>VWZI01020611.1:342605-371778 GCA_013396835.1 Psilopogon haemacephalus | reverse complement strand
TCTTGAGACCGTTTCAACTTAATGCTGTGATGTTTGAGTGTTAACTGCAAATTAGGGGGAGGGAAGTGGTCAGAAGTATGATAATCTCTTTAAAAGTAAAGTCTTTAGCCCCTTATCTGCTGATCTCATTTCCAAAACATTATCAAAATTTACTTATGGGAATGATCAGAATACTGTTGGTAATGGAGGACAGTACCAGATCTTGGATTCTGTAAATTTCTATTTAAGCTTTTCTTTTCTGAACTGGAATAACATTTTTCTTTTTTCTTTTTTTTTTTTTTTCCTTCCTCATCTCTTTTTAATTTATAATTCTATTTCATTTTTCCGCTTATGCCACAGTATGAACAGGATGTCAACTGAGCCACATCAGGGTTAGGAAGGCTTTTTGGCTTTCTGGAGTGTAGTTGTCAGTCTACAAAAATTCCCAGTCTTTGAAGCTAATAATTTTTTGTTAAAGGTGCCTGGCTTTTTCTGTTAAGAACCTCTGTTTTCACATGCTACTAATTTTACTGAATTCTAAGTAGTCTGACACATTCCATGCCAGATGTCTCCCTCGGGCTGAATCTTTAAAAATTCACGCGTGTTTTGAAAACAATGGGGAAAGTTGTTTTCCACAAGAAAACACAAAAACAACTAAATAAAAATTAAATCTGGTAACTTGTTACAAGACCACTTCTCCCCATCCCTTTCACCAGAGATTTTTAGCTCTTCCAGATGGAAGTTGCTTTGGTAAGATGCTTTGCTCAGATTTAAATAAGTGCCTAAAGTTAATGTGTGTATTCAGAGGGCTAAATTGCTAGTTGTGGAGAGCTTGCTCCATCCCAGAGTGAACATGGTTCCTGCTGTGAGCCTTGCTGGTCAATGTCCAAGGATTGGAACTAGAACAGAAAGCATATGAGGCTTTGTCTCTCTGGCCTTTGAAATATGCCCTATAAGCATATTTGGCAACGAATGCTACGAACACCTCCAGCACTTCACGATTGTGCAAACACAATTCAAAAAGTATGGAGATCATAAAACTAGGGGAGTTCATGCAGCCTTAATTCAGTTTATCATAGCATAGAATCACAGAATGGTATAGGTTGGAAGGGACCTCAAAGGTCATCCAGTTCCAACCCCCTGCTATAGGTAAAGACACCTCCCTCTAGAACGGGTCACTTAAGGCCTCATCCAACCTGGCCTTGAACCCCTCCAGGGAGGGAGCAGCCACAACCTCTCTGGGTAACCTGTTCCAGTGTCTCACCAACCTCACTGTAAAGAACTCCCTCCTAACATCCCCTTTAAATCTCCCTTCTGCCAGTTATAGTGGTTTAGCAGTTACCTGCCCCCCCCACCTTTTATAAACCCCGGCTAAGACTCAGAAAAACACTGGAAGTTAAAAAATGAAGNAGAGGGAAAGGAGACCATGCAAGAGAAGCAGCCACAGCCAGAACAGACAGAAGCCGTCTGCTATCTGATTGTTTTCAGAACAGTTCTTAAAAACATTTTTTTTGTTTCTCAGTAAAACTCAGTGAAGTGACACACTGTTTACCTCTCTCAGCCAATAGTCTAATTTCTCACTCAAATTCTCCAATTAGTTCAAACCAACACACCAGTTTAAACCCATTACCCCTCATCGTATCATTACAAGACCTTGTGAATAGTCCCTCCCCAGTCTTCCTGTAGGTCCACTTCAGATCCTGGAAGGCTGCTATAAGGTGTCCTCAAAGCCTTCTCTTCTCCAGGCTGAAAAGCCACAACTTTCATAGCCTGTCCTTGTAGCAGAGGTGCTCCAGCCCTCTGGCCATCATCTGAACTTCCTCCAACAGTTCCATGTCCTTCTTGTGTTGGGGGCTCCAGAACTGCACACAATACTCCAGGTGGGGTCTGATGAGAGCAAAGGGTGAGAATCACCTCCCTTGCCCTGTTGGCAATGCTTCTCTTGATGCAGCCCAGGACACAGTTGGTATCTGGGCCGTATGTGCACACTGTTGGCTCGTGTTGAGCTTTTCGTTAACCCAGACTCTCAAGTCCTTTTCCTCAGGGCTGCTCTCCATTCCTTACACTTGGCCTTGTTGAATTTCATGAGGTTGGCCTGGGCCCACCTCTCCAGCCTGTTCAGGTCCCTCTGGATGGATCCCTGCCCTCTAGCAAGTTGACTGTGCCACACAGCTTGGTGTCATCTGCAAACTTGCTGAGGTTGCACTCGATTCCTCTGTTCATGTCAGTGACAAAGATGTTAAACAGCACTGGTCCCAGCACTGAACCCTGAGGGATGCCACTTGTCACTGGTCTTCAGGTGGACAATGTGGCCTTGATCACCACTCTCTGTGTGTGACCATCCAGCCAATTCCTTATCCAGCGAGTTGTCCACCCATCAAATCTGTGTTTTTCCAGTTTGGTGACCAAGATGTCATGTGGTACAGAGTCAAATGCCTTGCTCAGGTCCAGGCAGATGACATCAGTTGCCCTTTCCTTGTCCACCGCTGCTGTGACTTCATCATAGAAACCCACCAAATTTGTTAGGCATGATTTGCCCTTGGTGAAACCATGCTGGTTATCATCAATCACCTTTGTTTTCCATTTCACAGAATCATACAATCATAGAATAAGTCAGGGTTGGAAGGGACCACAAGGATCATCTAATTCCAACAGCCTTGACATGCCCAGGGATACCCTACCCTAGATCAGGCTGGGTGCCATAGCAGAGCCTTCAGGAGGATCTGCTCCATGGTCTTTCCAGGCACAGAGGTGAGACTGACTGGTTTATGGTTACCAGGGTTATCCTTTTTTCCCTTCTTGAAGATGGGTGTTGTATTTGCCCTTTTCCAGTCAGCAGGAACTTCACCAGTCTGCCATGACCTTTCAAATACGATGGATAGTGGTTTATCAACTTCATCTGCCTGTTCCCTCAGGACCCATGGGTGGATCTCATCAGGCCCCATGGACTTGTGTACATTCAGATTCCTTAGGTGCTCACGAACATGATCTTCAATTATTGTGGGCAAATCTTCCCTCCCCCAGTCCTTTCTTTTGCCTTCTGTAATTTGGACCTTGTGTTTGGAGCACTTGCTGCTGAAGACTGAGGCAAAGAAGTCACTGAGAACCTCAGCCTTATCCATATCCCTTGTCACCAGCTCTCCATTTCCTTTCTAGAAGGCTCCCACATCCTCCCTAGTCCTCCTTTTCTCACTAATATACCTGAAGAAATTCTTCTTGTTGCCCTTAATGTCCCTAGCCAGATTCAACTCCAGCTGTGCTTTAGCTTTCCTAACCTGATCTCTGGCTGCATGAACAATGTCTTTGTATTCGTCCCAGGTTACCTGTCCTTGTTTCCATACTCTTTAGGCTTTCTTCTTGCGTATAAGTCTGTCCAGGAGTTCTCCATTCGTCCATGCAGGCCTCCTTGCATTCTTACTTGCCTTCCTCTTTTGCTGGAATGCATTGCTCCTGGGCCTGGAGGAGGTGATCCTTGAGCAATGACCAGCTTTCCTGGGCCCCTCTTCCTTCCAGAGTTTTTTTTTTCCCATGGTACTACACAAGCAAAACCCCAAAACTACCACACCTCATCAGAACATAATCACTTTATCTCGTTCCCATTTTGTTCGTAGGTATTTGTCCTGTCCTACTAAAGAACATATGACTAAAATGTATGTTCCTCTTCCTAGTTTTAAGTTTCTGGAATACCAGTTTCATAATTTCTAATTGCATTTCATTTCAATTACATTACTATAGTTAGTAAATGGAGGCAGTAGTTCTCTTGCTAAAATGCAGTGCTTAATTGCATCTGTCAAAGATAAGGAGGCAAAAAGGCAGTAGACTGAGATACTATCTCCAAATTATTGCAGTTAATAGTGGAAGGTGAAGTTTGTTCTCAAGTAAGGCAGTGAGCTAGATGTAAAGAAAAATCTGTGTTCAATTTTGGTTTTACTATTTTTCATGGTTTTCATTCCTACAATGCTACTGGAGTTACCTGACTTTTAAAGGTAGTGCTTGCCTAAGATGGCAGTTATGAGATAAAGCTATTAACAAGAGTCATTGAGTTAAGGTGTAGCCTTACAATCTATACCTATGTAAAGTGTGGCATTCTGTATGGAAGCATGAGTCCAGTTAACAGTTTCTGTATCACATAGTTTAGTCTGTCCTTCAGAAAGAGACTTCAGTGTGGGTTGAATCTTGTTTGGTCCAAACATGCATACAGTATTTCAGCTCTTGCCCTTTAGGCCCAGTTCTCAGAAAAAGTTTTCTTCATCAGAATGTAAGTAGGTCTTGCTGAATTGCAAATCCTCTTTGATCCACATGAAAATTAATCCTGAAAGTTAACTTAAGTAATTAATTCCATGCCTTCCACTTTAGTCATCCTAAGCTTTCAAAGGAATCTGATTCACTTAAGAGGTTTTTCAGAGCTGACTGGTTCTTTTTGGGTTGCCATTTAGAAGAGAATGCTAAATTAGGGAAACAAGATTGTGACAACCAAAACAGAGCCTCTTATATTCCAAAGTGAGGAAAAAGCCTCTTGGTGGAGGAAAGTGTATTTTGAAGCCTTATTCCTGGTTTTGAGTGAGGACTAAGAAAATGCTTCTAAGTACCATAAGTACATACCTTCAGTTGTGTATGTTATGTACTTACTACTTGCTTATGGTTTAGTTCTGTAGCATTGATGCTGAATTACACCAGCAGTGGCTTGTTGCTTTAAACTATTTTTATATGTATACAGAGATATTACTTCTACTTTATTAAGACCTCAACTTACTCAGTGGAGCACAAAATACAGAAGAGGAAGGGTGGTGTCAACCATCTATCAGTTGTTCTCTGCCTCTACTTCTTGTTTAATAAATTGTTATAAGTTTGGGGAATTTCATGAGGTTTAATTTGGTGCCAAGCTCCTTCACTTAAAGGCATAACCACCCACAGTCTTCAAATGAAAACAAGTATTAAATGTGACCTGTATATGGTAGTATTGTTGAAAGCCTGGTACTGTAGAATAATGACTGTTTTTTAGATCTTAAAATAAATGTATCTATGAACAGAATTCCTTTTGTTTTTCTAGCAAATGGTCAGCAGAAGTCTCAGGTCGAAGCCGTGCTATACCTCACATTAAGACTTACATGAGATCCTCTCCTGACTTCCAGAAGATAGCATGGTTCTTGGTTACCAGGTAAACAACTAACTGGACACCTTTCACATAAAAGTAACATATAAAGTTCTTGTCAGTTGCAGGCCTAGGTAAGTTACTGCCATAATTCTCATGATACTTTATGTAGTTGTATGAATTTGTGTCCGTACTTAATGTTTCTTCAATGTGTTGCCTCTTTTGGGGCAGCAGGTTGAAGTGATTATGTCAAGAACTGTTGGAAATTGCACTAAAATATTGTTTGAGCTGTAACTGCCAATTTCAGGGTTAAGCATCAACTGATAAGATAAGCAGTTGCAAATGTTTCTTCAGTGCATGCTGTTCATGTGTTCTGGGCTTCTACACAAATGCAGGTTAAAGTGAAGGTTCTTGTGCTGCCTTATTATAATAACATCCAGGTATCTAATGTTTTGAATCTGATCTTTAGTCAGATTAGGTTGTTAAGCAGTCTAGCTTGAAGCGTAGCTTTGAAATTCTGGTTTGTTGGTTTTTTTTTTAAGAGAAAAAGAAAGCAGGAAATTTCTTGAGGGGAGAATGTCTCATTGTGAATGAAAAACACAGATATGCTTCAGTTTTGCCAAAAATTATTGTTTTGGTGCACCCCTGTATGCTATAGGTTATTTTTTATCCTTACTCTTAAATATTCAGTTACTGTAATCTTTTGTCTTCTTTATATTCTGACTCTTTGAATTTCATGACTCATCAATACTGTTGCTTGCAATAGGAGTAATGATTAAGGCATTGGGCTTTTCAAAATATTTAAGTCATTCAAATGTGATACAGTTTCAAACTAAATACATAAATTCATGGTTTCTGTTACTTTTTCCTCATGTTTCTTCTGTTCCACCACTTGCTACTATCTAAAAGCATCCAATATGTCTGTTAGTTAAAACGTAGTGTTTAAGCTTGGTGTTTTGATGTAGAAGTAGGTATTGACCACAAAAGCATATTTATATTTTGACTCCAACTTTACCTACTCCATAACTGATACTGATGGATTAGCTACAACACAGTGCTGAACAGCACATTGAACCAGAAATATCTATTTAATAATTAATTATTTGATCTATTTTTGTAAACAAAATGCCTTGAATAAAAGATACCATGTAAAAATGCTCTGCACTAAGTTTATTGTAATGTAACTAATCATAATTGTGGTAGCCTTTTAATATTCCTAAATCATTAAGTTGAAGCTATTTACCAAGTTCTTTTCTGAAATGTGCAGAGAAGGTTCAAAAGGCTGAATGTCTTGTAGATATGAATGACACGTAGGCTTGTGTAATTATCTATGAATACCCATCTATATATTGTCTCTGCTGCTCCCACTGTGCCACAAAAATAGCGGTGAGGAATAACACCCAGATCACTTCTTATGAGAAGACTATTCTCCTGCCAGAATTGTGTTGCTACTGCTGTTGTACTTAAGCATTTTCTGCTGTGAAGGTTATGTCTCACTGAAATGCTTTGTTTCTCTTTGCAGTGCCAATCTATCTAAAGCAGCTTGGGGAGCTCTGGAGAAAAATGGCACCCAACTGATGATCCGTTCATATGAACTTGGAGTTCTTTTCTTGCCTTCAGCATTTGTAAGTACATAATTCAGGTACCTGTCCTGAGATATGATGAGAATCTGCACGTATTGATGAATACAGATGTCAATAATCTGTTTACTAGCTTCTGTGTTTGCAGGCTAGAAATTTGGTAGCGAGTGGAGTTTTGTATGCAGTATACTCTTAAATTGAAAGTACACAGCAAGTGTGGATTTGGTATTGATGTGATTTTTGCCTTACTGAAAGGCAGTAGTGTTTTTTAAAACTATTTTATACTCAATGTTGCCGAAAAGGATGATGAAATCTCTTCTTTCATACTTAACACTAGGCTGCTATGGAGAGAAAGTGTGCTGGTTTGAACTAATTGGAGGATTTGAGTGAGAAATCAGCTACACAAGGCAGGGAAAAGGAGCCATGCAAGAGGCAGCCACAGCCCAGAGAGGTCTGAAACAGTCTGACTTATCTATATTTGGGTTACAACTCTTAAAACAATTTTTTTTTCTTTCTCAGTAAAACTGTGAGTGAAGTGACATCATGTGTTTTCATTTCTCAGCCTGTAGTCTAATTTCTCACTGAAATCCTCCAATTAGTTCAAACCAGCACAGAAGGTAAGTTTGACCCCAAAGAACTTACTCTGCTCTCTGGAGCAGAGGTTTGGAAGACGTTTTTATGGCAACTAAGGTCTATCAGTCTTGTAATCCCATTGTAGCAGATGCCATAGGTGTAAGCGCAGTCCACAGTATGTATGTGATGCCTCTTTAGTATATATTCCTCTGACTGTAGCTAAAGAACTCCTGTATTTCCCTTTTGACATGTATTAAGGAGTTTACACAGTAGTGTGGCCTCTGATACTGTGATCCTTACAGCCAATCTCAGACATTCTCCAGCATGGTTTACGTGGAAGAAAACTTGGAGAAAATGAATTGGTCAGAAACTGAAACAAGAAAAATCCTACCTTTCCTATAGTAGGAAGTATTGGTGTTGATAACACTGCGCTCTTAAAAAACAAAACAAAACAAAAAAACCACCAAACAACCTCACCAAACATCACTTGTCTAAGCAGATTTAGAGATCAATTCCACTCTGAGTACTCTACTAGTAATGACAACATAAAGAACTTCTTTGGTAAATACTATTTGGTAAACAGTTCTTAAGGAAGCTTCAGCCTCAGTCATCAGGGAGAGACACACAAGACATTGGTTGGGTCTTGTTCAAGAAAAACATTGAAAAAATTTGACCTGTTTTCTCCCATTTTTTGCCAAACCTGTTTAGGGCCTAGGGAGGATTCTGCTCGATGTGAGAGGGTGGCTACATTACTTTTCAATCTTACAGGATTTTCAGCAATTTTTGCTGCTTTCTGCATTCATATGCATGATTTAAATGTGTTCACTTCCAGCATTCTAACTTTTCCTTTTAATTTGCCTTCTAGAAAAAGCAGGGTGTTCCTGTTCCAATCCCCACTATGTTTAGTAAATGTGTTGGTTTGAGCTAATTGGAGAATTTTAGAAATTAAATTCTGTGTCCCTTCACCCAGTTTTTGACTGAGAAAAGAAAGAAGGTTGTTTTAGAATGTTCCCAAAACATCCAGATAANATACTATTTGGTAAACAGTTCTTAAGGAAGCTTCAGCCTCAGTCATCAGGGAGAGACACACAAGACATTGGTTGGGTCTTGTTCAAGAAAAACATTGAAAAAATTTGACCTGTTTTCTCCCATTTTTTGCCAAACCTGTTTAGGGCCTAGGGAGGATTCTGCTCGATGTGAGAGGGTGGCTACATTACTTTTCAATCTTACAGGATTTTCAGCAATTTTTGCTGCTTTCTGCATTCATATGCATGATTTAAATGTGTTCACTTCCAGCATTCTAACTTTTCCTTTTAATTTGCCTTCTAGAAAAAGCAGGGTGTTCCTGTTCCAATCCCCACTATGTTTAGTAAATTATCAAATTCACCTATTGCTGTCTAGTTCTATGGTGTTTTGACATTAGCTGAAACAAGCAGTGTGAAAACTTCATGTAGTGCAGACGAGTCACTGCTGAAATTTTTTCATCCTCTTACTTAATGGTCAAATGTTTACTTTGTTCTTAAGGTAGCAAGAGGAAGTGGGAGCTATTACATTGTTTTAAACTGAGATCCCAAACTACAGTCTTGTATAGTATATTTCAAAATTAATATCAGATTAATTAAAGAAGCAAAATCTGTCCACTGCCAATCTACTCCACTGCTCCCAGCTCTCTGATCATTTTTTTTAAGGATGAGTCACAACAATATTTCAGGCTTTGAGACTGATAGTGTTACTGTGCTGTCTTATCTAACATCAGTGTAATTGTCAACCTTACAGCAACAGTGAGGTTCTGGTTTTCATCTTGCATGTGTCCACTTTCTTTCTTAATAAGGAAGAAGTAATGAAAAATACAGTTTCTGTGCTGCTTCACTTTTAAAGTTCAATATAGACACAATTTAATATAGTCAGTGTAAAATACTGTCAGGGGACAGTATTTTCACTTGTACCTATAATATGCTTATAGAAGTTTAACTAATGTGCTGGAGGGAGTAAAGTGTGGTTGTTAGGGAACTAAATGGCTTTTCAGGGAATTTACAAACATGCATGTTTGGGAAGATGAGTCTCTGCCAACGAGTACTGCTGGAAAGAAACTTAACTGTAGACATCACAGATTTGAACAGATCGTGTTTTTTATTGCAGTATGAATTTATTCTTATGATAATGCAATCTTCACTGAAAACCAAAAGTTGTCTTATGCACACAAGATGTTTCTTTCTTGAGAATTAAACAGTTTACTGAACTCTCCTAGAACTATCTGGCAAAACTGTTCAAGAATTGGAGCTGATGCAGAGCTATGGTAGGTTTCATGTTACTACTATGCTAGCAGTGTCCACATTAGTTCAAGGCTTCCTCAGGCATAGCTGTACAAGCTGCTGACACTACAGTGACTCACCTTTTCATTAATTCAATACACTCATAGTATTTTAGTAGACACCAATGCTTTTGGCACAGTTTTTCCTTTTATACAACTTTAGGAGCCAGTATTTCAGGAACATCTTTAAAAGAGATTTAATTTAGTACTGAAAACTTGCTTGAAGGCTACATTTCAGTAAATTGGCACTCTACTTCCTGATGATAGGATCTGACCCTTGGGATCTCTCTCTGTCAAAAGTCAATCATTTCAAAAGTGTCATTAGTTCTTAGAGATGAGAATTTTGTCTTGTGAGCCATTCTTTGTTACAAAAGTCTGGAAGTCTTTCAACGATATTCAGTAAAAGAGGAGCCTTCAGCAGGAACTAAACTAGGTAGTTACTGGAGTAAATTTAATCTGATTTCTGTACCTACAGTGGATCATAACAACAAAAGCTACTGAAATCTGCACAAGATCTTTCTCTCTCTCACACGGTACTTGCAGGGCATGTTCAAATTTGCAGAAAGAATGCTGCTGGTCTTTTGATTGTGGCAATAATTTTTGCTTCGTCTCTCAGCCTAGGAACAATAATACATAGTGAAGCTTTGCTGCAATTTATGATCATGTTCTAGTGACAAGTAGGTTGCTGTACCTGATGTGCTTAGCATATGAGTCTATTTGAGAATTAAACACCTCATAATGTAGGTTGGAATCTTGCTTCTCAAACATTTAAAAACATTAGATGAGCTTAAAGTGTGAAACTGTATCAGTTGGCCCTACCATGACAGTAAACTGTCGTGTGACTGTGTTCAGTTTCTCAGTTGTACTTTAAATCAGCTCAAACTGGCCAAAACCAAATTGCACTGTTTTTCAAAGTGTTGTTCCATAAACCAGCTCAGCATGATCAGGTGAGTACAAGGGGCAAGTAGGAAGGGCACGTTCAAGGAGGCAGAGATTAAGGAGGCAAGTGTGACATCATATTGAGAGAACCTTCTTTTGGCCTGATTTGTGTAACTGGAGACTATGGAAAAGACTGATCAGTGAAGTTTTGGATCAAAATAGGTTTAAGTGGTAGCATCTGGCTGAGAAAAACATTGTGTACTACAAGTGGCAGTGTCCAGCCCCCAGATCTCTCCCCATTAACACTGGTTAATTTAAAGTAGCTGGTGTTGGGTGAGAAGATGACTTTTGCTATGTCAAAGAATCATCTCAAAACTGCAGCCAAAACCAAATGCTTATGGAAAAGTAGAATGGTGAGACCTGAAAGTAGCCGCCTGCCCCTGAAGGCTTTTTGATGTAGAGGCTGCAGCCTCTTCTGTGAGCACCTTGTCTTCTGTTTAATGCCTGCAAGCTTCTAGCATTCTAAGTTCCACAACATCACAAGAAACAGTGTTCTGAAAAGTAGTTTTGTTTGATGGTTTTTCCATTTTTCATTGAAAGATGGAGTAACCTTGTGATGTCTAGTCACATTTTCCATACCACTTTTTCCATAGACATTGTCTGTTTCTAGGGTGAAGAGGCCTTACAGAATGAAAAAATAGAGAAAAGCAGTATCATTTGGGTTGGGAGGGTAGTGAGTGGAGAGACAAAGGGTACATGAGATGCAAGTATATATCTGAATCTGTTTCTCCAGATTTAAGTCTGCGACATGAGAAATGTCATTCTAATATATCAAACTTCATGATAAAGTTCAGTTTGATTTTTGTCAACTAGCATAATTGAAAGATCTGTAAGTACCATGCTTTCTCTACAGCACTCACAAATCTTATTTGTGCTGCTCTACAGGTGGTGGTGCTAAAATCTGCCAGTATGCTTCACTTTTATGTTTGAGTTTCAGAACTCTTCAGAACACAATTTAATTGAAGCTCATGTAAAACTTTCAAGACCACAAACATAACTGTTTTAGAAGAGAATGCTTAGTTATCTTCCTCTGTTTCCTAAGTACAGATGCTTAATTGAGAGGTGTGGCAAAAAAAGTTCACCTTTAAGTTAGTCACATGATATACTGTGTGTAGGTGCTAAGCAGGGAGAGAGACTGTAGCTGTTATTGCTGTCTTTATGAGGAAGTGCCTGCAGAGACCCCTGATAATGAGGAGGTAGTAAGAGACAAATCAAAATTTTCCTTATAGACACATAGTCATCACATGTTCAAGTTGAAATGCTTAGCCTGTGAAGGAGCCTTATATGTGTGCCTTGCAGTTAGTGCTGCATAAAAGATGCTTCTTTGATAAACTTAAGTCTGGATGTCAAGGCTGTCCCTGGTTCAATGTGATTTTAACTTACTGTGTAGCAGAGTAGTCTCAAGTGAATAGAATAATGGAGAATTAGGCATAGACCATTTTTAGAAACTAAATTTTTCTTTTTTTTTGGAAGTAAAAGTATTCGGAATACAAAGTAGATGAAGTGTTTTGACCCATAACTGAGTGTTCCTTGGCCCTGAGAGACGCAGTCCTCGCTCTAGCTCTTGGGATGATAGTTTAATAGTGCCGATTTCTTGAGAGATCTGTTTCTCTGTGTTTTTTCAGACGGTTTGATCAGAGTTAATGACATTATTCTAGTGGAACTTAAGACTTGGAATGCTATAAATTGGAAAACACCTTCAATGAAGATCATATAGGCTGACAGCTAAAGAATTGTGGCAGCGGTGGGATTCGAACCCACGCCCCCGAAGAGACTGGAGCCTTAATCCAGCGCCTTAGACCGCTCGGCCACGCTACCCTTGTGGATTTAAATAGTACACACATAAATTCCCGAGCTGAAAACCCACAATAGTTCTGTGGTTTATGCTGTCTGTTCTTTGCTGAATATGAACTTGGAAGTAGATCGTTCTTCACTTGCCATCTGTCGACTGCCAGTTTTTGTCTGGTTTTTAAAATGCTTCCAGAATTTCGCTTTGAGGTTGGGTCTTGGCCTGGTATGCTAATGCACACTCTCAGAATTGCTGAATGGTTGTTCTCAACATAGCAGCAGCTGTCATCATTTACAGTTTTAGTATTTAGGGAAAAATCTGCTGATGTTGACATTAGATCACAAGCTTCTTTTTGATTAAAAAGTAATGAAAATAGAAAAGAATCATAGAATGGTTTAGGTTGGAAGAGACCTTAAAGATCATCCAGTTCCAACCCCCCTGTGCCATAGGCAGGGACACCTCCCACTGGATCGGTCACTCAAGACCTCATCCAGCCTGGCCTTGAACACATCCAGGAAGGGAGCAGACACAACCTCCCTGGACAACCTGTTCCAGTGCCTCGCCACCCTCACTGTGAAGAATTTCTTCCTAACATCCCGTTCAAATCTCCCCTCCGCCAATTTGAACCTATTCCCCCTCATCCTGTCATTACAAGACCTTGTGAATAGTTCCTCCCCAGCCTTCCTGTAGGCCCCTTTCAGATACTGGAAGGTTACTATAAGGTCTCCTCGAAGCCTTCTCTTCTCCAGGCTGAAAAGCCCCAACTCTCTCAGCCTGTCCTCATAGCAGAGGTGCTCCAGCCCTCTGAGCATCTTCATGGTCCTCCTCTGGACCTTCTCCAGCAGTTCCACATCCTTCCTGTGCTGGGGTCTCCAGAACTGCACACAGTACTCCAGAAGAAGATCATGTCCTGTGTTTGAGCTACATTTCCCTTTCAGTCTCCACTTCTTTCTCACCTCCTACATTTTCACGTTTGTGTTCAGCTTGCTCTTTCAGCTGCTGGTGATTCCTTTCCAGAGGCTGTTTCCAGTTTCTGTACCAAATTTTTATGTCCTCTGTGAAAGGGCACAGGGCAAGGGTGGGAAAATTAATACAACGTAACCTGAGATTTTTGTTGTGGGCTTGCAGTTGTTAAACCTCATGATAAGGTTTTTAAAAGTCGCCAGTAGACACACTTACAAACATGTTTTCCAGGACAAGGAACTTTGGGTTTAGATACCTGAATTTGTCACTGTGAACTTCATGAAAGAGAAGTGTTCTGATAAAGTTGAGTTAAGCTGTATTTTGAATAAGTATGTGTCAATGTTTGAGGAAGGATTTTATTGTATATTTTCCTGGCCAGAGCAGCATGGGCCCTGCAAAGTTTGTGTATCCTTAATTCTTTACTAGTCAGTTTTTAAACACTTTTTCTAAATTTGGGATTTTCTGTTTACTGGCATGGGAGAGTCCCATAATCATCCATCATCAGCTCTCTCCTGTAGAAGGTACTTTGATAGTATCAAAATTCCATAGTGATACGGGTGTCAATCTCCACTCAGGTGAAGGAAGGCAATTCACAATTTTACAAAGTATGATGGTAAAGCAGTAATAGAACCCACAACAGCAGCTAAAGTTTCATAAGTTTAAAAAAAAAAAAAGCTTTCCCAACTGACAAATGTAGCTTTTAACATCTCAGAATGTATTACTGTGAGCAGTAGTCAAAGAACAAAATGCAGCTGCAGAGGGGAAAAAACAATATCTGAAAGAATAGATTATGATTGAGGGAAAACTTACAAGGCAGGCAGAGCTTTTTTAGGCAAGGTCCTGCTGATTTAGTTTTTTTGGAAACAGTAATGAGAACTGTCAAGATCCAGGAAATGCTCAAAACAGACAAAATGTGTGACTTGTTTCAATTTCTGTGTGAAGATAGACATGAGTTATTTTTAAAAGCATGTGAATCTCCTCAGAGAGCCTGGTTGGATAATTTATTCCATAACCTAGAGTCTTACTCCAAGATGTTTTGAGGGAAAACTAAATATCTTTATTTGGATTAGTGATTTCTGTAATGGAAGATCTCTACAGGTTAAATTCTGACAGACAAATAGAACAGTTTTGGAATGAACTGCTTTTTGGAATAAAGTGCAGCAAGATTGGAGGACAGTATCAAGGGGAAAAATAGACTCAGAGGAGAGGAAAACTGAACTGGTGACTACTGAAGAAGAATAAGGAAGAGGAAAGCAGAGATGTAGAACAAAAGAAGGAAGGAAAATGCCTGAAAAGAAAAACACTGAAATAATAGCTATTAATTCAGCCAGCATGTATGTTTGAATAAACCAAAATTATTTAGTGGTAATTAAGAAGCTTCTTGCAGTACTACCAAAAGTAATCCACTAGGACTTGGACTGATGGATCCTACAGCTTGAATAAATTCTAAATTCATATTTGAACATGAGCCAATGTGTGCTCCTAGACCAGAAGGCCAACCATATGTTGAGCTGCAGGAGAAATGTGGCCAGCAGGTCAAAGGAGCTGACTGCTAATCTATTCTGCTCTGGCGAGACCTCACCTGGAGTTCTGTGCCCAGCTCTGGAGCACTTAGCACAAGGGTCAAAAAATGGACCTGTTGGATCAGGTCCAAGGGCCACAAAAATGACCAGAAGGCTGGAGTACCTCTCCTGTGAGGGAGAGTGGCAAGTGGAGTTGTTCAGCCTAGAGAAGAGAAGGCTTCAGTAAGACTTTATCGCAGCCTTTCAGTACTTACAGGGATCTTCTAAGAAAGACGGTGACAGACTTTCTAGTGGGGCCTGTAATGACTTTAAACTAAAAGAGGGCAGATCCAGACTAGATACAAGGGAAGAAATTTTTCACTTTGATGGTGATGAAACACTGGCACAACTTGTCCAGAGATGGTCCATCTCTGGAAACACTGAAGATCAGGTTGATGGGGATCTTGAGCAACCTGATCTTCTTGCAAGATGTCCCTGCTCATTGCAAAGATGTGGCAGTAAATGACCGTTAAAGGTCCCTTCCAACCCAAACTATGACTTTTGGAAAGAAAACCTGTTGTTTGATAACATCTTAGAAAGAAGTGATAATAGCTTCATAGCTTTAAACTTTAAATCTATTCCAATGAAACTTGTCCTTGGTTGACAATAGACTATTAGACTTGCTTTTGTGTCACTCACTACGATTGATGAATGGGATCAAATTTCTTATCTTTAGAAGTAGTTAAGCAGTATCATCTGCCAAAGTTACCCAAATTGCATTAAATCTGCCCTTGTACTGAGGTCTAGGTTTGTTTTTTTTTATAGTCCTTAACCTTGTTTTTAAGTCCAATGTCAATTTAATGTGGTGTAGTCTTTGAAACCTTTATGCAAGCAGTTTTAAATCTTCTTTTTCTTAGCATATGTGGATAGCATTACCCAAGATACCTGCAAGTCATAGGTTTGAAGACTGGTTTTTGTATCACAAGCTGAATTTTAATTTGGGTTACAAAGCACACTGAACATCTATTATTGTCAAGATAAAACTAAACAGCAAAGAGAAATTGTAAAGCTTTTCTCTTTAGTTAAACACCAAATATCGTAATGTTTTGTTGAATAATTACTTACGGACATTGGAATGAAACTGCATTTATGCAAAAGAAGCAACATCTCATCGTATTGAGGTGTCATACTGTCATTCTATTGTCTTTGCTAGTATAATATAACAGCACCTTATGTAGTTTGGATAGAACTGCTCACACAAACAAGACTATGAGCATCTTTACTTAGCGAATGTGGAAATAGATGCTTAAGGGACTTTGGATATATTCTACCTTCCATGTGGGCCCAGCTGCAAGGCCAACCAATTAATGTAAAAGAAAGAGAAGAGCCTGAAATAAGAGAAGCTGAGTTCTTAAGACTGGAATGTGTTTTAGGAAGTACCTAATCTAAATGGAGGCAAAATATTTTGTTTATTAAAATAAATCTTAATGAGAAAGAACATGCTGTGAGTTAGGTTTGTCTTTTCCAAAAAAATAATCATGTTGTCTTCTGTGTGTTTATCTTCCTTCATAGGGACTGGACAAAGGTTACTTTCATGTGAGAGGGAAAATGCTTTCAGAAAGCAATGATTCAACAACACATTTTCCTGTACCTTATGACCTGCCACCTGAACAGTATGGAAACAAAGGTAAGGTGTGACTTCAGAAGAAAAGTAGGTGTATCATATATGGGGCAAACTAATCTGAGTAACTTTTGAGTCATTTGAACACTACTATGTTCAAAAGCTTTTTATTTTAACTTTTTTTGTGGTATGACTGCATTTGAAACAGTATCAGTCCCACATTCTGGGTTCAACTTGAAAGAAAGTAATTAGTTTTTTTTTTTTTTTTTCTTTTTTACCAAAGTTGTATCAACAGCTTAAATATTTAGGTTTTTTTCATTACTCTTCTGGGATTCTTCTATGTGATAGGAAAATAGATATTTTTACAGAATCAAAATGTCTTTCTGAAGAACTATTTGGGGAAGCAGTGTGGAAAGAGGAAGGTTTGTAAAAGAGAAAAACAATCCTTTGTAATTGAGATGTAGAAGAAATATTGTAGAGCAAATGTGAAAGAATTGCTGCAAATCAGAAGAAAAGTTGCTTTTAGTCCATTTTATATTTCATACTTTCAGACTTAATTTTTTTTTTAAGATCTGTGTTGGAATTTTTCTTGAATGGGTGATAGGGATGTATTTCATAATACTTGAAGAGATTTACAAAATCTCAACCATACCTACTTCTGAGACTCTGTCTAGAACATGCAAATCAAGAAAGTGATAACTAAGTGCTGTTATGGGCTGATGATGGCTCAAACAACCTAAAAATACATTGAGGGTAATGATGTTGATGTGCAACCTGCAATATGTGGGAAGAGTAAATTTTTATATTTCTCTTCTTAAAACCAACATGACAGTTTTGTAACTTTTTTTAGAAGCTATGATCTAAAAAGGGCATCATCTGTAGCAGAGCTTGAATTAATAGAGGGTAATAAACAGTTCAGGAAACATAACATCTGTAGCAACTCAAATCTTTCTGTGGATTGTTGAACTAATGATGTGGGGAGAAAGACTGTTTAAGGGTTAAGAAGTTAATAGATTCATTTACTATATAAGGTTCTGTAAAAGTAAAGAAAAGACAAATCATTTCAGAGTGATTGAAATCTCCCAGCAGGATCAGAGCCTGCTAGCACGATGCTTCTGGTAGTTAATGTAAGAATGCTTTGTCAGCAGCATCCTCTTGACTGGGTGGGCTGTCATAAGCACCAACCATGAGGTTTTCTGTGTCAGTTCAGCTTGTGATTTTTTCACCCAAGAAGCTCTCAGCCTGTTATTCAAACACAGCTCTGTGCAGTCAAACTTTTTTTTACACAGACTACAAACACTGCCCCTTTCTTGCTTATCTGTCCTTTCTGAACAGTTTATAGGCATTGATTGCAGTGCTCTATTGTGTGATTGATCCCACCAAGTTCCAGTGATAGCAGCTAGATCACAGCTTTCTAGCTGTGGCTAGCTGTGCACAGTGGTTTCCAATTCCTGTTTTCCATACTCTGTGCATTGGTATGGAGGCTCTTCAGCTCTGACCGTTTTAGAAGAACAAGCCCTAATTCCCTTGCAGCTGTTCACAAGCGTTTCCATGTTGGTCCCAATGCATCATCAGCCCCTGACTTTTCTGTGTTGCTCAAAACTCCATTCCTTTCCACTATAAAATCTAGATTAAAGTCCCACTTAGAATTTGGGCAAGCTTGTTGGAAAAGAGACTCTTGCCCTACTTGGTCAAGTGCATTCCATCATCTCTGATTTCTCACAGGTAGATCCACAATCATAAAAGCCAAAACCTTGAGTATGGCACCAGTTACACAGCCAGGCATTGACCTATTTGATATGATGTATGTTGCCTTTTGTTAATTTGCAAAGATGATTTTTCTGCTTACTACATATCTAAAAAAATGTTCAGATGGTATTTCAGGCTTCCCAGAGAAAAAGTACTGGCTCAAAGAAGAAATGACAATGCAGTGTATTATACTGTTTTATTTAGTATAAAGCCTGCTGTCTGTTTAAGTGTTGTTAGTGTTTGTTTTGGGAAGTGGTGGCTAGGGTTGTGCCTGAGTTAATAACTAACCAAAGGAGAAGAATACATTACAACTGTTGTGCTATGGGACATATATGTTGTCTGCCTGCTCCCTAATGCTCAAATTGATGGGTTTTGTAAAAGATCATGCTTAGATTTTTGGTTGGGTTTTTTTGGTTTGTTTTTTTTTTAATATTAAAAATTAGAGTTCATGTCTATTCTCAAAATATGCTATATACACTGTCTCCTACATGCAAAATGTAGTTATATAGTTAATATTGTTTGTGTTTAACCTATTGTTGGTGAGTTTTATGCATATTTCAACTAAATGTGAAGGGGGTTTTGTATAGAAAGCTTATCTCCATAGTGAAGTTGTTTGTCTGTAGTTCAGCTTTCTCCTTTCCTCTGATATGAACAGATGTCAGAATTCACATTTTATAGGTTTTGGCAGTGGAAGCAATATCAACTGCTTGTGCCTTTTCATGTCTCATTCTTGAATGTTCTGTTTTGGTCCTCAGCCTCCTGGTTTAAAGAATTCCCATGCTATGAGATAGAGTTGTAAAATAATCTGACCTTAACAATGAAGTTATCAGAGTCTCTGGAGAGTTATATAAATAGATTTATTTTAGTTAAGTTTTTAGAAGCAGAAATGAAAGTAATTATACTTTCCCTAAAGAAATCATATTGACTGATCCTTATAATTGAAGGAGAAAAGGCTCTGGGGAATTTCCCACAAACTCAGATTCTCAGACCATGGGAAAGTAAAATACACATCACTTTCATATAATCAGAAAAATCCCATCAGAAGCCAGAGAGAGTGGAAGCAGGAAGAATAATGAACAGATGGTCAGGAGGAAAGCCATATATTTGCCATGTAACATTCTAAGTAGAAAACTGGCATCTCAAAATACATTATTTTTTCATGTACTTGTGCAAACTTGAATCTTAGGTCAGACATACTGAATGCTATAGAATTATATTGTTATATAATGTAACCAAAAGCAAGAAAACCAGCTCCTTGAAATAATGTAATTGCAGAAATTTTGTCATTATTACACAAAGACATTGTGACAGATTAATTGGTGTTTATCAGATGGGACTAGGCTTCCAGCATGAAAACTATTGCAGTGAAGTAAATGCATATTGAAAAGCAGTAAAATACATCTCAGGACATACAATGATAAACTCGTCAGTAAATGCTGTAAATAATCTGTCTACTTTCAACCATGAGAATTCATGAGTTTGATTGGCAGTCTCGTTAAATCTATTGAGTTTAATAATAATGAAATTATTTTGTCTCTGTACTACTTTTGTCTCACCTCATACTACAGGGAGAAAGATAAAAGCCTTGTCCAACTTGTCTGGTTTGCATCAATTGCCAGTGAGATTTTTATTCTAAAACTGAAGCTTAGCCAAATCGGAAAAATAGGTTGTCTTGGAGAAACAATCATAAAAATTGTCTTCCTCTTTTTCGTCCAAAGATTTCTAAAGAATTTTGTAAGAGAGAATTACTTGGTTTTGCATTCTTTTTCTTCTGTGAGAGAAATCACACAAGACATATTTTTATGTCAAATACTTTATTCTAACTATATAGGATGGCTTTAAAAAAAACCAAAATGCAAATAATCAACAACAACAAAAAAGCCACTAACAAAGCACACTACAGTGCTTGCAAAAATATTTTAGGTTCTAAAAACAGAAAGTCTTGATTTTGTGTTTAATTAAATCAATGAATCAGTGACTCTATGACTTACAGATATTGTAAACCATATCGTCGTAGTAGGCTTCAATATTCTGGGCTACTTTTAGCTGCTTTTTTTTCCCTTCTGAGTTGTCCTTCATTTTCTTTATTACATTTAAGTGTGATTAGTTTTCTACTTAACTTGCTTCGGTTTCTGCTTTATCTTAGGGAAGCCTGAGCAGGTGAAACATTTCTGAAACATTTCTCTGCATTATTATTCTGACAGATTTTGGATTTATTAATGTCACGCATTTGTTACAGAACTTTCTTTCACTGTTACTGCGAAGAGGATGAGCTAAAAATATATTTATCAGCAGTTCTTCGAGTTGTGGCTGGGTTACAAGGCAGGAATTTATATAAGCTTTTACTGAGCTCTATTTTAAATGCTCTTCCATATATACATTTAAACGAAGGAAAGAAACTATCTGTTCAGTTGACTAATTCTATAAAGCAAATATATGTATATACAAGACACTTCAGTTCAGATTAATCTAAAGTTAGAGTCAAACTACATACAGCCCTCTCTTCTGTGCCAATTGTATAAATTACATTAGTCTTTGCTTGTTTTGCTCTTTGGTGAAGATTTCTTTTCTGAGACATTCTAACAATTTGTAAAGCTTTATTAAAATATACTTAATTTTGAGTGGGAAAATGTATTTTTACCATTGGTAACTGGGGTTAAAGCAGTCAAATCTCATGCTTTGAGGGACTGGAAGAATGGTGCAGAAATGAGATGGAAATTTCCTTTAGTGCAAATTGAAGTAGTGTTTGATACTCAGTTGCCACACATAAGTGGAAGAGCAAATTGACCTTTTCCTTGGAAATTCAGGTATTAGGTGCTTGATATTTTGCCTAGTTTTCAATGACTGGGAATTGAAAGTATGGTGAAATGTCATTTGGTAAATATATGTAGCAATTTCAGGAAACTAGTGAGGTTCATCATTTACTACACATAAACTACTGCTGTGTTGGATAAAAACAAGAAATGATGTACTTACCTCCAGCTCTGGTAGTTTCAGATAGCTACATGGAGCTTTTGTACTTTTTAGAGTTCGAAAGAACTTGACTAGCAGCATCCTATTTGAATCAAGTTCTCTCATTGTGCTTAATATGGTTGAAACTCTTAGAAGAATACCCTTTCTTCTGAGAAGATGGCAACTGAAAGCTTTGTGGTTTTGTAAGCAGTAACGTCATTGTAGCTCATATACATTGTCATTGTAGCTCATATACCGGTGCAGGTGAAAGCAGGGATTGGAACAAGTCTCAGCCTGTGTTGGCATCCATGTCCTTTCTAAGGGGAACTTAGAACCATTAAGGAACCATTAAGCCTGAAATGTGAGATTGAAACTGTCTTGAAACTGTGTGACATCAGAGCTTTTCTCAGATGGCCTCCCAGAGTCCAGGCCTAACATTTGCATACACAGCAGAATCTGGTTTTCTTCCAAGTTTTTATAATAACAGTGAACTTTGTTTGAGAGCAAACCTGAGTTACAGTGTCAGCATTTAGTTTGACCACTTCTATGTATTGTTTTGCTAGGATTACAGACTTGATGACCAGGAGGAGGCGCTACTTTGTCTGATCTGACTTGGCACATGTTGCTAGCCAATTTCTTTGAGCTCAAAGCCTGTTTGGCTAGGAGGGATCTTACAAAATACGCTTCAGATTATTAGTTGAGAGCATCTTCATGAGGTAGAAAACTCAGTAGTGGTCAATATTTTGCTTCAATAGTTGCTCAACTCAAGAATTTTTTTAATAGCTTTATTTTGTCTCTCCCTTTTAAGAGTAGATGTATGATGCCCAGTACAGCATCTGTAAATGAAGTATGAAGCAATGTAACAATCTGTCATCTTAACAGATAGAGAAGGGCAGAAAAGTGCACATTTATTTAGGCGTTTTTCCTTCAGACTACTTCTTCCTAGCTGCTTTAAATTGCCAGCACGTACTACTTTTATTATGCATGATATACTTAGCATGAATCTTCTTGCTGCAGGGAGTAATGTGTACGTTTTACATCCAGCAGCTTTAAGTTAAGGATTTACATCATTCCTTCTCTGAAGCAACAAAGGACCTAATTAGTTTTTAGCAGGTAACATTTGTCATGTGCAACATGTATGCTATTAACTCTTTGCAGACTGCTCTTTTGAGAAATTGATTGTTCATCTTCAATAGTCAACTGAACAGCAGAAGGTCATTTGCCGTCAGCAGATGCATCTTGAAGGAAAAACATTTAAACAATTTTCAAGATTAAAATTATCTGGTAGCTGATAGTACTAAATATCTTGACAGATTATATAACTATGACAATCTTATTAAATTCTCTATTACTAACCAACAGATGCAGGTGGTCATAACAAGAAGGACTTTGACAAAGTTGAACATATTTGATGATATTAAGATAAAAGAAACCTATAGACCAGCAATATGTTGAGAGTTCCTTAGAAGGAATAAAGTCTGGTATTTGGGAAGCATGAACACAACAGCCAATCTTACCCAGCAGATTATCTGTATAAATAAAATCTCTGTGTCTTCAGTAATTATTTCCCTCTATAATCTTTCAGAAGAATACTTCTATTTTCTTGTATAAAATTGTCTTGCCCTTGATCTCCACTGTCAAATCTCAGTTGCAATATTGCTGTTATCTCTCTGACCAAGACAAGCTGACCTGATCCTCTCATGAAGCACAGCATTTCATTTAGAGCTTGAGGTTGGATTCCCCATGACTTTGGATTCACCCTATCAAGAAGTTTATTACTGAAGACTTATTACATTAAGGGATCCAGACAGGATTTTGGGTTTCTTTTGCATGGGAAAAGAAACAAAGGTACAAGATGCTTGCTATAGTTGAGGAATATAATATCTGTGATTTAGTTATTACAGAGTTTACTGACTGAGGAAACCATGTGCTGTATGGCAGGAAATTTATACTTTGACACATCAAGGGGGCTTATTCAGAGCGGCTTGGGAAAGGCCTCAGAGAAATGCAAATAACTTTTTTTTTTTTTTTCTCATCACATCAATACTTTGATAGATAAAGTAAATTCTGCCTTTCAGCTGCAGTACTGGGATTTGTCTGTCTTTTTGTTTTATCTCTCAATGAGTGGTCATTGTCCTGATTTCAAGATTTATTACTTCATTTGTGCATATAGATCCCACATCTGGCTTTTCTTCTGGAGATCTTTCAGGTGTGATTTTTGCATTGAGTGGAACAAGTTTTTAAATGCCATGTTTGCCTAAAGGCAGGGGAGAAAATAGATCAAGTACAGCATGTACCTTCTGCAGATTCTGAAAGGGAGAATTTTCTAGCCTTGTGCAGCAGTGAGTGAGTTTGCCACGTTAGAATGCATAGATAGAATGGCTTGAAGAATTTTGGTTATTTGTGACTAACCTTTCTGCATTTGTGAACACTACTTCAAAGCTAAACTTTTCTGTTGGAAGTTGCATTAAAAAATCAACCAGGAATAGCTCTCATCCAGATCATCACTCACAGTGCAAAAGTCACTTGTACATTAAACTGTAGGAAGAGGATCACAAAGATGCTTTAACTATTTTTGTTTGTTTGTTTTTACTATTCAACTGCATGTTCCTGTAACTCACAGACTTTCCTGGTTTTGGCTATACATACTTAGGAGAAGGTGAAATTTTGAGGTGCCTGGCCTGAATGCTACTGACCTACACAATTTTTTTTGTAAGACACTTGTTAAAATTTGCAAATCAACCTTGTGCCATTCTCAACTCATGATTTCATACTCTGTAACAATCCTCAAAATATGGGAGATTATTTGAGTGATTAATCAGGTGTTCTTGAAAAAAACCTTGTTCTTCAGAGGCTCTCCATTAAATGAAATGTAAGTCTATTCACTTGGGAGAGAATTTTCAAAAGTCTGCCTGAGTACAGCTGAAATAGCACTTTGAGATTTTAGATAAAGTAGCTGTGCAGTAGGAAGGGCCCCGTTCATTTTACTGTTTGCCAAGTCTAGTGCTACAGTTCTGCTGCTTACAAGTAAGGCAAAAAGTTAGTAGTGGTCACTAATAATACTAATTCTAATAAGGTGTAATTGAGACGAAATCAGACTATCAGAAATGAAGATGTGAACTTGAAAGGTGTGGAAAGTAGATACATTGAGCACACTTAAAAAAACACAACCCAAACATACAATGGGCCTATAAATGTGGAACAGGTAATTTTTTTTTCTTACCCCCATAAGATCAAAGTGTTTAACTTTCAAAAGCTTGTCAGTTTTAGTATGCAGCAATAAGCAGCTAGAGTCATACAGTATTTCTACATAGTCATTGTCTTGCTCTTGCTGCTATAGCTCCTATTAAAAGTAATAAATAATTTTAAGTTGAATCTGACACTTTCACAGAATCACAGAATATTGGCAGCTGGAAGGGACCTCAAAAGATCATCTAGTTCAACCCCTCTGCCAAAGCATTATTATTAAGTTATTTACAAATAATTATAATTTGTTTCAGCAATGCTTTAACACCTGGGTTATTAAAATAGTATCAAGTGTTCCATGAAAGCAACAGCATCTCGTTAATAGAACAAAGTTCTGAGTACACTAATAGCTGTCTTAAGACAGCTACACAGAAAAAAAACCAAATTAGCTATTGAAGCCTCTTGGAGTGCTTTAAGTGGTTACTGAAGTTATTTCTGTACATCTAAACTTTTCCTGTATGTTTTGCTAAATTAAATAAAAACCTGCAGTTGCAGGTGGTAGTGAAGATGGGTAGGTTCAAGCTGCATAATGTACCCCAAGTGACAAATTCCAGTGCCTGAGTGGGAAAGATTTTATTCTGATATCATAGATAGAGGTCAGTGACCAAATCTGGATGTATGCTTAAAATTCGCAGTGCTTTTTCCAACATTTGCTTTATTCTGTGCCCATTCTTAAAGCTACTGATGTTTATAATGTGGATTTTTTGCAGCTCATGTGGAATATGTTGGGCTATGATAATTCCATTTAATGCCTAGGGTGAAAGTGAAGCCTTTTGAAAACTCTGAATCTTACCATTCTAAAAAGTAGCAGAATAAAAATTTACACTTAAACAAAATCACACATTGGGGATATCTGTAAATCAGTGGGAATTTTTACTTTCTCCAAAAAGAGGGAAGGAAGAGGATCAGTTTTCCATTTAATAACAGCATTTCTGATTAGCATGCTTGTGTTTTTGTTTTACAGACCAGCCATGGATTTGGAATATTCCTTACACGGATGCCCCTGATACCCATGGAAATATGTGGGTTCCATCATGAATGTTTTCAGTATTCTGTGATGTTTCACTTACTGAGTGTGCCACACTACTTGCAAGACTGCTTACTTCTTCTTTTAAGCTATAATGTCTGCTTTAATGACTAATTTGTAGTTGAAATAAAAATTAAGAAATTGTCATAGGGAGATTCTAACCACACTATTATAAATAAACCTGCATTTTAAAATACCTTTTTTTAATGCTTTTTTTCCTTACTGTAGTTCCTAATATGATTTTCAAGATTAAAGCAAGTGTAGACTCTTCTTAGAGATTCTCTCTGCATCTTTAATTGTAAAGAGTATCAATTTTTCTGTTCTGGGAGACTATCAGTTGGCCTCAGTCTTCAGAGTGAAAGTTATGTAAAATTTAAATAATAATAAAGTCAATCTGGTTTATATATCCTTTGCTCCATCTTTTTTCAACTATGTACATTTCAAATTGGGTTGAAACTACTTCACAATTATGAGTTCTAATACAAACTCTAGTATTTGCTGGTTTGGCAGCTTCTCAGTTATTTCTAATCCTCTTTCCCCCCTCCCACTCCTTTGCAGACACCCAAGTTCTGTCCAAAACACGAATCTGAAGTGGTTAGGCATGGGTGCTGACAACTAATCTTCTGTAGTGCTGTGGGATGTTATGAGCAACTGGTCCTGCAGCCTGGAAATCTTGTAGTATAGTGTGGCACTTCATTCAGAACTCCCTCTGGATCCCAAATAATCTGCCTTGGTAGCTGTTCCAAGTGCTTTCTCTTTCATTCTGAAGTCTCCCCAAAATGGTTTGCAGTACACTGAATGTGCACTACTTGCTAACTCCTACCTAATGTCAATCCCTCTTTCGTTCAGAAGTTAGCATACAAAATGTGTATATTTTGGAAATGGTCATGCAAGGAGAACTTCTCTTTTTCCTGTGCTGCCATAGACCAAGCCACAGAGAAACTCAGTGAGGTACTGTTCCTTTTCCATATTCCCTATCCTTTCCTTGTTCTGCCCTTTCTAGTTACATTTAAGTTCTCTGGTACAGTTATCGGGTGGTCTTTGTAATCAAAAAGGTGACTGTTGAGGAAATTATTATACGGTCTCTAAATAAAAGGGTAAATGGAGCTAGATAGTAGAATATCCTTACTTAGAGGAATTTTACACTTGCCTTTCACACCAAATTACAGGAATGTAAGTGTTTAGGTTGCTTATTTCTTAGCTTGTGTTGGCAATTTAAATGTCCAGTAGTCATTATTACTGCTTTATCTGGTTTTGAGAACTTTGCAAGTAAAGTGAGCCAAGAACAGCTCAGAGTGCTGCTGGAATGTTCCCAGAATAAGCATTCTGGTTTCAACTTATTTCAGTTCTGTATGCAGAATCTTTTGTAATGCTATATGCAGAAACTGTTTTGATTCTGCCCCTGCTGAGACAAAAAAGACAGGATCAGGGAATATAATAAAGTTGAGTGGTGCACTCTAAAAACTGAGATAACAACTTGATAGCCATTGTTATACTTCCTTTTTAACAGAGTATTATAATTCTAATTATTTTCTTACTGTGAGAATTTAAGAAGTTCTAAGTAGGAAAATACCTTCCTGTGATAAAAGCTTTAAGATTTCTAGAAAGTTGGCTAGCAGTTAATGGGCATTTATTCTTACTTTGTGAAGAATGTAATTTATTAATCTTGCAAAAATGAGTTTTTCTGGTTTGGTTATAGGGTAGTTTGACCAGCTCTGAGGAACTTGTGGTTGAATTCCAGTGGAATGTTTTAAGTTTCCAAGAACTTGGCATGACTTAGCTCTCCAGGGCTCAGATGAATGCAGTGTCAGAAGCACCTTCCACAGTTCAGCAGTAGGAACAAATGAGCCAAGTGATCAGTTCTGCTAGGAACACTCAAAGTTTTGTGATCCAAAGCAGCTTGAACTGTAATATAAGCACGGAAGTGAAGCACTGCTGAGCAGCAGAGGTGGAGGAAAGAGCTTAGAATGTTTTGCTGTACAGTTCTGAAGCGTGAGGCAAACACGATTCAAACAAAGATTGAGTATGATCGAAACAGATATGTATGTTCTGTTTAAACAATGCTCTCTGGACAGCAAGAAAATCTTGTTTTCAAGAAACTGAAGATAACTAAAACTCCAAGGTAAAATCAGTTTTTCAGTCAGTCTTATGCAACCCAAACACAGCAGGGCTTCATGACATGCTGGAGCTGGATGGAAAGCACTTGACAAAAACTTTTGGCCAGAAAATATTGTTTAATAACAATTTTCTAGATGTAATTTCTTTTGTGTGTGCTAGCACAGATTTAAGTATACTTCTTAACTGTCCCACTACAAAAATAGATTTTTGCTTGCACAGACTATTTTGAAGTTCAATTTTTCACACTACAACATCAGGACCTGAATATTTGGAAAGTGAAACTGTGAACAAAGAGGAGAAAACAAATGAGTGAAACTCAAGCAGAATGTCTGACTTTATGGAGCTGGATTTGACTGACAGATCTTTGATTAACGTGATACTTAGGTCTGGGACCTGTATGCGTCTCCTTTATTTTTAAAAGGTAGTTTGAACTGAAAAAAAAACCAAACAAATAAGTGAACAAAACAAGCCCAGGTGATAGTATTTTCTCTTAGTCTGCCCATGTCTTTTATGGCTGAGAGGTAGGGCAAAAGCAGCAGTTTTCCTGATAATGATGTCACCAGGTGACTACTGGGATCCCTACAGCTGCTACTAAAACATGAGGTGTTGTAGTAAATACCTCATTAGTCCGTTCTCCAAAATAAAATAAATGTAGCTTGTCTTTCACTGTAAAGGATGAGTGTGCATACACTAACACGTCTTGCCGTGCGGAATTCTAGCCCTCAGTTAACTAAGAATTCATTCACTGGAGTAATTGCTAGATGTTGCCATGTTTAGTTTTTGGTTGTTTGTTTGGTTGTTGGTTTTTTTTTTCTAGTAACAATAATTTTCTCAGAAAATCTGGATCGAGAGCTCTTGGACCCTGAAAATAACTTATTTTTAAACCACAACCGCAGGTGCAAAGCTGGCTCTGGTCCTCCAGTCCGTTTCGCCTTGCCTGCACAAGGAGGGAAAGGACACAACTTAGGCGAGGACAATCCTGCTCAGGAAGAGAGGTGCCCTCTTTTGGCAGAAGGGAGTATTTGTCTTGCTTTGATAGCAGGGTCATACCATCAGCGGCACCTTTAATCCCAGTCTCTGGTCAGGCCCCTGTTACCCTGGGCGGCCCGACACTCCGCAGCCGTGTGGCCCCGGGCCCGGCCAAGGATGAGGCCGACGGAGGGCGGCAACCCCACCGGCGGCACTGGGCAGGCAGCCCCACAGCCCTCTGCGGAGTAGGGACCGCGGGGCACTCACCCTCGGCGGCCGGGCCAGGGCAGGTACCGCCCCGCCTCGCTTCGCCCCGCCCCGCCCTGCCCTGCCCATAGCACCGGGGGTACCCTCGGGCTTAGTGGCCTTGCTTCCAGCGACAGTCGTGGTTCGGTTGAGGTTCCCCAGGGGCCATGGAACGGCGGGCCCAGCGTCGAGGGCACCGTCCCCTGCGGACCGCCACGGAGGTGCTCGGCGGCAGCGGGGGAGGGCGGCGGGGTGAGCTGCTGCCAGTCCCGCCTCGCCCCCCCCAGCAGGCAGGAGGCGCCTGGCGGTGCCTGTCCCTGCGACCCGTTTCGACGTGCTTGGGGCGGAGGGAAGGAAGGGGGATATGAAACTGGCAGAGACGGGAGCCCGGCCCGGGGCCGGGACGCGGCGGGGCTGAGCTCTTCTCCTGGACGGGGCGAGACGGAACGGGCGTTTCAATCGCACGCAGGATGCACCGCAGCCCGGAGCCCGTCCGCCGCGGTGCGGTTCGGTGGGC
>VWZI01020611.1:240893-342589 GCA_013396835.1 Psilopogon haemacephalus | reverse complement strand
GGCGGCGGCGGGAGGGCCCCGAC
Organism: Psilopogon haemacephalus; assembly: GCA_013396835.1. NCBI lineage: Eukaryota > Metazoa > Chordata > Aves > Piciformes > Megalaimidae > Psilopogon > Psilopogon haemacephalus. The sequence continues at coordinate 342,566 of VWZI01020611.1, read as the reverse complement.
GTAGCGTGGCGGCGAGGGGGCCCTGTCCCGCGGGGCGGAGGATGGCGTGTCGCGGCGGCTGCTGCTCCAGCGCGGGTCGCCTGAACGCGGACAACGCGCGGTTCCTCCTGCTGGCGGTGCTGATCGTGCTGTACATGCTGTGCGGCGCCGCCGTCTTCTCGGCCATCGAATTGCCCACGGAGCGAGAGACCAAGGAGCGCTGGGAGGAGCGGCTGGAGAACTTCACCCGGCGCCACAACCTCAGCCGCACCGAGCTCCGGCTTTTCCTCCGGGAGTATGAGGAGGCTAGTGTGGCCGGCATCCGCGTCGATGACATCCGGCCCCGATGGGATTTCACCGGCGCTTTCTACTTCGTGGGCACCGTCGTTTCCACTATCGGTGAGCGGAGGGGCGGGCAGGGGACGGGGCGGCGGCAGGGCGAGGGTTGCCGGCGGGGATGCGCAGCGCCCTCTCTCCTCCTCACCTCCCTGGACTTAGAGCAGGCATCGTGACGGTGCTGGGCATGGTCCTGTCTCCTCACTACACTTTTTACCCCCCTCATTCTGTCCAAGAGGCGCTGCCGCGGGAAGCGGCTTGTCAAGCGCTCCAGGAGCGTTTGCAGCCGCAGGGCTGGCAGCCCGGCTGGCCACTCGTCCCCGGCACTGTGCTCGGGACGGGCGAGCGGACGGACAGCGACTGTCGGGCTTATCCGCGGCAGTGTCGCTTGCCTGCGCCGAGCAACTTGGCTTCGGCGTGTGGTATCATAGTGTGTGGGACAATCGGTCCCAGAGCCGTAAGCTTTAACTAAACGCTGTACGACTTTAAATTCTAGGAAATCTTGTTACAGCTAATCTTGGATGTGGAGGTAGGTGGCTTCATAGGCTGTAAACTCAGAAAGGACCTTTCTGCAGATCTGGTGTGGGCTCAACGAAGAGTATAAACCGGGTTTTTTACTGTCCAGCTGCAAAATATACACCTTGGAAGGCTGGGTTGCAAACCGCTCAGCTTTTGCCTCACCTGGCTTTCTTTCGGAGGCAGAAGTAACAAGCCAGTGAGTGCTGCTGATTTTGTTTGTGAATAAACCGAAGTTTATTCAGTTTGAAGGGGCCTTGGGGAATGTGATACTGAATTTGAAATTCTGAAGGAGCTGCCAATAGCACAAAGAAGATGTAAAAGGCACAGCACCAAGAACTGACATGAGCACCCCAGGGAGTCCATGGGTGTCGACAGAAAGCCTTCCTTCAGGCAGTTGTGGACAGCTGAAAGCCATGGAGAAAAAGAGCTTGCCTTAAAAACAGGAAATCTTGTGTGCATTTAGCGCTGTGACAAATGGGGCCACTAAATCTCAGTAATGATATCTCCAGTTCCCATCAGTCTTGCTCCGGGTGTGAAACACACACTGAGGAATGATTGTTTAATTACGAACAGCAGTTCTTCGGGAAATCTCCATTAGCACTTGTTCCCTGAAGAGGAGTTTTGAGATCCTTTGCTTCATGTGGGTCGTGGAAGAGTTAGTGCTGTCCTGCAGATTGTAGAATACCTGATGCTTTCTCTGCCTAATGCTGAGTTTCTGATGTCTGGTGTTAATTTGGTTGTGAAAATTGTCTCCTACATTTTGTTGTGTTTTTTGCTTAGTGTGATCCAGCACTAAGGTTCCTTACACACTAAGAAAAGTAAGGAGGTAATCTCAAATACCTGGCCAACTGGGAGGCTACCTAGACTGGCCAGGAGGTTATTATCAGGATGAAGATGGGATTGAAGCCTCACCATCCCATGAGACAGGTGCCTGAGCCTAACTCACAGGAAGGAGTCCACACATGTGCAATGTGTGTAAGCTCAGTTTGGTTTCCTATCAGCTCTTTGTCTTTCTTGACTAGAAATCAGGTGGTAGTAGTACCGCCTCAAGATGTGAGAGATCAGAACAACTTACTTCTCAGCAAGAACTTGAAGTAACACCCCCATGTCTCAGCAGGATCCCCTGAATGCCGGTATGGGGAATAATTTTAAGATGGCACTCAGTGATTTCTGTTGAAATACTTCCATTTTCAATAGACTAATTTTTTTTTTGAGTGCTCAGCAGCGTTAAAGTGTAGGACTGTGAGCACTTGAACATGTAGGGACCACTGGAAAAAAATTTACTTCAGTTGCATCAAATTAATAATTTATTAGGACATCAAAACACCTATTTCTCATCTGCACGTGTTTTTCTCTCATGGATTCATAGAATGGTTTGGGTTAGTAGGGACCTTAAAGATCATTTAGTTCCAACCCCTCTGGCATTAGCAGGGACACCTACCACTAGACCAGGTTACTCAAAGCCTCATCCAGCCTGGCTGTGAATGTCTGCAGGAGACATCCATGGCCTCTTGATAACGTCAGAACATTGAAAGGATCTTCATTTATTTTTCTTAAAAAATAAACAAACCAGAACACTTGTGTCCACCTCAGTCCATATTATGATCTTGATTAAAACCTGATTATTTTAACTGTAATTGGAATAAAATCTATCTTGTCATCAAGAGCAAGTCCACAAATGAGTGTATGATATGACTGTTCTTCGCACAGGCTGGTGGAGGTTGGAGATCTCTGGAGATTGTCTAGTCTAACACCTGCACTCCAAGCAGGATCAGCTACAACCAGCCACTCAGGACTATGTCGTTTTGGGGTTTGGATGTCTTCATGGATGGAGACTCTGTAAGCTCTCAGGAAAACATGTGCTTGACCACCCTCAAAGAAAAACAGTTGTTTGAGTTTTTTCTCCTGTTCCAGTGGAGTTTCCTGCATTTCATTTTGTGCCTGTTGCCTCTTGTCTTCCTGTGTGAACTGTTTATAACCACCAAAGCAATAGAGGGAATTATATAATCTTCACAAAATGAGGTACATTTTCTGGAGAAATTGTCAAAATTTGCATCCTTTCTCTCTGCAAGATGCTGCAGCATGCCGGGTTAGAGGTTTAAAGTCTTGGTGAAAGATGAGAAAAGAGGTTTGTCCACCAATGCATTTCACCCTGTGGAGCAAAGGCTGAGACTTTTACTGTAGAGAGTGATGAGCAACCAGAGAGCACATTGTACAGGATGGGTAGAAGGAGTCACAACGTCTTTTTTAATCAGCCCAGAGAGGGTTACTGATAGGAGCTTCATTTACTAAGGGAGAAATCTTTATTTCATTTACAAAGGCAGTGAGACAGCCACACTGTCCATGTTACAGCAGCCCGTGGTGGAGTGAAAGAAGGAGTGCTGATCAATGTCTGCTTACTCTTCTTCACCTCTTTAAGTGCAGTACCTCCTATAGAGCAGGGTTACAGCTGTGCCAGAAAAAGTGTGTGAGAGGGATAATACCCATCAAACCACCAAGTTCATTAAAACCACAATGCTGGGCTAGTGTTTGTAGCCTTGAGATCACCTTGTTTTTAACATATTTAGAGTGAAAAAAGGTGGCAGCTACATGAAATGCTTTAGCTGGGGCCAAGGGCTGAGCTTGCTCCTGGTGTCACAGAGAGCAAAGGATGTGCTGTTGCCTAATCATACCATGTCTGAACTGTATTAGTTTGTACAACACAAGGTGCGTTGTGTGTGCATTCTCCTGCTAACATTTAACTTCTTGTTTATGCTATAAGCAGCCATAGTAATTCAAAACAACCTGCTTTAGCTACTGATCCATAACCAGGGCTTTATAATCCTATGTGGGATGATGAGTTAAGTTCACAGAAGCTAGCATTTTGATTTTCTAAGATTCAGTCAGTTTCTGGATTTTTCTAATAATAGATTCTGGCTTTCTGTTTCCATGAAGAGTGAGCCACGTCTTCATGAAAGTTTGGCAGATGTGGCAAATGTGTCCTGCCATATAGAGGAAAGCAGTACAAGTAATGTGCTTTTAGTTAAACTCCCTAGCTGTGCCCCTCATTCATTAACAAAGTGGAAGGGGTCATCTCTCTGTTTCACATTATCCAGCCTAACAGTGAGAATAGAACTGTTCTTTGACACAGAGAGGCTAAGTTATTTTTATGCCCTTAAAGCGTATTGTCATTCTTGTCCCTGAATCTCTGTTGCCTTATTGTAAACTTCAGAAGACACCATCAGACCCTGAATCCTGCCCCAAATGCAACCGCCTCTATGTTTTACTTTTTACAAGGACCTTTTTTCTTCTGAAACCACTGGCCTACAGCTGTTGAATAAAAGCGCAGGGATTAAAGTTCTGCCACAGGAAGGAGAACTTGGGTTTTAGTTCCCTGCTTTGACCACAGCTCTCACATTTTTGCTATTCTTGATGAAAGCTACATTTAGTGGAGAGCAGTGTGCACATAAATTTTGGTTTCATGGGTCATTTACTGATTCCAAGATGCTTTTCACCAAGGCTGCTCTCAGTGATGGAGACATGCCTGTGAAAAACTCCTTGTTTGGCATGAGTGCTGTTTCAGATACCCTTTTGAGGTGCTCACCTTCATTCTAGTATGATATACAAAACCAGAGCATGGAAGGAAGAGATTATATTCTTAGAGCCACTAACCCTTTGGCTCCTTTCTTTGGATATAAAGTACTTTTTGTCATCTTGCCATACTCATCAGGAGAAGCACAAAGGTTGCACCAGGCTCTTCAGATTCTCATTCAGACAAATAATTAGAAATAAAACATTTAGTTTCAACAAGCTAGGCTGAAAGTAATGTATTGATGGTTTCCCTAATTTCTTCTATTGTAGAGTGACCAGAAGGATAGGAATACCACAAGTATCAATGCAGGTCATGATGACTAGAGCTAGTTTGACATCTATTATTTTTCCCTTTGAATATGCCACGTCCTGCATTCACCTGGGACAAAATTTAAAAGGGAAGATTTGGTTTTGAAATATTTCACAGGTGTACAAGAAACAAGATGAAAAAAAAATATTTTTTTTTAATGCTGATTGTTTTAGAATCTTTTTTGTTTGTTGATTCTTTTTTTGTTTGTTTTTTTGTTTTTAGAAAATACTGAAACAGTCCTGCTGGCTTTTATCATGTAAATAGAACAGAACAGACTTTATTTTTTTTTTTCCAGATAAGTAGCATTTACATTATGAGAACTGCGAAGAGGATTTTAATTAAAGATTTAAAAATATCCCTCTCAATAGATGTCTTAAAAGTGGAGCTACAAGAAGAAAGAGGAACAACAAGGTTTGTTCTGTGCCAGAGAAAGGAAACAGACACTAGGCAAAAACGATCAAATTAGAGGCAGTGAAGAAGGAAGCTTATTTTACATGCAGGGAGATGGCAGAGAGGAAGGGAAAAAAAAAAAACCCGTTTCCTCTCTCATTTTGATACTTGGAGAAGAAAGTATCATTATGCAAAGTATCAGTATGCATTAATTGCTGTTACCTTTAAAGATGCATTGTAATACTCCTGCACTGATAGCCCAAAAGACTGTGTGGTCTGAGAATGAGGGTGGGACTAATTCCCATCCCTTCGGCTTGGGAAGGTGCTTCAGGAGAAGCATCTCTAGAGCAAAATGCTCTTCACTTTTCATTCTCATCCATTGTTTCCCTCCACCTCCCCATGCCCTTACCCTTCCACTTTATTCTGTGTTTGCCAATAAGGGAGATTTAGGCTGATGCTTTAGGGAAGCTGCAGGTAAACTGGGGCCATTTACTTGCATTACAGAGACTATCGAGTAGTTGTCAGCTCACTTAACGTGCAATTGCTACCAGCCTAGGACTGCATCTGCTAATAAATGAGAGTATTCCTCACCTTTGAAAGACTTACATGCTCAAGTGGATGATCCACTATAAATTTTACTGAAAGGTTTCTATAATATATGACAGATCTGTAGGGAAAAATGTGAAAAGGAGAACAGTGGTTATAATGACAGGATGCCCACCAGTCTCTGCTATAGGCAGAACAAAGTAGAAATCCTAAAACAAAGCTAACCATGTAGAATCACAGAATGTCAGGGACTGAAAGGGACCTACAAAGATCATCCATTCCAAACCCTCTGCCACAGCAGGATCACCTATATCAGATCACACAGGGATGCATCCAGGTGGGTTTTGAATATCTCCAGAGAGGGAGATTCCGCAACCCCCCTGAGCAGCCTGTTCCTGTGTTCTGTCACCCTCACAGTGAAAAAAATCCTCCTCATGTTTACATAAAACTTCCTATGCTTCCACTTCCACCCATTGCCCCATGTTCTGTCATTGTACATCACCAAGAAGAGCCTGGATCTATCCTCCTGGCACTCACCCTTTACATATTTGTAAACACTGATGAGGTCAACCTCTCAGTTTCCTCCAAGCTGGGGGAGCCAGGGCTCCCTCAGCCTCTCCTCGTAAGAGAGGTATTCCATTCCTTTAATCATCTTTGTGACTCTGTGCTGGACTCTCAAGCAGTTCTATGTCCCTCTTGAACTGGGGGCCCAGGACTGGACACAGTACTCCAGACGTGGCCTCAGCAGGGCAGAGTAGAAGGACAGGAGAACCCCTCTCGACCTACTAGCCCCAGCCCTTTTAATACACCCCAGAATGACACTGGCCCTCCTGGCTACAAGTGTGCATTGCTGGCTCATGGTCAAAGCCTTCACGTAATAGAAAGGAACTATGAAATTAAATTAACCTGGAAAGCCTTTTACAAGCAAGATCTTAGAAAGGTACAGGTGTAATAGCCTAGCATGTTGTCTCTTGGGCACTGGTTGAAGCACGAGGTTAGGGGAAGGGCCAGGTCAGTTCGCCTTTGTAAATTTTCTTGTTTCTGTTAGTGCTAAGGTCTTCAAGTGATCTTCAAGTCATCCAGTTTTATAGAATAATAATATATCCTGATATGTCTGTTCCTTTTCCCTGACTACAAAAGAAAAGCTGAGGTGCCAAGTGCAAAGATACATATTTATACTACTGGGATTGAAATTCACGTGAAATAAATCTCACCCTATCAGACTGAAGATGGACACCCACACAGTAGCAGAACCAAATCAGCACACCCTAGTTAGCAGCTCTGACTAGAACTCTATCACACGTTCTTTCTCTTAAACAAGATCAGTAAGTAGTCAGAAACACTCTGAAGTCAGCAGAATAAATAACTATCAGTTGCACCCTCTCACGCTCTTAAGATGATTTGGATTAGGAGTTTTGGAGGATGTAGTGAGATTGTCCAGGGCATGACATGATCATAATAGGTGATTTATATCTTTACAGGTAGGTGCATGTGCTGGGAGATGAGCACAAGTTCTCTATCAAGTGTTTGAAACACACAAGCTGCGTAAGAGGAAACCTTTCTGGATTTGACTCTAGCCTAGTTGCAGAGTGAGCATAGAAGGCAACTTCTGTGAACAGAGTGGCAGAGTTCATTAGTTTTTAGAAGAGAAGGAGGAAGAACAGAAAATCAGGGAATTTCAAGATCAAAATGGATGTGCAGTGTGCAGACTCACAAGAACAATGCTAAAATAAAAATAAGGCCAGCAGTTTCTTGGCAAAAGATAGGAATGATGCTGGCTCCAGTGGTCTAAATGTAGAAGGAGGAGAGGAACTGTAATAAACCAACAATTGAGTTCAACCTGTCTGAATTTTTAGTTACTGTTTTCAGTGACTAGAACGAAGCACACAGAAAGTGGATAGAAATGAAGACAAATGAATAATATGGAAATACAGGAGCAAAATTTAAAGTACAGCCTCTCAAAATGTGATACTGTTAACAAGGTGTATCACAGGTGATGTGAACTTACTCATCAGCATGATTCTAATGAGAAGGACTTAAAAAAAAAAAAATGGTCTGCTGTATAGAAAAGAGGAAGAGTGCTCAGCAAATCATCCCAAGAAGGCTGAATTGTTTAATGCCTTTTTCTGCGTCAGTCTCTTGAAAAGCTTGGCTCTAACCTGATGTGTGACACAATTTACAGTTGTGATAAAAGGGGAAGTAAAAGAATGTGTTATGATTCCTAACTCTGCCAGATCTTTTCAAACCATTTAAGCCATTAAGTGTTGTAGAGTATTCAGAGAAATTACTAGAGAAATAAGGAGCCCTTTGACAATATGTGGAAGTGGCTGACTCTAGGCAGCCTATAATGGCAAACATTTTCCTCTTTAAAAATGGGATGATGACAGGAAGGAATTAAAAAGAAAATTACGGAGCAAACAACGTTAATTTAATGAAAATTGTTTGGAAAGGTAATCAGATCAACTATTTGTAAACATCAAAATGGGAACAAGGAGTCAGTAATGCTCAACATAAAATTAGCTAGAGTAGATCTTGTCAAGTTTAGTCTATTTTGTTACATGACAAGGCAATTAGTTCTGTGGATAAGAAATAAGCAACTAATATCAGATATCCATGGTGGGAAGATTGGAGTAGATGATCTCTAAGTTGCCTTCCAGCCTAAAGCATTCTGTGATTCTATGATCTTGACTTTAGCATGACTTTTGACATTGCCTCACGTTTAATAAGTAACCTGAGGAAATGTGGCTATAATAATGGGACCAATTGAAAATCATATTCATTGACTGGGTTTAACTGTCAGAATAGAAGGATGTCTCTAATGGGGTTCTGCAGGGGACTGTCTCTGTTGCTATTAATTTGTAAAATTAAAAAATTCATAATTAAGTCACATTGAAATGTATGAGGAAGATTGCAGAGTAGTATTTCCACTACATGCTGTGTCGGGAAGCATTATCTAGAATACAATCTTCGTATCTGGGCTGCTTTACTTCTAGGAGCAGGAGCTAGAATGAAATGATTGGCATGATCAGACATCTAGAAAAGAGACCTTAGAGAAAAATTGGAAGAAATCGAGAAACTTGCACAGTTGAAAGAAGTGAATTAATGAGGGAGAACACAATATATGAAAATACAATGCAGGAAGGGTGGAAAACTCTGTTCTCTAAGTGTATGTCAACTAGGACATAGGTTAACAGGCTTAAATTGCAACATGAAAAAAAAAGTTTTCTATCACTAAGTGAGGCAGTTGTCTCTCACTGGGAATGCTGTGGGGACTTCATCACCAGAGTCCTTTACACACAGGTTGAACAGACACCCTGTAAGAACAGAATCTTTAATTCTATCGTTGGGCAGTGAACAGCTGAGATGACTTTTTAATGCCTCTACCAGAGTTTTTTTCTCACCAGGTTCTGTCATATTATGTATTAATTATTTATATTTTCCTAAAAAGAAAAGAAAACAAAATTAAAACCAAACAAACAAAACCAAAAAGCAGTGTCTGACGCACTGCAGATAAAATCATGTTCTTTGGCAAATTTTCATTTGTGTTTCTAGAATGCAGTTAAATATAATTTTATGACAAATCTACACAGAACTGCATAGATTTAGTTCTTTTAACCTTTAGAAAAGCAGTAACATTTTACTGTTAGGATTAAGCAGGTTTTGACATGTGCAATTATGTTATCCTGCTTACTGTACATCTCCAATTAAACAGCCATTAAAACAGCCTGGAATTGAACTGACCCTGGACTGAGCAGCACTTGTTCAATTAAAGCAGTTAAATCAGATATAGCAATATGTTTACTGCTGCTGGAATGGGAAAAAAAAAAATTGAATAGAAAAAGAGCCATCCAAAACCAACTAAAAATAAACAGATCTTTGCTATGAAGGAATTAGTCCTGCAAGGAGCTAAGTACTTTGCTGGAAGTCTCTGTATTGGCAGTTTGTAATTAATTGTACCTCCTTTTCCTTCTGTTGTATATACTGGTATGACTTGGAGACAAAGAGCATGAGGCAAGTACTGTTACCTGTATTGACAGATGAAGAGTTAAGGCAATGAAACTCTGCTGAAACCAAGCAGTGGATGTTCACCACTGTGCCCTACACTGTTCCCCTCATCTCATAAAGCCAGACCTGGCAAAATAAACCATCGCTCACACTGGGGCTCTGTGCTTGTATTGTTTCCTGCAGAAAGCAGAAGATGGGGGAAAATAGAGGGAGGAAGGTTGTCACAGTATGTCCAGACCTCACCTTCATGTATAGGTGAGACATGACTGAGGTCACTCTTGTAGGATCCCACTTTTCAAACACAGAAGAAAAGTATCATTACATGTCTGAAATTGGTGGAAGCTATATGCAGGAGTGATTTAACATGGTGAACTTTCTAGAAGTCTATATACTCCAAATGGAAGGCATTTTTTTCACAAAATACTGTTTAAAATGGAGGTAACATGCAGCAGGGACCTCTGTAGGAGGCGTGTGTGCCCAAAGGAAATGTTGCAAGTGCCCAGGCTATGTCAGAGTGCTCAGTCTTCATCCCCAAACTATTTACGCTGCAGCCCTTTGCAGAAAGGTGAGCAGATTAGGAAACACTCCATGCTCGTGGCTGCTTTTGCATCTCCATGGCAAAGGCTTAGACACACACATACCCCAGACCAAGGAAAGCTCTGGCAGATGTTAGCTTTCTCAACTAGAGAATGAGTCCTTTCTCCAGCTGGTCCACTCTACAGCTTACTCACCTTGTGAAAAAAATCTCCCTGCTAGAATTCATTACTTCTGCCTAATATTTCTAAGACATCTGTAATTTTCCAAGGCAGAAATTTCCTGAGGAGCACACTAGAGGCTGAGCTGGATATTAATTCTACGTGTTGCAGCACACAGCAAATGAGAGTATTCTGACTGGAGTGGTGACACATGCAGTATGAAGTTTTCCTGTTTTCTGGAGAGAAATTTACTTTTTTTAAGCAAAAGCAAAAGCCTAATCAGGGCTGAGAATATTAGATATGCAGTGAAGTTGGGTAAACTGGATGAGGTTAAAAATATCCCACAAATTTAAATAAATTACTGGTTGTGGGGGCAGTCTTAATTGGTCCAGTGCATGAATTCTATCAGTAAAGAGAATCTAGGTATACAGAATAGTGAGACTGTTCAAAAAAAGAAAAAAGGGATATACCATGTGGATGTGAGTGTTTAAAGACTAGCAAGTTCAAATAATGATTTCTATTAGAGCTATTAATATAAAATAATTACTATTACTTGGATTATCCCACAAGTAAAAAGCAATAGGGAAGTTGGGCTAATTAAATCACAGATTTTAGGGAGAAGGATTGCAAATTAAAATCCCAATATTAGCTGACTATCTTAACTGAAAATAAGGCCTTTGATAACTATTTGTTTAATCATATGGATAGTACTGTTTATTCAGTGGATTTATTTAAGCTGCTTGAGGTGAGCACTTGTTCAGGTGATTAATGTACCAGCAGTTAGTATATTAAAGATTTTTCAGCACAGAATTTTTTTCACTTTTAAAATTAAAAAAAAAAACAACAACCAAACACTTTTATATATGAATAGTATTCTTTGAGATATATTAGTTAGATTGGCAGAAAAGATAGTTTGGATTATAATGTTGGGAATTTTATAGCATTTATGTGGCATAAGTGTTCTACTGATTTCACATTGCCATCCCTGAAGGAAATGTTCTTCTGAAAATGTATCAGTCTTCTTGACTTGCGAAAATTCAGTATATCAGAAGGTGCCATTGATTGCAAATATAACCCAGACTTTTTAGCAGCCTCAGACAAATTTTGATTTTGAGGTGGTTTTATTCTCACAGTAAAAATAAGGCCCCAAACATAATTTTATTCACAGAGAAGAAATAATTGCTATTTTAAATGTGGCACTTTTTAGTAGAAAGCAATTTTGTTGTAGATCTGATAGACTTCAGTTAATAGAAACCTGGAGAAGCATAAAGTATACATCACTTCAGTGTGAAACTGTGACGTTGTTAAAAAACAAAAACCAAAAAACCAACAAAACAAACAAACAAAAAACCCCAAGAAGCAAAACACTGAGTCTTGTGTACTAAAGATGGACACTAAAAAAGGTTTTCTATTTTAAACACGTATTTGCATCCATTTTGTACTTTTTCTGCAACACTCTTTGGGCAGTAGTCAGAACTTCACAGCAGCAGCTGTCCAGTTTTCTTGCTAAAATGGACTGTTCCTTGTCAACATCTGCATTTGTGATTCTCTTATTCATTCAGCAAGGTGGATGTAGCCTGTGCAGACAGCTGAGCTTTGCTGCTAATGCCTACAAAACAGGCATGATACAGAATTTAGTGTTCTCACAAACATATGAAGTTACCTATATAGTCAACCTGAGGCCTTGAGCGACCTGTTCTAGTGGGAGGTGTCCCTGCCTATGGCAGGGGTTTGGAACTGGATGATCTTTGAGGTCCCTTCCAATCTAAACCATTCTATGATTCTATGATAAGCTCAAATATCTTAAAAATAGTCAGATCCAAGCCATCATGTTCTGTACGAATAGCTTTGAAAACAAGGAAATGTTACAGTTCAGTTAACTTTCCCCCCCTGAAATTATTACTATTAAAATATAATACTGCTGTTAGACTAGACCTTTCTCTTTAAGGGCAACTTTTCTTTAATATTGCAGATTAAATTGTGCTTGTTTGTTGGGGTTTGTTTGTTTGTTAGTTTTTTGTTTTTATTATTCCTGCCTTTCGTATTCTTCTTACATCACCTCTTTTCCATTCCCTTTGTACTGGTCTCTGGTACTGTGGTGCTATTTGCTGTAAGAAAAATTGTCTTCTGTAATGGCCAGTTTCTCTTTTTCTAAGTAGGAGTTAATTTTGTTATGCAGGCTGCCCTTCTTCCTTTCATCTTTTATGTATAATGCATTAAATAGGAATTTTCATCTGCCCAAAGAACTCGAGTCTGCCTCCTCCATCTCAGGCAGCAGTATTCCTAGTTTAGTGAGTAAGCAGTTACCAGCTTCTTTTGTGGCTTAATGAGAAAGTTCTTAAGACTGTCCTACATGCTACAGGGAGCAGTACTGGCCACTAAACCACAAATTCTAACATCTTGTGCTGAAAGAGACACTGTGTTCCAGATGATCTGTAAAACCAAGCCCCTTGTCAATTTAAACTGTCCTGGCACCCTCTGTGACATGCTACACTCACCTGTATTTTGATTTGGATGCTCCTGGTACATGTACATAAGAGGTTTTCATCTGGATGCTGTATTCTGGCTGTTCTCTGATCCCTCGTGGGTTTTTGTTTGCTGTTACATTGCAGCTTTGTTTCATGGCAAGACTCCTGTAGTTCAGTACTGGTGACAAGATAGCTCTACATAATCTTTAAAAATCATTTTGTAAGGAGATGTGTCTCAGAAGTTATTAGTGTTGAAGTATAGCAAAGAAAGAAAACATTTACACTTGAGTACCTTAATTTACTTTCGAGGACCATTAGTGACAATTTCAAAGATTCCCCACATTTGTTTGTTGCAATTTCTTTGTCTGAACTCTGCGAGAGCAGAGGGATAAGAGGTAGCATGTAACAGGTCTGTCATAACTAGATACTAAATGTTGTAATTTATGCAGCAAGAGGTGGTTGCTGCTTTACACATTGCCTTTTTATAAGAAGTGCTGCTGTTAGGAGTGTTTTTACTCCCTTGTTCCTGCAAAATGAATTCTCTCATTTCAAGAGCTGATTCAGGAGGATACTGAAAATAGAAATTAGCCAGTTGAGGGTTTATTGCAGAAACTTTGGAACTGTTTTCCTGATGTGTTTAAAGTTGAGCATGTAAATAACAGGGCGGGTGAGTTCTCAATCCATTTAAAAGCCATATTTTACAGTGTAGAGATTGCAAAGTGTTTTACTATGCAAACGAAGGACAAAATACAGTTTATTTTAAATAGCATTTTACTTAGTGTACAGGTCTTTGCAATGTCTTAGAGAGGCTGTTGCACAGAAAAGCAGATAATTTTAAGAGTAATTTTTCATCTTAGCAACATTCAAGGAGCTAATTTCAGCATTTAACACAAATTGCCTGCAGAGCCTTTTCACAGAATCACAGAATGTCAGGGGCTGAAAAGGACCTCCAAAGATCATCCAGTCCAGCCCCCCTGCCACAGCAGTATCTCCTATATCAGATCACACAGGAATGCATGCAGGCAGGTTTTGAGTATCTCCAGAGAGGGAGACTTCACAACACCTCTGGGCAGCCTGTTCCAATGCTCTGTCATCCTTTCAGTGAAAAAAAATCATGTTTTTCATGAAACTTCCTATGCTTCCACTTCCACCTATTGCCCCTTGTCCTGTCATCAGGAATCACTGCAAAGAGCCTGGCTCCATGCTCCTGGCACTCACCCTTTACATATTTGTAAAGGTTGATGAGGTCAACCTCTCAGTCTCCTCCAAGCTAAAGAGCCCCAGCTCCTTCAGCCTCTCCTCGTAAGAGAGGTATTCCATTCCTTTAATCATCTTTGTGACTCTGTGCTGGACTCTCAAGCAGTTCTATGTCCCTCTTGAACTGGGGGCCCAGGACTGGACACAGTACTCCAGACGTGGCCTCAGCAGGGCAGAGCAGAAGGACAGAAGAACCTCTCTCAACCTACTAGCCCCAGCCCTTTTAAAGCACCCCAGAATGTCATTGGCTCTCCTGGCCACAAGAGCACATTGTTGTCGCATATTTCAGTGCACTTTAAAAATCAGGTTTTGCTCCCATTGAATAAAAAAACATAAAGTTGGATCCATTAGTACCAGTTTATGTATTTGCTCTTCCTTGCCCAAACTGAAATGTCACTGAATATTATGCAGGCTAAATGCCTTTGTCCCTTATTTGCAGGTATTACAGAGGTTTTGAAGACGTAGCTCTGTCTAAAGAATGTGTTGAAAACACCTTTCAACAGTGAAGCTATGCTCCAAAATCTTTTGACTTGCATGTTCCTGGACTGCTTGGTTTAATGAGTCCTAAGAGATTCCATCCCTTACAAATGACAATTATGACACAGGTCCTTGTTCCTACATTTCATTTCTTCATTAAGAACTTAGAGCTTGGGCCTTTGTTGCTAACTGATGTATCTGTAGTTCCTGTAGAGGAAAGACCTTTTAACATACTGAACGGATCCGTTCAGTAATGATGCCTGTCCATTTATTTGACAGAGGGAATACCTGTTTTTCTTCCCATCACTTCAGTGGGAGGCATCTCAATCCACTAGAACACTTGTAGAAAATGCAGTCACTTGAAGCTGGTGTGGTTGGTGTTTTCTTTCACCTGTGGCAAAGGCTTAAAATCTGTGTAATCTCGTCCTAATCAAGAACACAGAACTCAAAACGTTATCTATATGTATAGGTAAGGATGGGACACATCCTGTGACCATTGTAAGAATTTCCTGAACAAGGAACTGACATGAACCAGGAACCTAATTAGAGTAAAACCCATCTCTTTCTATACATTGTATCCCTCTCTCTCTCAGCTTCAGCCTAGCAGTCCTGCTCAGAACCTCCTCCCATGCTGTCTCAATGTGCTGGGAACCTTCCTAAGGATTTTTTAAAAGTGTGCAGTTTTATGCACAATCCTTACTATCATTCATGGAATCATAGAATGGTTTGGGTTGGAAGGGACCTTAAAGATTGTCCAGTTCTACAGGGACACCCTCCACCAGACCAGATAGCTCAAGGCCTCATCCAACCTGGCCCTGAACACCTCCAGAGAAGGGACATCCACAGTCTAGGTCACACCACAATCGCTGTGCCATGAGTTCTGCTTACAGCACCTACACTGGTGTCAGAAACTTCTGCAGGATGAGGAGTCTCCTTGCACCTACCTACACAGTCAGACTGGTATTTAAGCAGTCACCAAAGTTGATGAGGAAATGGCTTAAGTGCCTTGTCACTGATTCTGCGTACTTCTGAGGCACCCTTTCTCAGAGCTGCTTGAGCAATCATAGATGGAAATCAAAAGTGTTCTGATTTGGCAGGGTCCCTGGAGTGATCCTGCTGCCATTCACACACCCCACATACACCCACACCCTAGTTGCTCAGGAGAAAATTCCCTTGCAGCAGAGCAATCTCTCTGACTATTTGGGGTTTAACTGTGCTAGGACAAATGCTGGCTGCAATAAATTAGTTAAACTAGTGTTTCTTAATAAACTAGTGTTTCTTAATCTCTGGGTTTTTTGTTTGGTTTTTTGTTTTTTGTTTTTTTTTTTTCTTAGAGCAATGCATTATATCAGCAGCACTTCCGGTTGCAAACAGATTTTTTTCCATGACGGAACATGTTGCACAAGAAGGAAATAGCAGGGAGTAGCCCAAATCAAGAATGAAAATGAGAAGTTCAGTAGCATACAAAAATACCAGCTAATATTCTTATGTTTTTATTTGCTCCTAGAGCTGTGAGGTAGAGCAGTGTCACACCTAGAATTACCTTCCCAGCATAGTGTTTGCAATGCTGACAGAAGCATGTCATCTCCTGACATCATGAATAATAAAATAATTTTTTAAAAAACCCAACTATGTGAAACATATTGAAGTAGTAGTTTAAGAGCTGACAGAGAATCAGCACCTGAGGAAAATCAAAGCAATGGTATGAGTGAGAAGTGCTGCTCTGACTTCTGTAAGTACTTCCCAGCACTTGCTCCTTGTGCAGGCCAGCAGGCTGAGGTACAGCTGTCTGCAGCGAGGAAGCTGCAGGGCTCAGAAGCCAGCTTTTGCCTTGCTGTGATATTAGAAAGGCCTAGTGACCAAACTGTAAATTAAAATAGCTGTGGAAGAAAGGAAGAGGCTGGTCTGATTGCACTGGAACGAAATCATATCGTTTATTTACTTTTCATCTGAAATAGCATCATGGCTACAAATGTAGCCCCCGTTTGTTCCCCCTGTGCTGTTTTGCCTATTAACTTGTTCCTGGAGCCGTTCCCAAATTATGTAACTGGAAAAACTGAACCCTTCTGCCTTGATTGATGCCTGCAATCTGGGAGAAAGATGGTGCTCTCAGCAAAGCAGTATGTAGAAGTGTTTATCTAATAATGGCTGCTGTAGGAGTCTCGTGTGACATAGGATGCAGGATCTGTCCTACTGGATCACAGTATCCTGTCCACAGTTCCACCTCTACCAGGGCAATATGCCTCATGTAGTTGAAGAAGAACTTGTTTTCAGCAAAAATATTTTCTTGCTCATTCTTCTGTTCTGCAAGTCTTATTTTGCATGTAATGCTTAGTGGGCCATGCCTTGGATTCTGATGTTATGCCAAAGTCATGAAGTGCAGATAACCAGCTACAAAGAGGTGGGTATTAAAAGGACAATCTCCTTCTGATTCCAGATTAATTTAATCTTCTGACCTGGAATAATGAGTATTCCTCTTTGTCTGAGCTCCTGTAAATCAGAACATTTGATCATCATTTTATTTACCACTTAATGGTAAGTGTGGTGGATTGAAATTACGCTCAAAGTGAGTCAGGCTGCAGGATATCAGTGACTTAATTTCTTCAGTGTTGCTGCATAATTTGGAATTACAGACCAAGTTATAAATGAGAATGTGTTTCTTAGCAGAACTCTTTACAAAACAGACGCACAACTTTATTGAGAAAGCAGCTAGCACTAGGTAATTGGCCTACTAAACCCTTGAACTGTTCCAGGACAGTGTTAGTGCTCAGTGGTAGAGGACAGTTTGCAATAACACCACGTTCAAAGGAGTTAGGGGAAGCAGGTGACCTGGTGGAGCTAGTTCAGGTTTGAGATGCCATATACACAGACTCCAAAAGTTTCTACAGATCATACACAAAAAGTTGTTTACAGGAATATTTTTAAACTCGTTTTTCAAAGCAAGATGGAGCTGCCACATATTTAATGTCAGAGATTCTGCATGCTGCCAAGTGCACCAAGGACTCTCACTTGTTGAATCTGAAAAGGAGAATGGTTTCTGGAAAGTTTCTGGATAATGGGGAGACATTTTCACAGCATAAGGGTAGTTTCTCCCCATGCTGAAGGGAGCCTGAGGAGTGCCATGTGTCCCAACAGCCACCAGCCCAGTTGGGCTGTCTGAAACTTCTGCCTCTGTGACAGATTGCTTTGGGGTTACAAGTTACTTGTCACTGGACAACACACAGAGTGAGTCTGTCTCTCAGCCACATGCAAGGAAACTGGGGTACTTTAGCAGACCACTAAGGAAGATTTCTTCTTGATTGTCGGAACCCTGTTTTATGTTTTGGGAAAAGTGTGTCAAAGCCAAGAGGTTTCTGTG
This sequence comes from Psilopogon haemacephalus, assembly GCA_013396835.1. Lineage (NCBI taxonomy): Eukaryota > Metazoa > Chordata > Aves > Piciformes > Megalaimidae > Psilopogon > Psilopogon haemacephalus. Next base: position 324,656 of record VWZI01020611.1, on the reverse strand, counting down.
AACTGCTTGGTTTGATGCTTTGCTATTTGCCTATGAAAAAAAAAAAAAAATCCTTTGTTAGAAAATTCCTAGTTAATTCTACCATGCAGAAACAAGTAAGTAATTGTCTGTCTTTGTTCCCGTGTTGTTTTTCCTTTTTAAAAAAAGTTACTTTATTTTTAGAACTAGAAATGAATTGAGCATCTGGCAACATGGGCATTTTTCATGTCAAGTAACTGTTATGGGACTTGGTAAGAAATCAGTTTGTTCTGGCCAGTGAAGTTCAGCTGTGATGGCCAACAGAATTTTACTTGAATCCAAAGTAAACAAAGTGGGTTTGTTTCATAGAGGATGTGAGAAACCTCTGCTTTAACCACAGAGCCAAATTCAAATTCTCTTTATCAAAAAAACCAACAGGGTTGATGGATGTGAGCATAAGACACTGAAGTTGTCCTTCTCCAACATTCCTGCTGCTTGTACTATTGCAGGGCTCTGACTCAGAGAACAGATAATTCAAATAGGTGATAAAACATGGATCTAGCCCTGCAGAGAGGTGTGTAGCTTGCTGTCATTGATTTAATGAGATTTGCCGTAGCAAAACAATAGAATTCTGATGCATTTTAAGTCTCTTGCAGACTTTGCTTGGAAGAAGGATCCTGAGAGACATGAGTTATGAAAATGTTTCAGATCTTCATATTTAATTGCCACTTAATTAAAATATTATAATAAAATAACTTCATTGCTTAATGCTCCTAGCGTCAGTAAAGCAAAAAGGCAGAAAATGTAAAGGCTACAATGTTGTGTTAGCATGCAAGGAAGGAAAGTTGAGTGGGTATGACAAACTTTAACCATAGACTTTGTATTAGATATAAATATAATTGGTTGCCATAACTTCATTAACTAGGAGGTGAGCAAAAGACCTGCAGATAGAGAGAAGCAAAAGCCTTAAGTGCATCAAATGCAGCTTTTTAGTACCTGGAATAACAGCCTTTTCAAAGGAACGGGCAAAAACTTCCAAAGCATATGACCACTAATTTTCTAGCAATCTACACCTGCCCATTCAGAGGATGTACAAAAATTGTACCTATGGAAGATCTCATAAAGCTAAGCAGTGTAAAAGAAAAAGATACTCATCAGAGAAGACGCATAATTAAACACTGGACAATTAATGCTGTAAGATAGGTCAGACCCTGAAATATGAACTGGTTAGATTTTATTTCCTCAAACCATGAATTCAGTTTTGGTCAAATAGAAGCAGTAGCAGTAGGCTTCTTTGGAAGTTTACTTTTTAAATTGAGATTGCAGTGTTCAAATGAAACCATTCAGAGCCTCTCTGGGTATTGATTTTTCTTTCAGGGCTTGGTAAAGCTGTGGGGTCTGTTGACAGCAGGAGTCCCACAGACACTACTATGAATGGTTTCCTTCCGATGCTTTTTCTACTTTATATAAAATAGCTTTCCACAATCACAGACTTTGTGCCCGATCCCTCCTTCCCCCCACCACTTACTTTCTTATTGTACAGTTTTTTTTCCTGACCATTACCTTCCCCCTGATGACAACACAGTTGTTACTGAGGCTTTCAGGCTGTGTTGAACTGAATCTTGTCTTTTCTGAAGAGTGCTTTTCTAGAACAGAGCTCTGGAGAAGTCCCCGGGGGGTATTCACTGGTGCTGTCTCTCCGGTATGATAAGCTAAGTGTCTGACAGGAGTGTTTTTTCCAGGAGTGGACTCCCCTGAAGAATCTAATTTTCTTACGGCAGGTATGAAAGATGATCCCTTAACAGCATTCATAAGCAGTGACAATCAGTGTAAGGAGTTTGCTATACCAGTCAAACAAAAACATAGAGATGACACAGTCATTACCTTCCCTGGCACCTCTATGTGCATTCTCCATTTCTTCTTCTACTGTAGTGGAAGCTGTGGCCCAGGATCCCAAAAAAGAGACAGAAAAGGCTCTGTCCCAGCTTTACGTTCAAGTTCGTGGCTTAAGTACTGCTCTTTCAATACTTGAAACCTCTCTGTGGCCAAGTAGGACTTAAGAATTGAAACTTCTGACTGCCAAAGATGATTGGCTACTTCAGTCATTGCACACTGTATGCAATAAAATCAGGCACCACTACTAGTGATTTTGAACAGTATTCATAACTGCCAGTGCCTAGCAAGGTCAACAAATGTAAGTAGAGAGGTTCAAAGAGAGTTTAGACTCCTGGAATGCAAGGCTTGTATAGTCAGGCTGAGTTGCTATGGAATATTCATGGCAACTCATTTAGGTGCTTCAGGTACTTTGTGGAGAAATGAGGTTCTTAGAATGTTTTCAGTCAGGTGTCTGTAGGGTTAGTCAGTCTGAAGAGCACTCTTGAATTTCTGTGCTGTAAATGTGCCTCACATAGATGGTGCTGTAGACAGGGTCCGAAATACAATCCAGATTTATCCAAATGTTTCACAGAATCATCAAGTCTGAAAAAGGTCTGGGTTGGAAGTGACCTCTAAAGGTCATCTAGTGCAATGCCTTCTGCAGTCAGCAGGGACATCCTCAACTAGACCAGGTTGCCCAGAGCCCTGTCTAGCCTCACCTTGAGTATCTCCAGGGATGGGACCTCAAACATCTCCCTGGGCAGCCTGTTCCAGTGTTCCACTACCCTCATAGTAAAGAAATTGTTCCTGATGTCCAATCTAAATCTGCTCTTCTCTAGTTGGAAGCCATTGCCCCTCGTCCTATCACTGGAGGCCTTTGTCAACAGTCTCTCAATCCTTCTTATAGGCCCCTTTCAGGTACTGTAAGGCTGCTACTAGGTCATCTTGGCACCTCCTCTTCTCCAGGCTGAACAATCCCATCACCCTCAGCCTGTCCTTGTAGCAGAGGTGCTCCAACCCCCCCAGTCATTCTCATGGCCCTTCTCTGGACCCACTCCATCAAGTCTATGCCCTTCCTATATTGAGCTGGACACAGTACTCCAGGTGAGGTCTCACCAGAGCAGAGTAAAGTGGCAGAGTCACCAATCTGGATCTGCTGACAACACTTCTTTTGATGCAGCCCAGGATGTGATTGGCTTTCTGGGCTGCAAGTACACACTGACTGCTCATGTCCAGCTTCTTTATTAGTCTTACATATTCTCAGTGATCACCCTGCCATAATGGAATTACTTCCTTTTTTGTTCTGGGTAGGTGATATGTAGAAGCAGGTTTCTGCAGAAATCAGTTCTAGACTTTTCTTCTCTGATTGCACATAAAATATAATTAATGTAGCTGAAGTTTCTTTTTTTGTCTTTTTCACCTCTTTTTATTTCTTCACAGGACAGTGATGTGTAGCTAGTTTTGTTTGTACCGGTATTTCTTAGAGCAAAGTGAAGCAATACCAAGTAAAGTCTTCTTCTGCAATCTCAGAAGAAAAAAAAAAGATTTTTTTTATATCTATTTGATTTCAAGGCTTTTGTATCAATTTAATTTTACAATTAACGTTTTCTTTTTCAAATATTATGAAAAAATATGTAGGCTTAAAGCTGTGATGTGTGAAGTAAAAGCATAAGCCAAGTACTTGCTGTCGAATAAACCCTCCTGCTGTTGATGTGAGGACTGCACAGTCTGCCAAAACTTAAAGCAGCACCATGGGAACCTCTGGAAACAGCAAAAGGTTCAGTGATTACTGTTAAGTCATGCATAAATTAGCATTAAAAAACAACGACCCTTTGAATCTTTCTGATTGTGATTGATACCAGTTTAGTTACATCAAAATAAGAGCATTGTGTTGGAAATGTGATGTTGTCCCCTTTGACATAATGAACCATGGAAAAACAGTTCCATGGTCATTAGTTAACTAAATGCATGAAGTGTGAAGCCTAACCTGCTGTGGCGGTTTGAACAGTTACCTGCCCCATCCCTCCCCCCCCCCCTTACCTTTGATATAACCCAGGCTAGAACTCAGAACACTGAAAGTTGATAAATGAAGCTTTATATTTAAAGCAATGCAAAATATACAAGCAGATATTTGCAATGTATAACAGATATTTACAGATATATACAGTGAAAAGGTAATACAGAAACACCACACCCCTCCTAGAGATCAAAATCCCTAAGAGGGGTAACCCAGCCACCACTACCACCTTTCCCCCCCTTCTCCAATCTTACCTCACCATCTGTTGATGCAGCAGATAGGCAGAGGTAGATTGGTCAGGGGGGTTAGCAGTAGGAAAGAAGGTAGTAGAATTATTGAGAATCAGCTACAAAAGGCATAGACAAAGGAACCATGCAAGGAGCAGCCACAGCCCGGAGAGCGGTCTGAAACCATCTGACTTATCTATGTTTGGGTTATAACTCTTAAAACATTTTTTTTTTCTTTCTGAGTAAAGCTGTGAGTGAAGTGACATCATGTATTTTCATTTCTCAGTCAATGGTCTAATTTCTCACTCAAATTCTCCAATTAGTTCAAACCAGCACACCTGTATGTCTTTCTGCCCTTCAATCACAACGTCTTAGCACAAAGGTGCCAAGGACTGACTTGATGTGCTGCCAGAAGCCAGACTGCCAGGGCTATCATGCCTTCAAACTCTTCTCATCTGAAAGTGCAAGGCTATGATATTAGCTTAGACATAATTATAAACTACTCACTCTGTTTCTGGCACATCAACACTTAAAATGAATGTCTCTAATCCTATGAAATGCTGCCTTGTAGAAGTTACAGAGAAGGGCCGCTCAGGCCATTGGGATGCCTGAGTGTGAATGCTTATTTGACAGATGCCACAGAAGATCTGCATTCATTTACACATGTACACACATGCAAGTGAAACAACAAACAAAAATTAACCAAAACCACAAATCTTTCCTCAGATGTGTCAGTGCTTGATACCACCTTTTCCTGTTTTCATGTAGAAACCATGGCTAACCTTTAGGTGGCTGAAATGCTCTTATATTGAACACCAAAATGTATCCAATCAAAGTCATAGTGAAACCAGTGATGACTGTGAAGTCAATGCAGAAGAATGGAGTTTAGGGGTGGTTTTGGAGATGGTTCTAGCTGCACCTGATGTGTGTACTCATACATTTGGTAATAACCTCAAGAAACAAAGATAAGGTGTTAAGGTTGTAACTTAGGTTTCAGCAGAAGCATGTGTAACATCCCAACTCAGCTAGATTGAAAGTCAGTTAAGATTGCTTCAATTCTATCTGTTTGGGGTTTTTTCATTTGTTTTTTTTTTCACTTGAACTCCCCTTCCTTTAATTTGTTCCTTTTATTCCCTGAGCTCCCTCAGTTACTCTTACAGTAATTGTAAAATGTCTCCTAATCCCCTTAATTTCACAATAGACATGCTGTGTCTTATCAAGAACTACATTACTAAATGCTGAGCAAGTGTGTATATACTGATCATTGCCAGACAAAATACATGGAACTTTTTTCAGATTGCTTTTGGTTTAGAATAACATGAATTAGTGTCTCTGTCTGTAACCCAAACTGCTATTGTCAGAAAATCTGTAGGATCATAATTATCTTGGAGACTTTCCATCCCTGCATCAGGTTTGACAGAGTCTAGTGAGGAGCTCCAGAAATTACTCAAGCAGAATGTGATTGACAGATAGTCAGAGGGATAAGCAAGTGGGCACATAATCTCCATTGTATTGCAGAGCCCAACTAAAACCAAATACATGCTTATATTTTCAGCTGCTATCGCTACTGGACTTTTCTATGCTAAGTTTTTTCTTCAGATTTCTGAAAGCTTTGAGCTTCACAACATATCTGTGGGTGTAATTGCTTTGTTCTTAATTCCTGGGTAGGCATGGTAAGAATGGTTTTGCATTTACATGTTTAATGTGTGCATACATAGATTTAACAGAGACACAGAGGGTTTTTCATAGAACAGTCAGGCTTGGAACCCATGAGTACTAGATACTTACAAAGTAAAGATCTTTGTGAATAGATCTTTACCAAAAAATATTTTTGCTTTGCAAATAATTTCTAAGCTACAATGTAAAGGAGGAGTAGAAAGGTTATAGAATATGGATGTTTATACACACTAGGATTAAAACTTGAGCAACTTCCGATCAGCAAATGAAAATGAGTAAGATAAAACTGGCATCTTCTATGAAAGTGAGTAAGATGAAACCTCACTTCCGTCATTCAGGTCTGGATGATCTCTAATCTTAACATCACTGTTGTTACCTGCTGGCTGTGAGCAATCTGATCTAGTTGCAGATGTCCCCACTTACTGCAGAGTGTTGGACTAGATGACCTTTAAAGGTCTCTTCCAACCCAGTGCTTTCTATCATTCTATGATTTTATCTGCTGAAAAATTCCTTTTCTCCTTATGGCTATGTGACTATAAAAAGACTTGCTGGGTGAAAACAGAAAAGCTATGGCTTTCCTCCCTAAAATCTTGAATCATCTTTGACTCTTACACACTGCTCATGACCATATTTAATGAAAATCAAGAGCACAGTGGATGGATCTTCTTCATGAGTTACTAGAGAAAGCAGACATTGAGTCAGTTGAGGAAAATTCTGCAGGGCTCAGAAATTATCAGAGCTCTCAGTGTCTGGTAGGGAAAATTCAGGACAAATAATCAGCCTTGCAATGTAAAGAATGTAAACCATTCATTGATTCACCCAGGTATTTATAGCTTTGAAAATATGGAGCCATCATTTAGAACCAATATATAGTGCCAGCTAGAAAGAATAGTATTGCAAGCATAAGGATAAAAACCTGCTGCCCTTACAGCATTTGTTAGTTGCTAGGAAAATATCACTGCTAATGCAGTCCTGTACCCATGGTAATACCAGTTTACGAAAATGAATTTGCAGCTGTCGAGTTCTTCTGGTTTCCATACTGAAATGCAAATCATCCTAAGACTTCTGTCCTCACTTCAGGAGCCATATAGCAAAGAAGTTTGTAGCTCTGCCATTAGGAAAAAAAAATGGTGATTGCACATTTTGCAATGCTAATGTTCTTGCATAGCGCATTGAGATATGAAACTCGCTGATAATGATGATTTTGGGTCCTTATTGATAGAGGCTGTGCCACTGATTATTGATGGGAACTGAATGTACTTTGAGCCACAGGTTTGCTGTCTTAGATTAGGGCCTGATGGTTATTATCTCAGTTCAGAAAGACCTGAATTTGGAAGCTCAGCAATACTTATTTCTTGGTAGTCAGTTCATAATAGTGAAGAAAGAAAGGAAAAGGAAATTATGTCCATTGCTCACCTACGCAAATTTGGATTATGTGTTTTTTCCAAACTTTGTATTACAGGATATATTCCTTGAGAAGTGGTGCTTTGCTCTTAAAAATGAATGTGTGATCCAGAAAGACAGAAATGTCTTTCAGAAATTGGTAATTTTGTGTTTCCATGTTGATGCATCCACTTCTGTTATGGTGATTTGTGTTTAATGCTGGAATTTTAAAATTGAAATGGTAAATGTGAAAAAAAAAATCAGCAAGCTATGCTTGCCAGGGAGTGCTCAAAGGTGTGACTTTTCTGAGACCTTTGCAATACTGCAAACTGTCATCTTGCAAAAGTGCCTCTCTTAACAAGGTGTTTTAAGTGTAAATTTAGAATGAGATTGTCCTTTTGGACTGTGTGGATCTGGTTATCTCAGTGCAAGAGACTAGACCCTGAAATTAGTTTTCACACTTGGGCTGCTGTGGCTCCCAAGATGTTGCTGTCAATTCGTTACAGATGGTCTTGAATACTAAAATCTAACTGGACTATGCTATGATCTGAGTTTCAGAGATCTCAAAGTTCTGATTTATATGAAGTCTGGGATGATTTGCAATGTACTGAAAGGTGGTGTTTGGTTAGCTCTGAGGTGATGTATTCCTGCAGATCTTTCTCTCTTTGCAAATTTGGTCTCATAACATGATGATATTTGAGGCTTTCCCTTCTCAGAGTGAAAGGGTTCTGTGCCACAACATGAGAAGCTAGGAAGACAGGAATATGATCGGTACCGCAGGACTTCCTCACACTTTTAAGATGCTTTGGGATCTTTACAATCCCACCTCCACAGCAGCCATGCATGAATAGAGGAAACAGTAGCTTAATGCCTCAGCATGAGGAGAAACTTTTGCCACCTTTTGGTCTTATATAAGCAGTGATCACCGTTCCTTGCAGGAATAATTCAAAACGAAACAGAAGCAGAGGCAGACTGATTTCGCCAGGAGACTGCCTTGTTTGCCTAAAGAATTATTTGCAGCTGACATTGCTGTTTACCTGCATCACATAGGAAAACTGTGCTAGTACCACCTCAAACCCAAGACTTTCTGACACTTTTTTTCTTCTGGTATATCAGTTGTATTGTACAGTTACCTCCTGCAAGAGACGCTTGTACTCCCTGTCACGGATATCACTGTCCTTTGCCTTTAAAGCTTGCCAGATTATACCCATGTTAATGAGAATATATGTATTTGCTGGTATTTCAGTCAGCAGGCGTTGTTAGCTGTACTGTATAAAAAGATGAGCCTGTCATACAGCACCAGCTCAGCAATTGCTACTATATAATGTCAGATGGCCATGCCATAGAGATCTGTCATGCTGTACTGTATAATCTGTCCCTATCTATGTGATCAGAAGGAAAGAAAATTGAATTTGTTCCATGCAACAATATTGTTGAAAAGGGCTAAGTTTAGATCATGTTTTGTGGGCTGACATGCAGCTGAATAAACCTTAGTTTATTAGTAAAGCTAATCCTTCAATTACAAATTATGACGGAGCCTAAATGTTTAGTAATTATATCCTGTTAATACTCCTGAAACAAATTTTTCAGAGCAAAATCTGGCTAGCATGGGATCCCAAAGGGTTAAATAAAATAGGGGGAAGAAAGGACAAAATACACTGTCAGTGGGAGTAAAAATGAGTATCTGAAAGAAGGTAAGATAGAAAATCAAGCAGTCATAAAAGGTGTTTCACTAGAAGTGAAAAACAGGAACCATTCTCAGATTGGGGGGGTTGGGGGGTGGGCAGGCGTTGTGCATACCTCTGCTAAAAATAAGGACAGTCGTTATATTTACAGTTTTGATATAGTCCATCATCACCGCAGTACTGCAGTGGCCATCTAAACTTTGGGAGTGGTGTTAGTCTCCTGGAGGAGGCAGGACTGTTCAGCTGTGGCTGAACTGCCTGTGGGACAGCAATTCACACTTACTAGTACCAGTTCAGTTCCATAAAGGGCCAAGACTGAGCACACTTGAGATGTTACTCCAAATGGTCAGAGTTAATCAGAGCATATATTTTCTGAATCAGCCAGATACATAAAGCAGATACAAAGAAAAAAAGGCTTACATGCTTTTAAGATATAATATATAGGCTTTTACTGCAATAGAAATAATGGTCTAGTAGAGTTATCTTTGCTTCCCTAAGAAGCACTCTAACAAACAAGAAATCATTTGGGATATTCTGACAGGATAAAATGCAAGCGGGAGAAAATTGCCCACCTTCATGAGGTTGTCATCACACACCTTGCCATGCAGTAAAGAAGCATTTCCCTTCATGATATACCATTAAAAGACAAGTAGGAAAACAAAATGGAACATTTGGAGGGTTGTGGCTTAAAGATACTTATCCCTCTTGTGACAGCTTTTCTGCCTTCTTTGTATGACATACCCACTTACTCAATTGCAACTTAAAGACAGTAGAAATAGGATTAAAGAACTAGAAGTTGTTCACTGGAAATCATGGAATCATAGAATTGTTTTAGTTGGAAAAGACCTTTAAGATCATTTGAGTCTAACTATTATGTATGTTTATCAAATTGATGCTATGCTGGTGAGGTCAGAATGACAGGTCTGTATTTCCCTGGAGCCTCCTTTTGGCCCTTCATCTAGGTGGACATCACATTTGCTAACCTCCAATGAACATGTGACCTCCCTAGTTAGTGAGGACTGCTGGTAAATGATGGGAAGTGGCTTGGTGAGCACCTGTGACACCTCCTTCAATACTCTTGGATGGATCCTGTCTTCCCCCATAGACTTGTGAGGATGTGATTGAGGTTGCAGGTCTGCTAACCATTTCCTCTTGGATTACGGAGATTTCATTCCATTACCTGTCCCTGTGTTTCAGATCAGGGAGCTGAGTACCCAGTAAACACCTGGTTCTAGTACTGAAGACTGAGGAGAAAAAAGGCATTAAGTACCTCAGCCTTTTCCTCATCTTCAGGCACTGTTTCCCATGCATCCAATAAAGCCAATAAAGCAATGATATTCTCCTTAATCTTTCTTTAGTTGCTAATATATTTGTAGGAACATTTCTTATTCTTGATAGCTGAAGTCAGATTAGTTTCTAGTTGGGCTTTGGCCCTTCTAATTTTCTCTCTCTGTAGCCTCATAACATCTTTATAGTCCTCCTGAGTGGTGGGAAGACACCTTGGTAGAAAAATAAAACAGAAAGCCTCCCTCTGTGGCATATAAGCAAGAATATTGCTTGAAAGGTGTGTGAATCATAGAATCATAGAATGGTTTAGGTTGGAAGAGACCTCAAAGATCATCCAGTCCCAACCCCCTGCCACAGGCAGGGACACCTCCCACTAGATCAGGTCGCTCAAGACCTCATCCAGCCTGGCCTTGAACACATCCGGGGAGGGAGCAGACACAACCTCCCTGGGCAACCTGTTCCAGTGTCTCGCCACCCTCACTGTGAAGAATTTCTTCCTAACATCCTGTTCAAATCTTCCCTCTGCCAATTTGAACCCATTCCCCCTTGTCCTGTCATTACAAGACCTTGTGAATAGTCCCTCCCCAGCCCTCCTGTAGGCCTCCCTCAGATACTGGTAGGCTGCTATAAGGTCTCCTCAAAGCCTTCTCTTCTCCAGGCTGAAAAGCCCCAACTCTTTCAGCCTGTCCTCATAGCAGAGGTGCTCCAGCCCTCTGATCATCTTTGTGGCCCTCCTCTGGACTCTCTCCAACAGTTCCATGTCCTTCTTGTGCTGGGGGCTCCAGAACTGCACACAGTACTCCAGGTGGGGTCTGACAAGAGCAGAGTAAAGGGGGAGAATCACCTCCCTTGCCCTGCTGGTAATGCCTCTCTTAATGCAGCCCAGGGCACAGTTGCTGTCTGAGCCGCGTGTGCACACCGTTGGCTCATGTTGAGCTTCTCATCCACCCAGACCCCCAGGTCCTTTTCCTCAGAGCTGCTCTCCAGCCACTCACCACCCAGCCTGTATTTGTGCTTGGGATTGCAGCGACCCAGGTGCAGGACCTTACACTTGGCCTTGTTCAATTTCATGAGGTTAGCCTGAGCCCACCTCTCCAGCCTGTCCAGGTCCCTCTGGATGCCATCCCTCCCCTCCGGCAAGTCAACTGTGCCACACAGCTTAGTGTCATCTGCAAACTTGCTGAGGGTGCACTCGATTCCTCTGTCCATGTCACTGACAAAGATGTTAAACAGCACTGGTCCCAGCACTGACCCCTGAGGGACTCCACTTGTCACTGCTCTCCAGAAGCGAGCACTACTGTCTGCACCATTTGCATTTACTTGAGTACTTCTCAGTTCTGGCTGCTGTACCCCTGAGAAAGAAGTGGAGCGAAGCTGGAGAAGGATTCACAGGAAATGACTGAGAGCCTTAAAAGATGGTTTGTTAGCAATACCTGAAGATTAAAGTTTGTGCTGAAGAACGTGAATGGAAGAAAAATAGGATAATAATTTCCTACTACATGGAAGTAACCTCCAAAGGCAGAGGGAACAGTGTGCTTTCTGTCCAGTGAGCAAGGAGAGATGTGCTAGGTGTTCTGAGAACGATTCAGGCTAGATGTTAGCAGAAATGTATTTCGCTGTGTTTTGGATCTTACTTAGCAATTAGGTAATCTAGTAAGAGGTGGCCTTTTGCATTTATTAATATTTAAATTGCAGTAGTGTAAAAGTTCTTATACCCACTTCTGGGTTTCGTTGTGAAAGTAAGTGCATGATGACTTGTAATTGATGTCTCTGGTGATTTCTGTAATGTTCAGATGTGTTCTTTTCTTCATCAGCAGCTGTATTTAAATAAACACCCACTTGTGCTCAGGTTAGAAAACAAGCAAGAGTGCTTCCCTCTCTTTATACCACCAAATATCTTTTTTTTTTAATCTTCCCTTCATATTTAACAGCCAGAGCCTTCTCTTCATTCAGCAGTTATCCCCTCCTATTTATCATTCTTATTGTTATCCTGGATCCTCTTTCTCCTACAATGAGTAAAGCCCACATATAAAGATAATGATGGCAATGAGATCATCCCAGTGATGTGGACTAGGGCTTTGCAGTGCTGCACACTCTGACCATCAAATACAGCAACCTATATAAGTGCTTAAGTTCAATTATCTATATATAGTACCTTAGCCTGTACCACGCTTTAACTGAGTCTTATCTTCTGTGTTCTCAGATTTGTTAGCTACTTCAATTGCTAGTCAGCTCTATGTCTTTTCAATGATAAAATAGGTTTGGTACAGCAAATCAGCATCTCTTTCAGTTGTGGGAGATGCTATCCTTTCTTGTCATTCCTTCCAGAGGCATGCCTTTGATTAATGTAGACAGGTTTGTATTAGACTAATTTAGTTCATTAATCATTCTTTTCTTGTTTTCCTTGTTTTACTTAACGTCTCTTCTTCTGTATGTTCCTTTTTTTTTTTTTTTTTAATGCAGTCTGGTGAGGTTTTCTGTTTTATTGAGAGGATTCTTTATTTAGCAAAATTCAAGACCAAGTATTGGTCAGCCGATCCTAGAATGATAGGCTGATAGCATGCACACAGTTTTAGACAGGATCAAGTTCAGATGCTTTTTTGAAGCTGTTATGAAAGCCTCAGAGCTGTGATCAGCATGCAAGAACATGGGTTGGCAATGTTTTTCCACAAGGTGAAAGCTAGGGGAGGGTGTAGAAGTGATTCATATATGAAAACTGGGTTCAAGTGTCTCTGAGATGGTTTGTTGTCACAGAATTGGGAGAGGATAACACCATGAGAACCCACAGCATTGCAAAATCCTGCCTTAAGTAATGGGAATGCTTTCACACTTGCCATAGTAACAGCAAAATTGCTAGTAGTAACATTAACTTAGCTTCTGTATACATGTATTACAGCCATTTTAGCTCTTGGTGTGCTTTGCCTGTGGCCAGGATATACGTTGAAATTGGAAAGCTTAAAGTCTGTTAAAATAGCCCACGATAGCAGTTTGTATCATCTACATGTGCATGGAGGTTTAAAACCAGTGCTTGGAAAGAAAATTTTAATTCAAAACCTGTCTGCATCCGAGAAAAACTGCAACAATATTATTTAATCTTAGACGCAGGACAGCATGAGGGATTTACTGCTGGTTGTACATTGTATCACTTGAGGCTGAAGAGTCACCACAAGCTTTAACAGGCAGACTTTCTTCTAAGTGTTCTGAGTTACTCTGCTACTAGATCATTCTTCAGAACATGAACATTAGTGGAAATTGAGTTTCAGAGCAAATGGCTGCATTAGGCTGCAGACAGCATCAGTCTCCTAATAAACATATTTATGCAATTGTTACAAGTATATCACACACTTGAGTAATTTTGAAAAAAAGATGTGATAAATCTATGTGACTTTTACAGACATTTTAAAAAATAAGCCCTCCCTTTTCTAAGAAAGTATTCCAGCAAGTTTTTTTTCTTCGAAAAACAAGGGGAGGGTTTGTCTCCCTTTCTGACTCACAAGGACAGCACACATTTCCACTATACTCATAGAAACCGGAAAACTCTGTTACTGCTTAGTCATTTCATTGAGTTTTGTGGAGGTGATGAGGAACTAGAAGAAAGGTATCAGGAGTTTGTCATAGAGCACCTCTTGTACTCTGTTAATTCAGTGGCAGGGCAGCACCAGCTCTTGTAGTGCCTGTCTAGAACTGAGCCTCTCTAGAAAACCCTCAGTCTGATGATGCCTCATGAAGCCCCCTAGAAACCTCTTTGTGTATTGGTGGGCTGCACAGGGTTTGGCAGCAGAGCAAACAGGTCACCTGCCACCATCCTTCTGCACAGCCAAGCAGAGGAGAGGCAAATTATGCTGGAGGGCGGGCACCAAACTGGTGCAGCTCCTCAGCTGAATCAGTTCAACCTCCAGACACCTGGAGGGGCACAGTAGAGGAAGCTTTTAGGACCCTGAAATGGTTACTCACAGCTTCGTCTGGGTAAAGACACATAACTTTCAGGAATTATTTTTTTTTTCCTATTTTGAGCAAATTTTTACAGAATGAAGGGAATGGAGGGTAAAGCCACACAAATTTCCAGCAGGTTAAGGTGCAGATCAAAAACAGAAGGTTTGAAGAAGGGAAATATTAATCACATGATAAGAGTCAGTTAGATAAGAGATTGAAATATTTGATAGGACAGGATAAATCGGTGACAGCCTGTAAGTATTTGAAAATGCAAGCATATGAGAGGAGTGGATTTCCTAAGTAAGGAAAAAGTTTAATATTGGAGGGGGCAGGGAAAGAGGAGATTTCATTACCTATTAGCTATGAAACTCTGGATCTGAATTAGCAATGTTCTAGAAGATGCTTGCTGTTAAGTATTTTAGCCATTTTGTCAATTAAAATTCATGTAAATCTTTTCTTATTATTTCTTTCCAAGTTTGCAATTGTGCAAAGCTGAGCCTGGGGATGGACTACAACTGCAAATGCTGAGGGAACTGACATGCTCAGTCTCAAGTAGAAGAGGCACCTATAAGACCTACTTCTAGTAAGGTGTAGTAGTTGCTCAGGAAAACATTTTCCAGTATGTTATGAGTTGTTGAGGACTATGCTATTATAAGTTATGTGGATCCTACTACATAATGCATTTTAGCCAATCAAAAGAAGGGTGGACAGCAGATAGAGAGGTGATTGTGCCACTGTTCTGCTCTGATGAGACCTCACCTGGTGTACTGTGTCCAGTTCTGGGGCCCTCAATGTGAGAAGAACATGGACCTTATGGAGCGGGTCCAGAGGAGGACTCCCTCCATCAGGTCCCTTATCAGAAGGTTGGAGCACCTCTCCTTAAAGACAGGCTGAGAGAGTTGGGGTTGGTCAGCCCAGGAAAGAGAGGCTATCAGGAGATTCTGGGAAGGCCTTCCAGTATCTGAAGGGAACCTACAAGAAAGCTGGGAAGGGACTATTTACAAGGGCATGTAGCAATAGGACAGGGGGCAATGGTTTTAAACTGGAGCAGGGTAGATTTAGATTGGACATCAGGAAGAAGTTCTTTACTATGGGAGTGGTGGGACACTGGAACAGGTTGATCAAGCAGATGGTGGAAGCCCCATCCCTAGAGACATTCACGGTCAAGTTTGATGGGGCTCTAAGCAACCTAATCTCTTTGGGGATGTCCTTGCTTACTGCAGGGGATTGGACTAGATGACGTTTAAAGGTCCCTTCCAATCCAATTCTGTGACTCAGTGGATTGAAAATCTTGATTTAATAACGATCCCATTGTAAGTTTCAGAATGCCATCAACTTTCTTTTAATGGAAAAACTGTGCCCAAGAAGTAGCTTTCAGAATGCTAATCATTCTCAGTTTTTTTTTCTGTGTAACTTAAAATAATGTAGGATATATATTATATATAGCTTATTACTCAACTAGGATATTGAAATTATTTTGGGTTTTTTATGTTGGTTTTCCCCTGTTTTTTTGTCAGCCCTATCAGATAATATTTATTCTGTTTGGAAGATACTGAGTCATTTGTACAAAGTTTTACATCTGTTGTTTACAGCACATTAATATGTCACTGAATTTGCTGTCTTGGTATCTGACTCATCATTGTGTTTCCCCTGTGTTAACAGATTTTTTTTTTGTAATGGAGTTACAAAGGCACAAGAAAGAAGTAACATATCACTAGCCCAAACTCTTTGACTAGCGTACAGATTTTCTATGTGAATATCTGTGCGTGGCTAATCAGAATACACACAAATGCAGACAATTTTTCAGAGGGTTTTGTTTTTTTGTAAGATGTATAGTTAGTTATGCTTTAGAAACTAAACTGATCTATAACTGACATAGAATGAAACCTTCTGAGACCAATTTGTGTTGGAGTCAGTGAACAACAGCCCTTTCCTTTCTAATGACAGTTATCTGGTTCTTTTCAGAGGTGGCATACACTGTGTTGAGCATGCAGACATCATCATGCCATATGTAATAATTCCTTGGGAAACCAAATATTAGCACAAGAATACTGAAGTTAAAGCAATTTAAAAAATACACTCTCACCTTTATTTAATGCCATTTAAAATCTTTTTCAGCTGTGTAACAGGCAGAATAACTGATCATCAGTGCCTGGATAATTTTAAAATGACAGATGTAATTAGGTGATGCTAACATGGGGAACGGCACATAAGAGTGAGGGCAGCCACTGAAACTGCCCTCCAAACCTGGATGGGCAGAAATCTTAACTGTGCTGCAGGGTTAATGTGCTGCCATGCCAGGGAGGCTGGAAATGTGGGAATATCACATTGTGTGGGCCAGAAAGATGTGAGACTATTGTTGTTTATGGTCTTTTGCAGTTCACTCTTTCTTCCTCAGAAACAAATTACTGAATATTTAGCCAGTGGAAGTGTATTTGGAGTCAAATGTAGAGGTCAGCTATGTGCTACTACGAAATGCCTTAGGCAAATGTGATTAGTGTGTTAGATGGTATGAGTTGCAAATTCAGTTTATTGTGTTTAGTACTTGAATATGTTTTCCTGATGAGCATTCATTTTATGCCCATGGGACAGCTAATTAGTTAAGGAATTAGTGCTGTGAGTTGTTTAAAGAAGTGTGAGACAAAAACTATTTGAGGTTTTGGCACCAGACTTTGCCTCTCCTGTGCCTCAGTTTAAACATCTGTCAAGTTAGGCAAAATTGCAACAAGATTTAGCTTAATCGTTCATGACATGGAATGTAATGTTTGAGTTTGAGTTCTGAAAAGTGCAAATAGATACCAGTTTGAAAGCCTTGTTAATCATCACTTTCATTAGCTTCTTCCGTTTTTTGAGGTGATGCTTTGCCATTGATTTCAGCTGAGCCAAGATTTTACTCCAAGTGAAGAGGATTTTGGTACATGTAAGCCAATTGAATGATTTCTTTAACTTACCCCAAACGGGTTTACAATTGCAGCAAAACATTTTGTAAATTCTGTTTCTATTGCCTCCCCTCTTTGTGACTGTCAGGGCACTGATAGTCATTTGTTAGGACAGACTGTCTTTACTAACTGGCTTCATTGCTTAGATTTTTTCACTTTGTTTTTTTTTATAGGACACCTGAGATATGTTAGTAAACTCTTCTCTGTGTTTCTGCCCCTTGGTCAAGTCCATGCTTTGTCTTTCTTGCTTTAAATTACATACAAAGAATAGGGAAAGAAGATGAAGTTTTAGGGAAGAATCATGGGGATAGTAGTGTATCATGAGACTTATTTTCCCTTGAGTTCATTTTAATTATGAAAAAAGAGAGCATGTGATGATTTTGTGATAGCACAAGAAACATGAAACTAGTTTTAGAGGTAGCCAATCTAGCACATTGGATTGTATGGTTTGGCCAGCTCAGGCTTTCAGTGTTTCATTTTAGCCATTGGAGCTAAGGCAGAATTTGTCCATCAGCATTTACAGTTAGGGAGGGACTCATTAATTCACAATTCATGAAGAAAGATTTTTTTGATTGCTGAAGATTTCATTACCTTCCCAAGACAAGAAGAATTGCCAGCAGGAATATCAATATGACTAAAAGTACAAAACTTCTGCATTACTTTTCTTAATTTAAATAATTTTATTGCTTTGAATATAATCTTCTGTCTTTTATAATATGTTCCGCTTCAGCCACAAACATTGTTTTTTTGCTTTTTTAAACTGCCATGTCTCTGAACTTCAAGTGATACATTAGAAAAAAAGTGATTCCACCCATATTTCTCTGCCTTCTTGACATCAATA
The DNA here is from genome assembly GCA_013396835.1 of Psilopogon haemacephalus. Taxonomy (NCBI): domain Eukaryota; kingdom Metazoa; phylum Chordata; class Aves; order Piciformes; family Megalaimidae; genus Psilopogon; species Psilopogon haemacephalus. The sequence goes on along the minus strand of VWZI01020611.1, from coordinate 306,834 downwards.
TACATGAGGAGATGCTCTGTGGAAGGTATTTGTTTCCAAGGACAGTGTAAATCATAGAAAGAAAGCTAACATAGTGTTTTCTTCTATCTTTTAATTACCATTCCATATGCTGATTAATACACTCTTGTGGCAGGTGTGCTGTTTGTTTATTATTCTATGGAAATATTTTTAAATATTTTTTTTTTCTGTAGCTGAAATATTATGGCATTGTATATTGCTGCCTGAGAATCTGGCCAGCTGTGAAAGCAGAACTTATACCTCTTTTCACTTACTGAAAATAACTGTGGCTCCCTCAGAAGAACCATGGTTACTGAAATGTGGGGGAGTTGTTGTTGCTGCTGTTGTTTTTCTTATTTTCAGTTATTAATATTGAAGAAGAAATACTTGATTTTGAGTTGGTTTTGATTTGAATTGGAGAGGCACAGTTTATCTCTGGAAGAATCAATAGCAATTTTATCAGACACAAAGCATTAAAAAAAAAAAAAAAAGCACAGAGCATCAGATTTTTGTATCACTGAAAAAAATTTCAGACCCGTCTACGATAACTGAAAGCATGTTAAAAAAATCATCAGTGGATCAAGAAATCAGCAATTTGTCATGGTTTCAAGCCTTCAATTTCCTCCCGTATGAGAGGAGCCTGAGGCCTGGAAGAGGGCCAGTGTCACCAGAGTCTTCAGAAAGGGTAAAAAGGAAGACCAGAGCGACTACAGACATGTCAGCCTCACCTCCATCCCTGGAAAGGTGATGGAGCAGCTTGTTCAGGAGGCCATCAATAACACATGAAAGAAAAGAAGGTTATCAAGAGTAGCCAGAACGGATTCCCTAAGGGGAAATCTTCCTTGACTAATCTGATGACTTTCTATGATGGCATGACCAAATGGATAGATGGAGAGCAGTGAACATCCCGTATCTTGACTTCAGCAAGGCTTTTGATACTGTCTCTCATAACATCCTCATAGGTAAACTCAGGAAAAGTGAGTTAGATGATTGGACAATGTGGTGGATTGGCAACTGGTTCACCCAGAGAGTTGTGATCAGCAGCACAGTGTCCAGTTGGAAGCCAGTGGGTTTCCCAAGGAATCTTGTTGTAGTCAGGGTCTGGTGTTCTGAAGGTATCGTGATGTACGGAAATCGTAGGGCTCCTCCCTATAGCCAATAGCCTTGAGTTAGGACGGAAGCAGACGGAAGTGACGTTTTGTAGACTGTAAAAAGCATTGCCACGTTTCAATAAATGCCATTCGTTATCCATCACATTGATGTCTGTAGCTTATGGTCTGAACAGCCTGGGTCTGGCTGTCGTGTTGCCCATGAACCAGGTCGTCACGCCTCCCGAGTGAGGCAACAGAATCTCCATCAGTGACCTGGATAAGGGTATTGAGTGTACCCTCAGTAAGTTCACTGATGATACAAAACTGGGTTGGAGGGTGGCTGACACACTGGAAGGCTGTGTTGCCATCCAGTGACATCTGGACAGGCTGGAGAGTTGGGAGAAGGCAAACTTCATGAAGTTCAATCAGGAGAAATGCATTCTTGCATCTGGGGAAGAATAACACCAGGCACCAATAGGGACTGAGGGGTGCCCTGCTGAAAAGCAGCTCCATGGAGACAGCAATGTGCTCTTGCGGCCAAAAGGGTCAATGGCCTGTTGGGATGCGCTAAGAAAAGTGTCCAGCAGGTCCGGGGAGGTTCTTCTCCCCCTCATCTCTGGCTTGGTGAGACCACGCCTGGAATATAGTGTCCAGTTTTGGACTCCCCAATTCAAGAGAGATAGGGATCTGCTGGAGAGAGTCCAATGGAGAGCTATAAGGGTGACTGTGGGACTTGAACATCTCTCCTTTGAAGAGAGACTGAGAGACATGGGACTGTTTAGTCCTGAGAAGTGAAGGCTGAGAGGAGATCTTATCAACATCTACAAATATCTGAGGGGTGGGTGTCAGGATGAAGCTGCCAGTCTCTTTGCAGTGGTGTCCAGTGAAAGGGCAAGGAACAGTGGGTATAAGCTAGAACACAGGAGGTTCCACCTCAACATGAGGAGATGTTTCTTTACAGTGAAGGTGATGGAGCACTGGCGAAGGCTGCCCAGAGAGCTTGTGGAGTCTTTTTCTCTGGACACTTTGAAAACCCACCTGGATACATTCCTGTGCAGCCTGTCCTAGGAGATCCTGCTTTGGCAGGGGGGTTGAATTCAGTGGAGGTCCCTTCCAGCCTTTGGCGTTCTGTGATTCTGTGATAAACTAAGCAAATACATACATTTTTAAAGGCAATGACATAATTTTAAGTCATTCACCTTTTGGTGAGAAACTCAAGGGGGAGCCTATGTATTTGAGACTCAGCCTCCCTGCACACATTGCACACTCATTTTTTTACTTGCATGTGCCATTAACTGTTTTTGAGGAGATGGAGTTCTTGCTTCCTGTCACCATTTCACATTTTTCAAGGCATAAGCCCGACACTGTCTGTGCACATTTTATTGCAAGGCTCAAATTTCTGTCTGTCAGGGTAAAAGGAAACATCTTTTCATAGAAATTCAGTGTTGCTTGTCTCCATTCAATAGGATTCATCCTGGAAGGCAGTAAAAAAATTTGTCAGAAAAAGAGTTGTAGTGTGAAAGTAAGACTCAAAAGTGTCTATCACACATGGAGATCTACTTAAATTTCCATGAAGAGCAAATAAAGCAGTGTCCTGCATCTTGTAACTTGGAACTGGCTAGACCCAGCTTGTATTACTGGAATTGTTCACTTGTTCAGCGGTGGAAAATGTTAGAAATTACATCTTAGTTGTCAAGTGTCAACAATTGCATCTTATCCAGTGTGCTAGGACATAGCTCTTCATAGTGGATGTGCATGTGCTGTACATCTGCTTTAATGTGAAATCTCGTCCTGTTCTCTATTTCCTACATAAAGCTATAATTCTCTCTTGCAGTCTTTTAGTTAGTTTACATGCATGTAAGTAGCAGGGAAGAGAAGCTTCAAATCTAAGAGACTGACTATGCCTATATCAAATGTGAGAAGAGAATGAAACAAAAGCGAGGAATCTGGATGTTGTCTTCAGGTAGAATCACAACTAATTAGAATATGTCTTAGGTTTTTCCATGAAGAGTTAGCAGGCTTCTTGCTCTACCTGTTTAACAATGCTAGAAATTAATTTGAGACCCAAAGATGTGATAGCTCCTGATGTGAGGCTGGAGTGCAGCCCTGAGGAACAGAACCTGGGGGTCTGGGTTGGCAAAAAGCTAAACATGAGCAGACAGTGTGCGTGTGCAGCCCAGACAGCAACAGTGTCCTGCTGCTGACAACAGTGCCCTGCTGGCCATGCATCAAGAGAAGCATGGCCAGCAGGGCAAGGGAGGTGATTCTCCCCCTTTACTCTGCTCTCTTCAGACCCCACCTGGAGTACTGTGTGCAGTTCTGGAGCCCCCAGCACAAGAAGGACATGGAACTGTTGGAGAGAGTTCAGAGGAGGACCACAAAGATGATCAGAGGGATGGAGCACCTCTGCTATGAGGACAGGCTGAAAGAGTTGGGGCTCTTCAGCCTGGAGAAGAGAAGGCTTCGACAAGCCCTTATAGTAGCTTTCCAGTATCTGAAGGGGGCCTACAGGAGGGCTGGGGAGGGACTGTTCACAAGGTCTTGTAATGACAGGACAAGGGGGAATGGGTTCAAACTCACAGAGGGGAGATTGAAGGGGAATGTTAGGAGGAAGTTCTTCACAGTGAGGGTGGTGAGACACTGGAATGAGTTGCCCAGGGAGGTTGTGGCTGCTCCCTCCCTGGAGGTGTTCAAGGCCATGCTGGATGAGGCCTTTAGCAGCTTGTTCTACTGGGAGATGTCCCTGCCTATGGTGGGGGGTTGGAACAGGATGATCTTTGAGGTCCCTTCCAACCTAAACTATTCTATGATATAATTCAATGTAGTATTAAAGTTGGGCTTGGATAAAATCATCCTCTGTTGGAAAAAATGACAATGAAATATAAATTAGGATTGACTGTTTCACTGTAACTTCTTTGTAGAGCATCATGGTTTAGGCCCACCCAGCAAGCAGTTAGACACCACCTGGCTGCTCGCTCAATCCTTCTGCCTGGATGGGATGGGGAGGAGAAAATGGAACAAAATGAGAAACAGGACAGAGAGGGCTCACTCACCAGTTATGGTCATGAGGAAATAAACAGACTCGATGGGAGGAAAAATATCAATTTAATTTAACCACCACCACCAATTTATTATCGAATAAGAAATACAAGCAAATGTTAAAAACACCTTCCCCCACACTCTCCTTTTTCTCAGGCTTAGCTTTACTCCCAAGTTCTCTACCTCCTCCTTTCCGGTGACACGGTGGGGAATGGGGGTTGGAGCCAGTTCTTTTCACATTATCTCCTTCCTGAGGAGAAGGACTCATCACAGACTCCCCTTGCTCCATCATGGTGGTCTTCTCATTGGAGACAGTTCTCCAGGAACTCTTCCAACTTGAGTCCTTCCCACAGGGGTGCAGCTGCTCACAAACTGTTCCAGGGTGCAATCCTTCCAGAAATGTTTCTGCACAGACTTTCCTCAGAGTCATGGCCTTCTTCAGGCATAGTCACCTGCTGCAGCATGGGATTCTTCATAGGCTTCAGGTAGATATCTGCTCCACAATTAGCATCCATGGGCTTCAGGGACTCAGCCTGGCATCTCACCATGGGCTGCAAGGGAATTGCCACTCTAGTGCATCACCTCTGATCACTGACCTCAGTGTCCACAGAGCTTCCACTTGCCCAGTTAGTTTTTCTCATCTTAAATGTATTATCACAGAGACACAGATTGGCTTGGCCTTAGCCAGAGGCAGGTTCAATTTGGAGCCCAAAGAAACTTCTTTTAGCAGCCCTTCCCCTACTACCAAAGCTTTGTCAGGCACAAAGCTTGCTTCTGTCCTCTGGAAAATAGAAGACAGAAAGAAATTATATAAAATGAAAAAGCTGCTTGCAGATTCGAGGATAAGTTCTTGTCTGTCATTGCAATTGATTTTTTGCCTTAGAAACAAATGTCATAATCTGACTCAAAGCTGCACATGAAAAACATTTGGCTGAATGAGATCCCAGGAGACTTTAGTCTTTTGGGTTTGTGTTAAAAAAGTGAGAAATTTGCCATAATTGGAAGGAGAAAAAAAAAAAAAAAAAGTTGATTTAACTGAATCGCCTTCATATAAAACAGAAGTGAATAGAGTCCAGTCTGGACAAGTGTGTCCCAAAGCAGCCTAGGTCTATAATGTTCAATGTGCTCCTCCTGAGCAGGCTAGACCTCTGTCAGTGAAGTGTCTAAGGACAAATAAAACAGGTAGCACTTTATCTTGGATCAGAGAAGAGAGAGGCAACGCAGCAGGATGGAATACTAAATGAAGAAAAATCAGTGGCTCAATTGTCCAGGTGGAATTGTGATGGAAGCGGTGGTACTGCTTTCCTGAGCTCCCCTGCACCAGTTTATGAGGATGAGACCAGGGAGCCAGCTGAAGGATGGAAAAGAAAAAATGTTCTGTCGTGAGTTTCCAGCAGCATCAGTGATATTCCTGATGTTTTGCTTTCATAGTGTTTTCTGGCTCAGTGCTGTACAGTCATGGAAAGTTTACCAAAGCTGAGGCGTAGTGGCGTGCATGGGAGTTGTCCACCACAGAGTCCTAAATGCAATGGCAAAGCAGATGTAGGTGAAAGTCAGCTTTGAATTCAGGTGTATAGTAGTGGTTTTGGCTACATCCTGTGGAAATGAAAAGAACTAAGATTATACTTAAACAGAAGGTTGTACAAAAGATTATCTGCTCTTTTCCTGAACAACTGAACTGCTCAGATTAAACTGGCTGATATAAATGCCTGTCAGACACCCTGAAAGTGCCTCTAGAAAAACTAAGCATGAATTTCCTTGATGGTTGCAAGTTTGTGGGATTTTTAAGTGCCCGGTTAGATATGAGGAAGGTACTAAGCTGATCACGATGGACAGCTCTTCCTCTGCAGATGGCAGCTTCTCACCTTTCATGAGGCCAGAAAAGACAGCAAAGGAAAGTGCAGAGCTGCCTGTTTTGCTGAGTCTCTGCACCTCTCCCTCTGTTCCTTATCCTCTCCGTGTCCTCAGAGGAACAGACACCTCTGTGCCTCATTTTTGGAAGTGTGAAAACCCACATCTGCTGCCAGGAGTGATAACTTTAGCCCACCATTGCATTGGCTGTGATATCTTTTTTGGTGGCAGACTGCTTGAGTCACTGTTTTATCAGCACTTATACCCACTCTGAGAGCTGTTCCTGCTGGGCTCTTTTTTCTACTTCACCTCCCTGGCTTTCTCTACCTCTGCTTACATTCTCCTATATACAGTTGCCCATAGCAACACCCGTTTGAAAAGGGCTCTGTGTTACCTCTCCTATCCTCTGGAGAGCAGCTCTGCCAGTGTCAGCAGCAGCACTGGAAGATTCCACGAATGAGAGGACAGCAGATCCAAAACCAAAGCATTTGGTGAATCAACAGGAGCTCACTAGGAGCTAGTCTAGTGAAACTGCCTCATCCCTAATGTTGCACATCTTTATTCAAAGGCAGTGCTGCACCCCATAGCCCCAAATCCCTTCCACAGCCAACATCCAACACCACCTCCTCTCTCCCACCTACCTGCTTCTTGTGGGGCTGTGCAGTTAGCTGGATCAAGGAACTAATCTGATTAAAAATACTCTGACAAAAATACTATTTTTAACCTGTCCTCTGAATCAATGTGTGGCTGCAGACAATTGCTCTGGCATGACAAAAAAAGGTTACATGGGCAAGAGCTACTTCTGCTGACATTGTTATTGAGACAAATGCTTATCAAATTTCATTGTGAATTGAGAAAGTTATATTTTTTGAGCCAGTATAGCTGACAGCTTCCATATTTTTTCTGGCAATGCTGGAGTAACTGCAGTGACAGGGCTTAGAAAGAAGTTGTTAGGTGGGAGACCCACTTGCCCTGGAGGCCTGCACTCTGATTTGCCATCACTTGAAAGTGTAAAGGATTTGACAAAAGATGTCCAGTGCTGGTAAGGAGCCAGCATCTGTCGAGTTCTATGTTCCTGGAGATCCAAGTCCTAGGTGTTTTCAGTCTTCATGTTTGAGTTTGAGTTGGGGCTGTTCAGTTTGGGGAAGAGAAGGCTCTGAAGAGACCTTATTGTCTCATTCCAGTACCTGAAGGGGGCCTACAAGAAAGCTGGTGGAGGACTTTTTAGGGAGTTAGGTAGTGACAGGACTAGAGGGAATGGATCCAAACTGGAGGAGGGGAGATTTAGATTAGACATTAGAAAGAAGGTCTTCACCATAAGGATGGTGAGAAGCTGGAACATGTTGCCCAGGGAGGTGGTGGAAGCCCCATCCCTGGATATTTTGAAGGTCAGGCTGGATGTGGCTCTGAACAACCTATCTAGTGGAAAGTGTCCCTGACAATAGCAGGGGGCTTAGAACTAGATGAATCCTTGAGGTCCCTTCTAACCCTGAAAATTCTGTGATACTGTGACTTAGATCTAAACTCTCTACATTAGGTTACACCAAGTTCCTTCTACATCCTTTTTCTTTCCTGATTTGCCACCACTTTCCAGTTATGTGAAACAACGGATCAGTATCTTTTCCATGGATCTGTAGTAAATACAAACAGCAAAACTGAAACAGCGTTTAACATAGCTCAACATGGTGAGGTCTCTGAGGAAGAACTGCTGAAGCTGGTGTGTTTTTACTCAAAACAGTGGTGCAGATAAAACTGGGCATTGAAACTTTGAAATCATCCAGCCTGCCCCTCATCAATGCTAAGAATGCCTTCCTTTTGTCATTTGGTGTGCATTACATGGAATTTATTTTAATAGAAGGGAGTTTATTATTTCTCTTCTTACAGCTATGGCTGTTCTCATGTCCAAATACAAATTAGAAAAGGATTATATGTGGCAGACCTCTAATAAACATGGTGAGATAGAAGCATATTATAACTTTCCAAACTGAAAGTGAATCTCTGTGTGTTGTGTAAAGCATGTGTTTCAGAGACACTTGGAAAATACATAGTAGATGTGTAAATCCTGGAGGAGAAGCTTATAGAAATGATAGTGGGAACTTAGATTTTCCTTATTGAATACTGCTCAAAGCAGTCAACCCATGTTTTAAATGTTTTAACTACTGCAACTTGCAAAACTGTCTCCCTAATCCAGGTCTCAGGGATCAGTACGAGCAGCACTATATGCTTTGCATTATTTGGGAGTGAGGACTGCAACAAGGGGTTGTGTGAAGTGAGGAAATCAGAAGTTTTTATATTGTATATTAGCATTCTACAATAGAAATCAGTAAAAGATATTTCATTTTAAAGACATCTGTACTCTACCACTCAGCATCATTACACTGTGGAAGTGTCCTGATCCTTGAGCAGGCTGCTCTAGCATGGGCCTGCTTCTACATTATTGGAAAAAAATCTGCTGTTCCAGCACACCTGCTCACATCAGTAAGTTGTGGCTGCATTGAATGACTGTCCTTGCACTGATGAGTTTAAAAACAACCTATTTAAAATAAAATTAATTGGAAGATAATACTTCCTTTTAGTGTAAGAAGCATAACTATACAGGCTTCTTAAAAAGATGAATGTGTACTTCCATAACTTTTTTTAATTGGAATGTATATAATGTGGCAGGTTGCTTTGTTTGGTGATTTCTTTTTTTTTAATTCGCATTTTGTCATGTACCAAAGTCAGAGGATAGCACAGACACTGATGTTTTTCAATAAATCTACCGTGGGCAAAGTCTCTGAAAAAATCAGTTACTGTTCTTCATGCTAAATGGGCTGCAAGGTAAATGGTACCTGTGCCTGAATCGTCAGAGATCTTCTCAGATTCAATTGTTCCAAGGTAAAAATAGCAAAGTCTTCAACTGTATTCTGAACGTACTGTGGAAAGACGTGGAATGTTCTGTGCAAGAATGGAACATTGGCTTCCTCACAAGCTCCAAGGCCTTAGGAAGTCATCTACACAGTATTGTTCATATTTGAGTTGTGAACAAAACCTGAAATGTGTGTAGTCATGATTAGTCTGCATTGAGGGGGAAGTTATATAACTTGCAGTACAGTGATTTTCAATTCAAATTACATCTTTTTAGCCATACAATCTTGTGCTCAAATTGAAATCGATGTGCAATAATTTTGGTTTGCTAATATCTGGACCAAAACTAGAAGTGGGTAGATTCAGACTCATTCTTCACCATGAGGGTGGTGAGACCCTGGAACAGATTGTGCAGGAAGGTAGTAGAAGCCCCATCCCTGGAGGTTTTAAGGCTGGCCTGGATGGGTCTCTGAGCAACCTGATCTACTGTGAGGTGTCCCTGGCCACAGCAGGGGGATTGGAGCTAGATGATCCTTGGGGTCCCTTCCAGCCTTGACAATTCTATGATTCTATGATCTCTTAATAATTGAATGAGAACAGATGAGGTTTCACATCTGAGACCTGTGTTTGGGAGGGGGTACCCCAAATGTAATCATGTCAAACCAACCTCCTTCTTCTCAGTGTCAGTTTTTATTATGTCAGTAAGTATATCATGTTTTATCTCTATGAAGTGCTAGAAGCTGATTAATCAGATGTTTTTAAGATGTTTTGGTAGTAGATCTTTTGTAAGGTATGTGCTTTAGCAATGAAGCAAAATGAAAAGGCTTTTTAGGCTTGAATTAATACTTTAGCTAAGTCATCAAATGATCAATTAAGAGTGGATTATATATTACATTTTGCACTGCATACTTAAAAAGCTCTTACCTGTGAACAGCACTGGATGCTTTTTTTCTTACCTCAGCCAAAAGAATTAATCATTTGAATACAAAACTTCTGATAAAGAGAACTTTCAGTACATTTTGTGAAAGATAAATTATCATAAAGTCATAGACATACCAAAATTAACTAAAACCAGGTTTTGGTAAGCCCATACATGCATCTGATAAAGAATGTCATTGCTGTGTTTCTAAGTAAAACATCACTCATGGGACTGCAAGACATCACTCATGGGACTGCAAGACAGTAGCTGCAAGTTGGCTACTTTTATAAGATTTAACTGCTTGTAAGAAAATAATCATGGTAGTCATTATTGTAGGAAAATTGTATCCAAAGTCAAACTTTAAAATCGTGCCTTTAAATTATATATGTGTATATATACACAGAGAGAGAGCAAAAAGTATTTTAGTCAATTTTTATTTTCTAGGATGACAGAGGGGAAGGAACAGTAGTGGTTTTGGGTCAAATGCAGTGAGTGTGTGAACCAGATTTTCAGGTGCTCCCAGAGATCCTGGAAGGCAGCAAAACTCAGCACACATCAAGATATGGCATCACTAGTTCAACCTAGTTTTAAGGAAGTCTCAGCACCCTAGGAGCTCTAGTAGCCTTGATGAAGCTGAGTAGATTGGAATAATTACTAACCAATTTCTGGTCTACAGATTCCTTTTGTTATTTCACAAAACATTTTTGTACTGGACCATCTAACTTGGTTGTTCAGCATATTAATGTTAGTACATATTGAAACCATACTACTAACGGCTTGGTGTGGATTTGGGTTTATTTTCCTTGTTTTGCACTTGTGGGAGTTTGGCAGTTATGTTCTCCCTGGTCTGTTGAGACGGGGTTAATTTTTCTCTGTCTATATCATCCATCATTTTAGATGTTGAGAATTTTTTTCAAGCACAACGTAAAAGCTTTATCTTTTTTCCTGCTCATTTAACACTGTCCTCTGGAGAATATAACTTTTTTTCTCTCCTGTTAAGAAAGTTGCTATGACTTTGAAATAATTTCTTCAGCTCTTGGCTGGGTGAGAAAAAGAATATTTTTTTGTTCTTCTTCTGTGTGGTTCACAAGCCTTGTTTTCAGAAGAAAACAAGCCTCTCTAATGGAAGTCTGATAAACTCTATCTTGGACTACTTTACTGACAGGATTTTTATTTTAAAAGTCTCCTTTGTGAGACAGGGTTTTGCACCTACTTTTCAGTGTGTGCATTATATGCTGTATCAAAGAACTATTTCCTTTTCATGTATGGCAATCTGGCTTGGGCATAGTTTCCAGGAAGCCTTTGCAGAGAAACAAAAGGCTGCAGAGTTCTTTTAATGCAGAAAGGATTTGATAAATGGCCTCAAAACTTTCAGACATGTTTTCAGACAGTTAGCCACTGGTCATTCAGACATGGCACTGGTCAGTACAGTCCTGAGAAATCCTGTTATTTAATTATGTGCTTCTTTTCCGAAGTAAAACCTTCTGTTCTACTGGGGAATAAACACCATGGGTGATGATGGTAGAAGCATTTAAACCTGTGTACCAGTACAGGTGACATCTGCAGACCTTCTAGAAGTGCTAGGACTTTGCTTTGGCATTTCTTGGCATTTTGTTTCAAGGGTTTTAAAGCTTTGTATTTAGAATTATTCGTGCATTTCTTCTTACTCTGGCAAAATATATTATGAGCTAAACAGATAATGCTTTAGTTCCCAGGATAGACATACATAGTAAAACTATCAAGTACATCACAACACGTCCATGAAAAAGGTATCTACAAAGAAGAGTGTTGTACATTGGCTGCCAGCAGCTGAACCTCTGTTTCCAGGCTTAACAGCTTTGGAAAGAGCAGGAAAAGCCATTTTCCAAAATAATCTGAAATCTCTAAGATGATTCTTGTGATAAATTTCTCTTTATGCTTTTGAAAATGTCTTTCCTTTGTTGAACTCCAATGTTTGAAATTATGGGTCTTATATAAGTGACTATTTCTTAGCACAAGAGCTGAAACATAGACTTCAGTTAGGACTTCCAGGCTTTAGGAAACTGAGTTCATATGTCGCACTCCAAAGTTCATGTGATCTCCTTCAAATTCAGACAGACATTCCAATGTTAGCACCCTTTCAGTGAAAAAGTTGCTTCTGTTATCCAGTCTAAACCTCCCTTGCTGCAACTAGAAGCCACTCTTCCCCAAGCTCATTGCATTGCATGGGGTTGTTGTGACCCAAGTGCAGGACACAGCACTTGGTCCAGGTCCCTCTGTAGAGCCTCCCGACCCTCAAGGACATCAACACTCCCTCACAGCTTAGTGTCATGTACTAAACAGATACTGGCCCAAAAACTGAGTCCTGTGGTACATCACCTATGACCAGCTGCCAACTGGATTTAAGTTCAGTCACCACGACTCTTTGGGCTCAGCCAGACAGTTTTTTACCCAGCAAAGCATCCATCCATATATGAATATATGTTTTTCCAAACATCGGTAAAGTATAATTTCATTTCCACAAACCTATAAATATTTGTCTGAGAAACCTGTCATCCCTTTTATCCTCTAGATTAATTCCCATCCAACTGGACACCTGCTGTCTGTGGGAGGTCTTGTGCTGAGCTGGGGGGCTGAACAGGCCTGCCTCCAGAGGCTTCCTCCAGCCTCAGTCATGTTCTCTGATTTTTGGGATGTCCTTAGTACTTCACTTATCTAGTTACATCAGGGAAACACCTCGCTTTGTACCTTTAAACAGTTACCTAACATCTTGTTATAATCTCATTCAGTTCTACCCTCCTCTGCATATTTGTCTTGTTCTTGTTTAATTGGTTTTGTGACTAAGGCAGTTGATGCAAAGATGGTGAGTATGCCTGATGCACAGAGAGCAGGACTGGTCATCATTTAGATAGACAGATATTGTGTTGTGCTTCTTTTAACATTTGCAATGGCATAATACTTCGACAGCAAGCCAGAGTTGCTATGAAGAATTTGGAGCAGTGCAGTGCAAGCTTCCCTGTCCTATTTTACATATAGTGGTCTGTTTTTACATAAATGTTTGGACCTGTAAAATCACATGAGTATGCTGAGACACTGAAGTTAGGTTTTTCTTACAGACATCTGCCACTAAAACTGTCACTGAAAGAGCATCTCTGGCTTCAAAGGAAGGGGCATATGTATTATATTTATGACATCCATGAGTCAGAGACTTAGTCCTTGCCTTTTGGAGAAGTCTGACATTTTGAACACAAAGTTATAGACTATCAGACCTCTAGCGTAAGATTTTGGTTTTAAAATGCCAAAAAGAATGAGAAATACCCTTTGCCACTTTCATAACTGAAATCTCTGACAGTGTTTGCTGTCATCATCTACCAGTATTTTTGTGATTTTAATCACCATGTTACCATCCGATTTCACTCTTCTTTTTCAGAGTATTTTTTAAACTTTTACTGCATACCACACCAGCAGCCTTTTCTATATGGTGTGACCTCACAGTCCTCGCATTACATTTGCAGTCCCATCAGCACCTGCTTGGCTACCATGATTTTAAAATACATTTTTCTTAGCTTTTTGGGGTTGCCTGTCAGTGTCCAAGGGGATACAGCAGTGTATGTGCTGTCTTTTATGATATTCTCCTTTCATCTTTCCTTCAGTTTGATGCACTCAAGCATCAGACTAACCTGTTTTTCTTGGTGAGGTTTTCTGTTCCTTGGATGTAGCAGTGCTGAAGCCCTTGGTGTGCAGTGTTTCTCATAGCAGTGGTCCCCAACTTTCCTTTCTGCCATCAAAATAAGACTTGATATTACTTAAGATGTAATCACACACAAACACACGTGCACATACAGTATTTCACTGTGTTACCAAAACTCAGGTTTACTTACCCCAGTCCAACTCATAATGCTGGAGATCTCTTTTCTTTACATTTTTTGGGATTAATTTTTTGGTGAGACACTGGAACAGGTTGCCCAGGAAGGTTGTGGCTGCTCCCTCCCTGGAGGTGTTCAAGGCCAGGTGGAAAGTGTCCCTGCCTATGGCAGGGGGTTGGAACTGGATGATCTTTGATGTCCCTTCCAACCTAAACCATTTTATGATTCTAATGCTCACAGCCAAAGTCTTTCTGCTTTAGCTGAACTACAAGTGACAGTGTTGCATAAAATTACTTTGTTTGTGTTGATATTTAAAGCTATGGAAGATATTTAATTTTTTTAAATCCCCTTCACTAAAATGCCACTAACAGCATTTCCCCAGGGTCATGTTACCAAGAGGATAGAAACAGATACCACATTTTCTCACTTGTTTTTATTTTCCACAGGGGAAAACTAAAAAACGCACCTTACTTTCCTTAAATTTACCTAAGTGAGAAGAAATGCTACAGCTTCATGCCTGAGGAAAGCTGTAAATGCCATAAACAAAAGCCACTGTAGGCAAATTTAAACTAACCTTTGAAAGCTCTTAAAATATAGGCAGACCTGTGCTATTTAAAGGGAAAATTTTATTGTAGATGATCCTAAGGCTTGATTAGTACACATTACTCTCTTGTTCCTTAATAGCTGAAGTTACTATGTTTACATAGATTGACTGAAAACAAACCCTTGAAGCAGTGTTAATTACATTCGTGATTCAGATAAAGTATTACCCTGTCGAGTCACATTATGGTCTGACGTTACTGCTTATTCTTGGTTAAGTTAGACTCTTCAACAAGAAAAACAAAGGTTTACATACATGTATAGGTAGTAATCATATATACACATACTTATCTGATGCATATATGTATATATATTTATCAGTTTTACATATATATTAATCAATTTGTATTCTTTTAAGTTCTTTGCGCTGTGAGGAACTGAGATATATTTTTTAATCCCTGTTTTGGTCACACTTCAAGGTCTTTAGGTCTGGTTTTGATTCTTTGATGCATTTCAGACACTACATGTATACAGTATATAAAATATGTGCTTGTCTTCTGAACATAATTTTATAGGATCAGTAAGAAAAGGCAAATATTTTAAAACCTTTTTTCCTAAAAATGTATCTTTATGGAGCCTTCCTTTGGTGCTAAATGTTAACTGAACATACATCAAAAATCAGCCTTGCTGCAGTTCTCAGTATCTTTAAATCCCAAAGTGTATGCCTTTGGATTTCAAACTGAAAATATTTCTATTGTGATTAAAATGTTGATTTGCTGCAGTTTGAACTCAGGTCACATATATTTACCAGTTTTGCCAGCCTCTGTGAGGCATGTAGGCGTCCACCCTGGGAGAGGACTTCTGTGACACATTGGGTTAGTGGCAGGGTCAGATGAGTTTCGGTGCATTCAGGCTGGATGAACAGGTGCACCCTTCCCTTCGGGCTTAGTCTGGGCATCCCTCCAGCAAACAGCAACTAATTCTCTTTCTTTATATTAAACAAGAGAAACACTACTGCCTTACCATCCTTTGTTTAGCAAGGTGTCAGACTGAGGTGTTTTGGGGTTTTTTGGGTAAAACATAGGACTTTGATTTCCTTGAAAAAGAAACAGCAAAAAGCTGGTTTCCAATACACAGCAACTCTGGAGCTGCAGCCTCTGCCAGAGTTCTGTGACAGGGACGGAAGTACTACCAGCACTGAGTGCTAATTGATGCTACTTGTCCGCAGACCTAACACTCAGGCCTCAAGTGTCTTCTCACGTGACATCCTAAAATTAGTTTTAATTAAATATTAACTACAAATGTGTCGAAAAAACACATTTCGATTATTTAATTAGATTATTTGTTTTTATGTTTTAAGACTAAGCAGAAACTAAACAAACCTTTAAATGACTGTTCAAAAAGCCACAAGAATGTCTGAAAATAATAATAGGGTATTTTCAAAATCGATCCCTGTTCTATCCCTATAGTACACAAAAGTTGTATATACTTAGAAATCTATCTATGGACAATAGAAAGGCACTGGACATAGAGCCTCAGGCATCAAAAACTATATAAAAATTATAAAGGGAAACCAGAAGTTAGGCATTAAATATTTATACGTTGAATTTATGACAGCTCTGGAGCTGTAACAAGGCTTTGTGTGTCTCTTACACAAGACCTTGAAAGAACATTAAATAAAATATAACCTTAATTATTTAAAGCAGAATGACAGAGTTTCCATAAATTATCTTAAACAAAAAGCTTATAATAATGAAAATTACAAAAGCTGTCTCTCCCAAAGAGCTATGTATTATTTAAGGGCTACATAGACATTATAACAGAGGTATCAATAGACCCGTAAAGATGCTGTCTATTAAAACAGAATTTTTTATCACCCTTCCCCTGTGTTGTCCATTTAGGGCTTTGCTTACTTATGTCTTGTGTATTTGTTAACATTAGAAGCTTCGTTTAAGCTAAGTCTCTGTTCAAAGCAGAACACACAGTTTATATATTTGAAATGAGAGGAGGTGTCTTTCTCTCCAGATAGCTTTTAACAGTGACTTACTGTGAGCTGAACTTTGCTGTGATAAGTACAGGCTTTGCCTCACATACACTAACACAAAACCAGCTTTAATTGCACTCTTCAAAAAAACCCAACCCCCTAAAAAAACACCACAAACAAACCAAAACCCTCTAAGATTTTGCACTATCTGCTTTCAAAGTTCCACTCACACACTTGACTCAACACTAACTACATCTGTGTTACAAGACTGGATTCTTGGAAGACTTTTTTGAGAGGCAAGGGAACAGTATGCACAATCTTTCACACAGGTCTTGTATCCTGACAGTAGCACAAACTCAGCACAAGAATCATGCAGTCCTCAAAACAGTATTTCTCTACCTTCTTTCAGCCTTACTGAAACGGTGGTGAAGATGCTGTCTGCTAGGTTTGACAACTCTCCAAACAAGATAGGGGTTGGGGGGTGGGGGGTCAGAATCTCAATATATATGAGGAAGTGTTGAGTGTATTTGAGTAACTATATTTATTGTTTCATCCAAACGTCTTATGGTATTAGTATCAATATTGCCCTTTAAGAATAGACTTAACCCGGATAGGAGCATTGCAGAAGGTTACATCTCTCTCAGCCTGCCTGAGCACAACATTGCAGGTGCAGATTGGCACAGAGGAAAGCAGCAGCAACAGCACTCCAGGCAGAGTCCCAGGTCATCAGCCCAGCATAGCAGTGTAGATAAGACTCAGCTCTATTAGCTCCGGAGACATTTCCAGCTTTTACAGCTCCATAGCTCTTGGGATGTCCAAGAGGGAGATGCAGAGTTCACTCGGGCAGCCAGATCTGGAAACAGTGCTGTTACAGCCCTCCTGGGTAGGCTGAGCCCTTCTCCACCACCTCCCTTCTGTCTCTGTTTCAGAAGCACAAAATATCCTTACTTAGACAGTTCAGTGCAGAATGTATCTGAGGGAAGGTAAGTCACTATCCTTGTGGGTATCTAAGATTTTCAATATTTCCTTTTCTTAATCACTTTTTTCTTGATTATCTTTTCCCTGCAGTTGAAGGTCTTGGTCCTATTTGGCTTGGTTCACAGCTGTTTCCCAGTGACTGTCCACTGGTGAAAGTCATAATTTCCACACTGAATCGTGACCAAAAGTAGAGATGGTAAAGAAAAACATGGAAAATAATCAAATAAAGAGAAAATGCATTAGGAACACACCACAACATCGCAAAGAGCTCTGATCATAGGTTAAACTGGAAAGCTGTATTGTAGTGATATTTATATTTCTAGCATCAGAATGGCTTATTATTGTTGCTATAGTGTTACCCCCACTTACTACCCACTTCCTCTTTGTGGGAGAGGCAGGAGCAGTGAACTGCACACATTCAAAAAGGAAATGAAACCTCTCAGAAAAGAGAGATATTTTGCAGAACAGTAGTGTCCTGGTTTCAGCTGGAGTAGAGTAAATTTTCTTCCTAATAGCTGGCACAGTGGTGTATCTTGGATTTGGTCTGAGAATAATGTTGATTACACATTGATGTTTTAGTTGTTGATAAGTAGCACTTACCATGAGTCCAGACCTTTGCATTTTCCCATGGTCTGCCAATGAGAAAAGTGAAAAAGAAGCTGAAAGGAGCATAACCAGAACAACTGAGTTGAATCAGCCAAAGGGGCATTCCATACCACAGGACATCACAATCGGTATATAAACTGAAGGTGTTTGCCAGGAGGGGGCAAATCACTGCTCAAGCATTGGTCAGAGGGTGCTGAGCAATTTGCATTGTGCACCACTTGTCATTTCTTGGCATTTATTTCTCTCCCCTTTTTTGTTGCCTTTTTCTTAATTACCTTTTGGGTTGTATTATTATTATTATTATTATAGTTTTTAAATTGCTCTTATCTTGACCCATGAGTTCTACTTCTTTATTTCAGTTCTTTTCCCCATCCCACTAGGAAAGGGAGGGGTGAGTGACTGTGTGGTGCTTAGTTGCCGGCAGGCATTAAACCACAACAAACAAAGAACCAATCTAGTGATACAAAATTAATGATACAATCTATATGCCTGTCCTAGTCTTCCTACACACATATTAAATTTGGTGCTCCAGGCTTCATACATGGGGGATTACAGTTAATGAACTGTTTCTCATACTCTTTTACAGCATAAAGCTTACCAGAGGATGAAACCTGAAAGTTTAATTAATGTAGCCTGTGAATGTCAAGACATCCAGAATTAAAACATGTGCCAAACCATATATCACAAGGAAGAGTGTGGGTGATTATCCTGGAGAAACACTTGGAACACTGGGTAACACTGGAGTAGTTTACAACAGAACGGATGAAATGACCTAATGCTGGCCTGGCACAGTCAGGGGTTCCCCGGGGTTCCCTGGAGCTGTGTGTTGTGTATGTGCCATGCTAGGTCTTGAGTGGCACAAGTTCCCTGGGCTGTGCAGAGTGAGAATGGCTGAGTGGGATGGCTGCACAGCCTCATCCCGAGGTCTGGCTTTTGGAGGCTGGTGCTTGATTTAATTCAGTTTTTCTAAATTTTCAGGGGCCAATAAGTTATTTATACAGAAACTAGAGGGTTTTGTAGAGTTAATTAATTATAGAAACTTGAAGCCTGTTTCCTCTTGTTAGATTTAAATATAAGCATGTTTCTGTTAGACTGAGATCAATATTTTCTTAATGTTATTCAATATTTACATTCTGTTCAGGATTCCATTTTTAAGAACTTGGGCCTGTTGGACCTCAGTTGTTCTTATCAAGCTGACTATCTTTCTTTTCCTTGGCTATACCCTGTACTTGATTCAGGAAATTGTGTAGCGTGATTATATTACACTATTGATGTGTTTACACTTTTAAATTATTCTTTTGTATAAGAATCCTCTTGGAATCTGCACACAACGTTACCGGAACACACAGGTGGATTTAAGAGCACTTTGCAGTAAGAGTCTTCAGAATGGAAGTTTTCCTGCCACAGCAAAATCTGCAAAATTGTTTTGCAGAGGAAATGTGCCGTGCTTTAGAAAACTTTTTGACTCTACCTAGAGTTTAAATTGCTTCTGAAAATATCGCTCTGATGCAGAGAAATTGAGAATTATCCTGAAAATTCATGGGAAAAAAAAAATTCATGTATGCAGTATCTGAAAAAAAAAACCAAACCACAGTTGTTGAAAGAAAACTGAAGCTACAGGGAGCATAGTTGCTCAGTTCAGATGGTATTAGGGTAGCTAACACCATTTTTTAGTAGTCAGTACACCATGTGAGACAGGCAAATCAGTGTTGTGCAGATTTCAAAATAGAAATCTGAAATTTTTACTAAGACCTTGGTCATGTCTGAGCAGGAAAATTTAGGATTTGTCATGCATATCTGTCAAGGGTGTTAACACAGTGCCATATCAGCAGACGTATCAATTGAAACACTTTTTAGTACACAAAAAAACATTCAGTTTTCCTAAGAAATGTTACCCAACTCCAGTGAATTTCATCACCGTTCTCTCAGTCATTAAAAAAGTCACTAGCTATTTTTCCCCTGCAGTTATTTCCTGTTTTTATTTCTTCATCGCAAGAAGCAATCTTGCGTTTTGAAATATTCTCCAAGTGTCAGCCACTGATTTATTTCCTCTTTCATATGATTTCATCATTTAATTTTGTACTTGCTTCCCAACCTGCAGTTTAGTTCGTTACTCTTTCACTGTTATGCTGAATCAGACTGCTGCTCTAATTGCTCTCTAAGTTATTTTCCTTCTATATATTTGACTTTTGATTTCTCCTCTGTTTCTTATATTTGAGCAGTTTTTTCAAACTGCTAGGATTGAAGTTCTTCACACGAGATTAAAAAGAGAACTCAAATTTGTAACTGCTGCTTAACTAAATGTTCTTTATAGCCTAAAATCAGCTTTGATGCAAGAAGAAAAGATTAAGAAATGTAAGAATAACTTATAGCAAAGATGCTTCTGGAAACCATAGGCCAGTGAGTCTGTCTTCCATAGAGATACATCAGCATAGTGTAAACAAGAATATAATTAGTCAGGGTGTTCAAAAAGGTGACAGACATCTCGCAAAGGGAAGTTGTGTCTGACAAAATTATAGTGTACCTGGACATTGAGAAAGCTTTTTTTGCAAATGTCTTCATTAAATCCTCTAGAGAAATAAAACTCTAATGGAATGAAAAGTGGAGTCCGATAGTTGATGTACAACTGTTCAAAAGAAGAGAAGAAAAGTCTAGGTATCAATATTCGCTTTTCAAAATGGAAGTAGATTAACAGCAAGGTCTCTAAGGCTCTTTTCTGACACGTGCACATTTCAACATTTGCAAATAATATTTTTGAAAAAAGATATAGAAGAGACAAGTTTTCAAAATAGTCAACTGTAAAGCCGACTCTAAGGAACTGTAGAAGAATCTTATTATATTAGTTTAAAAAACTAATTTTATAAAGTAGATTATATTCAAATGCAAAGTAACACACATGGAAGAAGATAGATGTAGCTGCAGTCAGGCACTGAAAAGCTGCAAGGCAGCCATCGTATTCAGAAGAAGGGAGGTAAGTCTTGATGTGGATAGGCTGCTGAAAATATCAGTTCAGTGGTCAACAGCAAGTAGAAGGACAAACAGGAATTCGTATGAAAAAGAGAGTGAAGCACAACACATCAGCGTGTCCTGCATACATTCAAAGTACTTTTGCATTGCAAATACTATACATAATTCTGGGCCTCTTTGAATGATTGTGTTAAGGTAGAAAAGAAACAAGGTACCAGGCTGGTTAGAAGGTTATGTCTTTGCAGACTAATAACTAGAGACTATGTTATAGACATCCTCAGACTAGGGAAGAAATGAAATGGAAAGAAATAATAGAGATCTGTAAAATGAGAGAGGTGAAGGTGAAGGGAGAATGTGTGCAGAGAATGATGACTGCTGCAGCTAATTGCAAAAAGTGGGAAGCTTGAAGTGAATTGTCAGGCGGCAGGTTAGGCAAAGACTTCTTTTCCACAAAACATAATTACGTTGTGGAATTAATGTAATGGCCTAGTAATGTGTAGAACTACTTTAATGGAGACCAATAGTATACATTATTTGAAAAATGGTTTGACAAGACTGATGATTGAATTATTAAGTGTCTTCAAAGCCTCTAAAATGCTGATTTCTGCAAGCTGGGAGGATATCCTGGAGAAGGATTGCTCTCTTTGTTTTTTCTTCCCTGTTGACTCTCTCTTATGTTTCTTCCTGACACTGTCAAAGGCAGTGGTCTGATCCAGTATAGTGATTCTGTGTCCTGGCAGCTTGGTCCTGCTCACCTGAAATCTCCAGTCTCAGGGCAGCTGACACTGCTCAACCGGCACATAAATTGTGGATGGCAAACTCCAGCAGTAGGTGGAAAGCAAAAATGTGGCAATTGCTTCTAAACCTTTCGTTTCTGCTGTAAGAAAAGCCAAATGACCAGGAAGGCTTAGTTACAGAGTTGAAATATGTATTAGGATGGTTGATTTGAGAAAAATGCTGAGAGCTATGTTTTCTGATAAACATGGCTTGCAGCTATAACAGATATGAAGGTCCAGTTTGTGAATAAACCTGATCCTATAATTCTAGTGGGGAAATACTTGGATGTGACACACTTAGACATCAGAAAAAGCAGAAAATGAACTGGTTTATGAACTCTCTATGTAGAGTCTTTTCTATATCATCTTCAGGAACCATTGAAGTTAAAAGGACTTTGCCTTTGTTTAACCTTTTAAGGACTTGGAAACGGAAAGTCTGCTGTTTGTAAGGCTGTGCTTTGTTATGAGGAGTCAACTATAAAGGGGCAGTTCTGCCTGTACAGGTCATGGGTGTCGAAATGGTAGCTTTTGGCCCAGGTCTGGGGTACCCCAACAAGAAAACAGCAGAAGCACAATTCTTCTGGGACAGTGCTGAGACTGGAGAAGGACACCTGGCAGAGTAATAGGTGTCGTATCATTTTGCCAAGACTTCAAGCTGAGGTGTTTTGGTTTTTTTTTACTAAAAATGGTGCCTAATCAAGCATGTATTTCATGTACAAACATGTAATTCAGGTACTCTGTGACCTGTTTGTCTGTGGTTCAGTTCGTGAAGTATGCAGCATCTTAAATGGCATGTCAGAGAAAGCCTCAGTTGCTCTGCAGAGATCTGTTTGGCAATCATTCATAATTTTTTAAAAATCTGTAATATTTAATCTTTTAAATGCATGACAGAGTCCATTCTCTTTTTCTGTAATGGAAGGGAAAAAAAGGCATTTTGCAACCGAAGTAGGGAATCCACTTTTTTTTTACTCCCTTGCCCTCTAGAGTATCTGAAGAAGAAGAGAGAGGATAAATACTGCTTTGCTAGCGTGTCATCAGTCTTCTGGTGAGACACTAATGCTGTCTCTGGGTGGGGAGCATAGGTGCGCTTTCCTTCCGTATGTTCATGTGGAAATGACACCTTGCTCTGCACCAGACTTGCTCGTGTTCTTCCTCACAAAATAGTTGCTGCAAGTCCTGACCAGGTCCAGAATGTAGACTGGATGTATGGAGACCTGCAGGACAGACGTTGCTGTGCTAAGCATTGTCTTTGCTTTCAGAGAGAACAACTCATGACTTCTCTGATGCCCAAGTAATGTATATGAATACAGCACATGTACAACAGGTTTATTTTGGTGTCCCTAGGTTAGAATTTTCATGTGAGAGCTTCCACTCTTCCATTTTTTGTTACTTCAAGTTTGTTTTTTTTTAATGGAAAGGTGATCATTATTTTGAAACTATTTTTTTGTTCATAAAAATACCAAAACAAAGTGTTTATTTCAACTGTTTCAGCCTTTTACCATTTTGCCCTCCTGCATTTCTTGTCTGAAATGATTCACGAAATTTACTTGGGTTTATGAATATTTCAAACACCTCAGGTGTTTGACTTACTGTCAAACAAATACTAATCTGTAATAGAGCATTCCAAATTAATCCCAGGTGCAATACGGTGTTGGTCACAGTTAATCAAGCATAATATGACCCAGTACATACAAGGCATTTAAAAAACTGAAATGATTTCTGGGACTAAAAGCCTATAGCTCATTTTTGAGAAGAGATCTTCAAAGGAAAATACTTCGTATCTTCATGCTGCTTTTGGGCTTTCTGTTTTGGTGCTTCTTTGGAAATGCTAGTAGTGATTGATACATAATTAGATTTGTAAATAGAACAATGAACAAAAAATTACATTTACTCCAGGAGGTAAAAAGAGTGCTCCTCCCAACAAGGAAGAGCTGACGATGGACAGTCACACTCAGAGTCTCATTGCCTATCTGGATCAGTGTTCTGCATCTTTTGGTATTTATAGCTCACTGTACATTTCCTGTCATGCCTACTCGGGTGCCTTTGTAAAGCCTCTGCTAGTGAGTTTTCGCCTACACAGAACTGAGCTCAGAGACAGATTCCAGCCATCTAAACAAATGAATTTGAGTTGCTCCTGAGGGGCCTGTGAGGCATAGTGCCACTCTGGAGGTGTGAGCCTTAATTGTGTTTCTTTTGCCAGGGCATTTGCTTTATGCTGTGAGAATGCAAAACAATCCCTGAGGCTGTTCACCCTGTGCCGGAGGCTCCCCAATCTTTCTGTCTCTGCCCAGCCTGAGGCTGCTTCTCTTCAACGACCAGGGTGAGCCAGGGAAGCTCTCACCTCCTTCCCCACAGACTTCTTTGTGAAAATCCTTTCAGTTGCAGAGATCCCATTGGTCTTTATATGTCTGTCCACAGGGTGGAGGTCATGACTTGCATATAAGTCAGCCTGCACAGAAAATAAGTATTGGAACTAGGATTATAGGAGGATCAGATCATGGAGCAGAAGGTGAGGTAGAAAGTGAGTGGAAATATATGTGTGCCAAGGGGAACAACAGCAAAAAGTTCTTGTCACGATCATTTTTGTTATGTTTTTTTCTCCTCTTGTGCTGTTCCAGACACGGAGCTGCAGCCTGTCTCTCTCTCTAGCACAGAAATTTGATAAGGAGGCTTGAGCCTCCTGTAGTGCTTCTGGATGCTGTGGTTTGGCTATGGACATGGCAACCCTCCAGAGCCCACACTTACAGCTGTTGTTTAGAGGGGGTCATGCCAGAGGGCTGCAGGCAACATCTGTCTCTTAACCGTGTGAGGCACAATCAGTGCTACAGAGGAATCTCTGCTGGTGGCAGGTTTCCAGTGAAGGGCAGATGAGTCCAGTTCTGCACTGTTGGAAAGACGATTTTCTAACAGTGTACTTATCTGTCTCCCAAGCATAAGCACACTGGATGTGATTTCCTTTATTTTCCAGAGCCTAGTGTCTTTATTTTATAATTAGCATCTCACAATTACAAAAGGAGGGAGAAAAATAACTGTCTCTTGTCCAACGTGGTTTTTCTGTCCTCTCTTTTGGTTTAATTGATCAGTTATGTAATCTCTTATTAATCCTAATGAAACGGCAGCAATATTACTTACCATGAGCATTACTGCAGTTTGCTCAATGATGTTCTGGACATGATGATTTTATTCTTTAGTCATGTTTTATTAAAGCAAGACTGTCTTATCAGTAATTTTTAACGTAATAAAATTATTGTTCACAGCTTTTAGGAGGGATCTGAGAGAAAACTGAACCACCTCTGACCTGACAAATCCCACAACAAGGAATGAGATGAGAAGGGAATCTTGTTAAGACTCACAGACTTAATGTGAGGAGTGGGACACAGTGAAATGGGAAAACTTAAGTGATTCTGATTTTAGAAAAGAGCTGATAATGGGTGACAGACAGGTAAAAGGCAGCTGTAATGCCTTCTGGTATCCCTGCCAAGTTGCTGACCCTGGCAGATGCTGTGTCCTTCAGCATACATTCCTAATGTGGGCTTCCTTGACCAGGCTCCTGTGGGTACTGAGTGCTAGCTGACTCGCCAGTTTCACTTATAGCAGGACCTAAGTGAGTCTCACAAAAATCTCACCTTGTATTAGAAAATTTGGTGGGGACAGACCCCTACAAGGCAAGAGTCACCTCTGAGTTAGACCCATGATGCAGAAGATCATCAGAGAGAAAGAAATGGATGTGAAAGCCCAGACATTTGGAAGCAATTCAAAGCACAAAGAGAGATGGAAGAAGCCTAGCAGCAAGACCAAAAATCAGACCTCCACTAAACTCTCTTTTTCTTACAGTGTACATTCTTCTGTTTTTTTGTTTCTTTCTGATTCTGGAGGAAATGCTCACAAGAGTTTCCTTCCCTTTATTGCTGGAACACAAGTGAGTAACAGCTGGGGACAGTGTCCTTGCTTTTTGCCAAAGCTGCACTGTACTGCAGGGATTTGCTGCTGCTTTGTTAGTCTTGCATGTGACAAAACTCCTGACGTGACAACTGCAGGTTTTTGGTTTTGAACTGTTCTGTTTTATCTTCCAGGGTTTGGCATGACCACCCCAGCCACCGTTGGAGGCAAAATTTTTCTGATATTTTACGGCCTTATAGGATGTGCAGGGACCATTTTGTTCTTTAACCTGTTCCTGGAGCGCTTGATCACTGTCATAGCCTATGTTATGAAGTCCTGCCACGAAAGACAGCTGAGGAGGAAAGGGGTTCTCCCTCACAATGGCCGACGGGGCTCAGGGACCTCTGAGGTGGACAGCCTGGCAGGCTGGAAGCCCTCTGTGTACTATGTTATGCTGATTCTATGTGTAGCATCACTCATTATTTCCTGCTGTGCCTCTGCAATGTACACACCAATTGAAGGGTGGAGTTACTTTGACTCACTTTACTTCTGCTTCGTGGCCTTCAGCACCATCGGTTTTGGTGATCTGGTGAGTAGCCAGAACATCAAGTATGAGAGCCAAGGCCTTTACCGCTTTGGCAATTTTGTCTTCATACTCATGGGAGTGTGCTGCATCTATTCCTTATTTAATGTGATCTCTATCATCATCAAACAATCCATAAACTGGATATTAAAGAAGCTGGACTGTAGGTGCTGCTACAGATGCCAAAGAAAACTACTTCGTTCCCGGAGGAATGTAGTAATGCCAGGAAATGTGCGCAGCCGGAGAAACATCTCCATCGAGACCGATGTTGTCAATGAGAGTGACACGGATGGACGCCGGATGTCGGGCGAGATGATCTCCATGAAAGACTTCCTGGCCTCCAACAAAGTCTCGCTGGCCATCATGCAGAAACAGCTGTCAGAAACTGCTAATGGCTATCCGAGGCAAATGAGCTCTAATTCAAAGCAAAATGGATTCTCTGGTGGAGTTGGAGCCCTAGCAATTATGAATAACAGACTGGTAGAGACAAGTGTGGATAGGTAAAATAATAACAGTAATAACAGTGGAAGAGCCTGTACCGTTTCAGCAAGTACAGTAACAACGTGAATCATGTGGCAATAGCTCAGCAGAGAATGTTGCCAGAGGGTGGGATGGATGTGAACAGCATACCTCCTTTTGAAAGACTCTTCTGGAGCTGTCACTTAATGTCTTTGCTCTTTGAATTGCACCAGTCTCAGCCTTTCTGCCTCCCATTCCTTCTGTTCCTCAAGCAGGTCACTGTAGGAGAAATTTAATATATCCTTCAGATCAATTTTCCATGTCCTCTTATCTGCCAATGTGAAATACAGATTTCAGTATAGGAAATCTGTGGTGTGGGAAAAAACCCCTAATGTGTCTAAAGAGCACATTCTTAATGGAAATATTGTTCTGAGCTTTCTTTCTTACTCTTGTCATAACTGTTTTCTCAAACACAGCTTCTCTGAGACCAAAAGAGGAATCAGCCTTTCTCTGTGATATTGCAGATCTAATTCAGTGGGCTAAAAAAACCAAAGTACTTTATTTGTCTTATGTATTACTTCTTAAAATGTATGCCTATTGTGAAACAACAAGGCTTGAAAAGCCAACTTCTGCTGCCATCAATATATGTGCAAATACGGAGTAATTCTATGAAAGTTAGTAGGACTATTCTGGAGCTATTGTGATATGAAGATAATTTGGCCTTTAAATTGAATTTAGTCTTCCCCTTTAAAGAATACTATCCAAAATAACAGAATAAAAATTTATCATACTTTTGTTCACTCCATTTTCATGGATTTTTTTTCCCTAGGCTGCATTTTCTTCTATAATTGAATCGCTGTGGCTTTCTGTTTCAAAAATATCAAATTAAATTGAAAACTGCCATACTGAGTTGTATGAAATATTGCACAGTAACAATCAGGACTTTTCCAAATTTCTGTTCATATTTGGTCAATTGTGAATGAAGCAATTGAGCGTCAGCATTATGTAATGTAGCTAATAACAGTTTACACAAGAGGCTTTAGTATACAATTAGGTTGCTATGCCAACATTCAGTGTATCATTATAAGTGACTGATCACAAAATCTCTTTGGCAGTGTCCTTTTCATCTTTCATGTAAATCTGTCATTCTTCACCTGTTTTTCTGTCTTTCAGTGATGGTAATGACAAGGTCTTGATTAGGGAAATAGAAAATGTGTAACTCCTCATTTTTTCTCAATGAAGTGCTCCAAGTGTTTATTATGAGTAGAAAGGAGACTCCAATGAGAAGAATAACAGTGAGGAGAACGTGAAAACAGGAAAAGAGACCAACTTTAATGACACCAAAATCATTCTTTGTATTAGGCAAGTGGAGAAGTGAGGGATTAAATTAACATAAATTCCTGCAAGAATTTAAGGAAGACTGAACTGTATGTTTTATTCACCTTGAGCCATGCAATACATTAAAGCCCAACAGTATACGAGAGTGTAAATAAGCAGAACTGGTCACAAAGGACCTGATCCAATTCCCCATGAGAATAATGGTACATGCATCAGGACTAAATGTTTTCTCACAGCTAGAAAACCTTGCAGAATACTACACTTTGAGGGAATTTAAGAACAGTTATGCACTTTTTAATAGAGAACAATGCAGATAGCCTTGACAACATAATTTACATTACATTAGGAATTAATATCATATTATTTTTCTTAATTTTGGCCTAAAGTTATTTTATTTAGGTTCCCAATACTGTAGAATAGCATTTTGATACTCATTTTAAGCAATATTTGAATTTGAAAACAAAAATATACCTCTTGGAATCTTTTCATATAATAACTTATTTTTAAAATTAAGCAAAAGTCAAGCACTTTCAACATATTATAGCTAAAATAAAATCCTGCTGCCCTTACATACAAGGGGAGTTTAAAGTTGAAGCCACTAGTCCAAATTTTGCTATCATCTCATTTCTGCAGTAGTGGAATACCTTCCTGTTTGCTTCCATGTAAAATCTGAATTGGCTCCTAAACTCTAACTTTGGTGAGAAAAAAAGACTGACTAGTTTGGGAATGTACCAGCAAAACTTGCCACTGAGCTACTTTAGCTGATATTATAGTACCTGAAATCCATTATATTGTTGCACTTTTTTTCCCCCTGCCAAACCCTTCTTTGTCTCAATCTCATTGAATAAAAATACTTGGATATAAAAAAGAAAAGTATTGTCTTGAAGCCTTCTTTCTAAATTCATCCAGCAATGTCTCTGTTCACTGCCTGTAACCCTACAATCTCATTATTACAGAATTATTTTCCTCATGTTGAAAGCTCACAGAAATCATTGAGAATCTGACCCATTGGTAGGCAGGGCTCTCAGCCTGGGCAAAACAGCCACAGTCTTGAAAAGTGCAGCTTACTTTTCAGTTTATAGCAGTTATTAACTATAAGTTGCAAACAGCAGTTTTTCCTGAGAACTGAAGACAGCAAAAGTTACTCAGCACTACTTTCTTTTCCATATAATTGAGGCATTATCATCTTGACAAGATAACCAAAACACGTTAAGTTTCTTTAGTTCCTTTATTACGTAGTTCTACATCAAAGAGATAGTTTTCATGTGGAATTTCCACTCAAATCCTTACACATCTAGTTAGCTTTCAAAATCTGGTTCTGGAAGTCTAAACAGAGAGTAATATTCATAGGAAATGGGCGAGAAAGCAAATTAAAGACAGGAAGCCATACATTCACCTATAGAAACAAATGAAACATGACAATTTGTATAGTCAATTTAATAAAGATAATTTAGCTTTCAGAATGTGACACATCTGATTAGTAGATCATTAAAATGGTCTTAGATGATGTCAGCTGCTTCCATGACATGAGACATACTGTTATGTTGTTCCTTTCCATTCTTGCAATACTGGACCTTGGTTACCCATCACTACAGAGAACTTTTAACCAGCTATTTTCAATAGATCTGAAAATGCCTGTGCTTGTGAAACCACAAGACCAGTGTGTAATCTTTATCAAATAGATTGGGTAGGACTGGATGAGATCTCTGGTGGACACAGCCTTCATTGATTAGTCCTGACTTTCTTCTCTCTCAGGCACTGGCTCCCTCATGACCCAAGCTGCTAGTTGTATTCTGATTTTGTGTCCACTGAAGATGAAGACAGAAAAAGTGCACTAATCTTGTCTAAGCATCTCTATTCAGATGTAATTTGTTGTTTCAGAAACGAAGGACATTCTGTGACTGTGACATTGTATCACGATGTCATCCTGTAGATCTCTGACTTTGTCACTGAGATCCCCCTGTAGCAGTAATGCTTAACGTTGAATGAGGTAGCTCTACCCCAGAGACTAGCTGAATTCTTAGACAGTATTTGGGATAAATAAGACCTTTGACATCAGAAAGGGAAATCTTCTCTAGAGACTTTCAAAACCTGCCTGGATGCCTTCCTGTGTGACCTGCCCTAGGTGATCCTGCTTTAGCAAGGTAGTCAAACTCAGTGATCTCCAAAAGTCCCTTCCAACCCCTAAGATTCTGACTTCCAGTGCAAAGATTCTATTGCAGTTGCTTTTTCCTAAAGACACTGAACAGAGAAATCTCCAAAAGTAATGTCAAGATATTAAAGTCGTAAAACACATGGAGACAAAATTGTAGATGTACTCCCAAAAAAGAATTTAGCATAGGAGTGACCAGTGTCCATCTTGTGTAAAAAATATGTGTTAATAAAAATACAGATAACTTCACATTTCTTGCATTACTTTTTAAAGTAGTGACAAGGTATCAGGGGAAATAATATCACAGAGCCAGGGATCTGTTTTCAGAGTTGTGTGATCTAAATTGTAATGCCATATTGCTTAGCACTAAAATCTCAATCAACAAGCAGAAACCTGTTTGCAAAATTACTGAGGTTCTCTGTTGCCTGCTATGAATTTGCATGGTGAGATAAAGGGTAGGGAGTGCAGAGAGGGCTAAATGCAGAAATGTTTGAGGGAAAACCTTGGAGGTACTGGGGCTCTGAATCTGCACTTAGCAGGTCAGGAGTGCCACTAAAATCAGTGGATTAAACTGCAAGTTGCATTTTATCAGACTGAAACAGAAAGTAATTCCAGAAGTAATCTCTTGCAAGCTGGGCTTATAATTATGCCACATCTCATAGAATTATTGTATAATGATGTTATTGAACATTGGAAAGAAATACTTAGAGTTAACCCAAACCAAATAAACAAAGGCAGCTCTTAGAGTTTTCTGGCTAGTCTTAGGTTTTTGTAAAATTTGGGTATTAGTGTTGTAAAGAGCAGGGGAATGGACGTGGCTGAGTCAGGAACTATAAAAATAGAATTATTTTATTCCCAGAAATCCCCTGCCTTCAAACTATATACAGAATTAGTTTCTTCAAATTTATTTACAGGTTTCAATTGAGTTGGGAAGATCTTCAAAAGGTGCTATAGACAAATCCAGAGATTTAGGAAGTCAGAAAATGGAAAAGGCTAAGCTATAAACAGTTTTTTATCCCATTATCAATAGGTTGGCTGAGTAGAGAATTTAGGTGAACAGCTTTACTCACTACAATGCTGAGGAGATAGATGCTCATTGTCGATTCCTTGCTGTATTCTCTCTGCGGCTTGATTGGTTCTGCCTATAAATAATATTCAATCAAATTCAAAAGGCAAAGTCCAATACTTCAAAAAGATGTTTTCCACAAGACAGAGATTTGTGGAGACCATGCTGCCTCCAGCCAAACTGCTTAATGTCCCAGGCAGAATAACATCCAGGAAAGTTGGCTGTTAGAAAGGTCCCAGAGCTGCCAAGTCTGGGTGTCGCTGGCAGTGCTCTCAAAATGGACCCAGGACCTGCCACTGCTTGCAAAGGCTGCACAGGGCAGTGCAGGAGTGGGGGCACTGTACAGTGCAAAACCCAAGAGCTATACAAAATATAGGAGCCGTCCAAAACTGTGACGGTCCCAAAATGAGGAAATTCTTCAGATGGCAGGGCTCTGTAAACATGAGGAGCTTTACCAGGTGGGAATCTTTTCAGGTAGGAACCTTTTCAGGTAGGAACCTTTTCAGATGGGAACACTCACACCTTTTCTTTGCCCTATTTATGCCTTTTTCAGACAAGATGTTCATTTGCCAATTTACACGGGGTGCGAAAACTCAGCCAATAACCAGCTGAAATCCCTGCGTGGGCTGGCAGCATCAGCCTCCACACATGCCGAAAGCGCCCTGTCGCTGCCCTCGCTGAAAGCCCACAGGGCAGAGAAAGCAGTTTTATGCCTTCTTCTCCAGTTCACACATGACAGCGGGGAGAAGGCAGGAATTTGGGGTGTCTAGGACAATCAGATGCTTTGCTGGGTATGTAGATGTAAAAGGAGTTACATGCATTCATCACCATGGAGGATACAGTCCTCTGTTTACAAGGACATGAACAGGTTTTTCAAAGACATCTAATTCATGGTGAAAGTCAATTGACTTCCCACCACACGCTGACTTTGAGCAGAAGTCAGGTACCTAATTCCCTTAGGCAATTGCAGAATCCCAGCCGTGCATTAGGTTTTGAATATAAGCTGACCTGACAGTGTCCCTGAAAAGTTCAAACACTTGGAGCAAGGTTTCAGTGCTGCGGCACAGTAATAGCTGAGTTCATTTATTTAAAAGCCTTTTATGGTGAAAGTTTTGCATCAACCAAATAGCACAAGCAATGTTTACAGTTTGTTTGATTTAATCTCAGCCTCTGCCAGTTTTAATTATATTTGACACATTTATAAATTGAATAACAAAGAGAAGGTTAGACTGGGCATGAAAAATAAACCAGCTCCATTTCTCATACTGAATTAATCAAGAGGAAGAGATCAAGTAGGGAAAGAGCTTTCTAAATAATATTGCATTTGAATTAAGTGATTCTGGAGGTAGTGGATATTAGATTCTTTGGATGACTCCTCTCCAACTACTGTGGAAGCAGAGTGATTTGTAATGACCTACAGATGTTCTTTCTCTGGAAACAGCAGCTCAGTGAGCCTTATGTTGCAGAGACACCTACAAAACAGACAGAAACAACCACCCAACATTGTGGATTTATTGTAAACAAAGTTACTCAGCCCTCCTTTTGACACAATCAAATTACAAATTCAGACACCAATCGGGAGGAATATACTACTACACAACCAATTAAGCTTTAACCCTAAGCTTTAAGGAACATTGTGCATGCGCTCACCAGTAAAGGGGAAATCTCCCACTCAAGGGTACCCAAAATACACACTCACTAAAGGGGGAGTGAGGAATCACTCAAACCATGGAAGTATCCTTAGATGGCATCAGGATCTAAGGGGAGAGGATGCAACTGCCAGACTGCTTACTGTGTGGAGACCAACTCAAAATGGCTTTGTGGTGGGACTCTGCTTATACCGTAAGTGGTCAGTTCTAATTAGTCAAAGGGCCAAGCAGAACTACACAAAAGCAAGGCTGGAGCCTGGGCTCAAATGCTCCAGTTAGAGCCAAGCTGATCTTTATCAAGCTATAGCAAGCCTCAGTAATTTGTCAGGTGTCTGTCAGGTGCTTATTGTTTGTCAGGATTGTACATGCCACACCTTAGCTGAGAGAGGGTCAGCATTTCAGTCAATACAGTTTGCATCTTTTGTGGTTGTGGTTCAGGTTACTCACATATGGTGATTATTGTAATTTCTCAAACTGTTCAAGTAATATAGTTATTTTGTTCAATTTTATGTCAAGCTGTGAAGAATCACCAAGTGTTGTCTTTCCCCTGCACAGAAAATACTGCCAAATATATGAGTACAGTCTGTCCATTTGAGAATTTTCACAGTAATTTTTTGCTTAATCCAGCAGATAAAAATATGATCCCTTCCCTCTTTCCTGTTTTCCAAAACTCTCCTGGCAACAATGCCTACGCAATGCTCTGTGCTTATTGCTTAAAAGGACACATTTCACTAGGAAAATTAAAGCCATTGCTCATCAAGGGGGGACCAACACAGTCCTATTCTTTATTAGATTTTAGAGAAACATGGTGTAAACACAATGACAAATCAGATCCAAGTAATCAGAAGCTTTTCGATTTTGCCCATGTTGTACAGCTGTTTAACATCAAACTGGAGGGAAAAACCACCACTGCAGACTTTTAAAAGGATTAGTAAATGCAAAATCAGACTTGTGGAATGGATTTACTATTTTATATTTTGTTTTCCTACAGTTTAATATTTGCCTTCAACTTTCATCATTCAAAATAATTTTAGATAATAAAGAACATACATTTGCAAAGATTTTGGAAGGCATGGTCATGAGATTTGTTTAAAATTAAATATCCTTTTCCTCAGGATGCCCAGCTTTTTATAAGGGGGAAGTTTTATTAAACGTAGAATCAACAAGCTCTCTTTCCAAGCAAGTGTGCCAGTTTCTGGAATCTGAATTTCCTATTAGGTGTCCATGCAGAAGATCTCAGAAAGTGTCAGGATGGCCTAGTTTTCAGATGTTATCTTTTGAAATGCCTTTCAAAGCTGCTCTCTCTTTCAAAACAATAGATCAATATTAGTGTTTTCTGCTTGTGGCCCTATCTGAGAAAACTTAACTTTGCTATTTCATATCACTAGATGTGGTGCTTTTGCAGTTACCTGCCCCCTCCACCTTTTGAAATAAACCCCAGCTAGGACTCAGAACACTGGAAGTTGATAAATGAAGCTTTATATTTACAGCAATGTACAATATACAAGCAGGTATTTACAATGTATAACAGATATTTACAAATATATACAGTGAAAAGGTAACAGAAACACCACAGCCCTCTCAGAGATCAAAATCCCCAAGAGGGGTAACCAACCACCTCCTACCACATTTCCTCCCTTCCCCAATCTTATCTCACCACCTGTTGATGCTGCAGATAAGCTGAGGTAGATTGGCCAGGGGGATTAGTAGTAGGAAAGAAGTTAGTAGAATTATTAAGAATCAGCTACAAAAGGCAGAGACAAAAGGAACCATGCAAGAGAAGCAGCCACAGCCCAGCGAGGTCTGAAACCATCTATTTATATTTGGGTTTCACTCTTAAAACTATTTTTGTTTCTTTCTCAGTAAAGCTGTGGGTGAAGTGACATACTGTGTTTTCCTCTCTCAGCCAATAGCCTAATTTCTCACTCAAATTCTCCAATTAGTTCAAACCAGCACACTAGAAGAAAAAGATGCACACAAAGAAAAATCAAAATAAGTTTACATAACTTTTACACATTTGACGACTTGTTTGAGTGTTGGGAACAAGCTGATCTTCTGAGTAGTGGGTGTTGTGCTACATTTATTACAGTTAAAAAGGCTGGAATCACCATTGCTTTCATCTCTGCAATGGCTGGGGAGACATTCAGTGAACAGCAGAATTCATATGGCTGCACTAGCAGAAATTGTTGGCTGTTTACATCTGTATCATGTATAGGGCTGGAAGTATATAGAGATAATGCTGTCCAGAAGCACCAGTTCAGAAATTCACAGAGTAATTTACTCTGGAAGAGGCCCCTGGACTCTCTCTAGTCTCCAAACCCTTTTCCAAAGCAAGTCAAGGTAATTCCTGTCCATCTCAGTGCAAATTCGCTGAGTGATAGTGCTGTGCGTGCAGCACACTGTTTGCAGTGTGCTGAAAGTACCCTACTCTCATGAAATATTCGCCATCACCTTGTACCAAGAGGAAATCACAGCACTTCCTCTGGAGCTACTGAGTTTGGGCAAATACTTAGGACTAAGTTAAACAGTAAATAGCACCTAGGCAGCTGATTTTCTTGGCCTAATCTATAACAGATGGGTGTTTTGATCCTAGGTATCATTACTGTTAGAGATGGCAAGGGCTGAAATGGGCATTCGGTCTGTCTGCCCTAGGCTCCTAGGGAAGGGAGCAATCCCTCACATCTTGGCTTTGTGGGAATGCAACAAGAAGAAATGTGAAAAAGAAAAATAATGAGATATGAACAGAGTGTATAGCCTTGATTCCCAGAGTTTCAGGATGTCTCCCACGTGGGACAGAAGAACTGGCTGAGATAATGGGCCAGGTGGCACAGGAAAAACAAGGCATAAAGTCTCTTGAAAACAGGGCTGTACATCATTGATATTATGTTAATACGCTGTTTGTTTGATAGTATAAAAAGGTATCTCTATCTGTAATAAAGGGACATAGGCATTTGATAAAGAGGCACTTGCACCAGTCTGAAGGTTGTTGCTGTTTTTGTCCAGTACCGACAGCTACAGGCTTGGCTCTGTATGTTGGATTTGGCTCCATTCTCAGCTCATGAACTGATTCTGCTCCACTGGAATCAATGGAGAGTTTGCTGCTGGGCTGTTTATCTGGCATTTGCAAGAAGAATTAATTTCCCTTTACAAAATAATTCAAAGAAATGGTGACTAGCCTTTTGCTTTTCTTGTACCACCAGCTGTGTAAATGCTACTTCTACTCATGCAATGCTGTGGTCTGCACCAGCTTACTACACAGGAGGCATTATTTGGTCTACAAAACAATAATCTACTTATAACGAAGACATTTAAAATTGAAAGTATCCAGATTATTATCTCTAAGGACTGTTTGGCAGTGACTCATTTCCTCAGCTGGAAAGCTATGACAAATATCATGTTTTCCCTGAAACTTCCTGCAATGCTGCAAGGGCAGGTTTTACTCTCTGCTGAGTTCCTGTGTCAGCTTGTTCTTCCCCTCAACTTTCTTCTCTTAGTCCACACCTGTAAGATACTCTTCCCTCCCATTTGTTTTTTATTTTTTGTTGTTCATTTGCTTGTTTGTTTGGGTTTGGGTTTTGGGGTGGTTTTGGTTTTTGTGGGTTGTTTTTTTTTTTTTGTGTGTGTGTTTTGGTNTGTGGGTTGTTTTTTTTTTTTTGTGTGTGTGTTTTGGTTTTGTTTTAATTTATTTTATTTCTGTTCATCAGTTAATCAAATCCTTCTCGTAGCCAAATATACCATCGGGTTT
This sequence comes from Psilopogon haemacephalus, assembly GCA_013396835.1. NCBI lineage: Eukaryota > Metazoa > Chordata > Aves > Piciformes > Megalaimidae > Psilopogon > Psilopogon haemacephalus. Next base: position 270,523 of record VWZI01020611.1, on the reverse strand, counting down.
GCCTCTGCTGAACATCATGTTCTTCTAAAACAAGCATACCTTTCTTCAATATGTATTCAGAGTCACACCTCATACATTAAATATAATTTTAAAGTATGATTTTATTATTTTTCACTCCTGCTTCCACTAAGAGTAGCAAGACTGTTTTTAGGAGGCTGGAATGCAGATACCTGGACAGAAAACACCAGAAGTGGCTGACACCTTGACAGCTATAAGGATTATTCTGACCCTTTTTGTGCATCCAATTATCCTGCAATTTACAGGGACTCTTATGATATTGAGTGATGCCTTCAATAGAGGCTGCTGTGTTGATTAGGCCTCATAAAGTCAATATTTGTTGCTTTTGGCCTTCTGCATTTCGAATAAATGAATAGGTCTGCATTTCTCGGTAAGCACAGTAACAATAACACTCCAGACTTCCCCAAATATTATGGAAACAATAGTCTTGACTTTAACTTTCTTCAGGATTAATATAAAACACAAGCACAGTGTAGATGTTAAAGACTTTTATCCCATCAGCTTCTCAGCCATGAGTTCAGGGGCATTTGAGTGGAATTTCTTGCACCAGTACCAGAGGCAGCAATAAGATTTTCTTAGAGCATTTTTGTCTGCTGTCTTGTGGAAACAAAGTGCATGGGATCAGACTGTATGTGTGTATTTGTGTGCCTCTTCTCTGTTTTAAATATTGTTCAGTTTGGGGAAAAAATTGCCAAAGAAGGAGAGATCTCACACAGAATCTGTTTCCCACACCTTTTGTTAAATGTTAGCAACCTACCTGAGAAAAAGTCTGAGAGGCAGGCTTGCAACTTCTTAGATACAAGAAAACAAACACAAAGGAGGTCAGGAGGAAAAGAAGGTGAGACACACACACAAAGAATGATGTTCTGAATGTCCCATCAGCCAAGAAGCTGTCGGAGTTTACACCTTCTCTGACTTGCAGCACAGATCCAAAGGAAAAACAGTGCGTTCATGCAGTGTGGTAGCAGAAGAGGGTATGCTTTGATCTCTGTGCTTGCCTTTCAGTGGAAATTTTGCCACCCAGTGGGCAGCTTGAGTGCCCAGACCCCCTGCATATTCTTGGTGCAGCTGGTGAAAGGGATGCATGGTTTTGGAAGATCTTTAGGATAAAATTGTATGATTCTGCTCAGATGTTCCTTAACTTAAAAAGACTTTACTAACATAGCTAGCAAAGCTCATCATAATCACATTTTCCTGTGAGCAGTGGAAATAATAATGTTTGTCTGTGTAGAAATTTTATGTCTCCTAGACATGTTTCCTGCAACAATTCTAACATTCACATATTCCCTGTATGACTAGAAGAGAAATCCAGGCCCTTTATTTCTATTCCAAATGACACACTAATCCTATACCCCATTGGATATCCAATGTCCAATATTGAGATAGTCTCAGCTCCTTCCTGTAGCCACAGCAAGCCCATTATGATATGATGTTTATCACATGTTTAATATCCCTACTCCCTGGCCGGCACATCCTAAGCTGACAGCGGATGGGCAGGCTGCTAACAGGCCAGATAACAGCTTGCCCTGCCATTCCCTCAGGGACGCTTCTCCCCTAGGCACCTTGATACACAACATTTGTAGAAATTTATTATCTTTCATATTTTTATCCCTACATCAAATGTAATTGGAAATAACCGAGAGGTTCAAACACTTTGAAACTCTAAATGGCTGTGTTCCCAGCTCAATACCAACACAAAGTGTGAGGAGGCTGTAACTATGACACACCTCTAATATTAAATAGGTATTGTGATGGAGGAAAAGAGTGTGCATCTGACTCAGTCCAGCTGCCAGCATGAATACTCCAGTAATTAATTAGAATCAGAATTTTCCAAGAAAGAATATTAGAATACTTCGAGTCAGTGGAGAACCTGAACAAAGGATTCTATTTCACATTCACAGAGCTAGAGATATCTGTGAGGCACTTCAGAAACACTGTGTTATTAGCAGATGAGTATGTTCTATTTGAAAGGAAAAACATTAAAGTGCATGAGATGGCTTCTGAATTATATTTATAGCAGCAAGTAAAACACCTATTGCCTTTATCACCAGAGGTAGATGAATTATGACATCTGCTCAAGGCACAAAGCAAATTTTAAAAAGTAGTACTTTACATTGTACTAAGGCACAGTTGTAAGGTCCCAAGAAAAAGCCCAAGATCAAAATAAGAGGTCACTAAATCCTTGATTTCAAATTACATATGCGAATCCGAGTCATGAAATGAAGTCTTGCTTATACTGTGACTGGAAAAAAGAAAAATAGGAGACACAGGACATAACTGAGAAAACCCAGTCCTTCAGCACAAGCTCCACCAAGTTCTTGAGAGAGCATCTGTTTTCTCCTGTCCAGGAACAACAGAAGCCAAGTTCTCATGTCTCACTCAAGTTCCAGGGTGCCCAGCAGAATGACCAACTGCAGAATAAAAGGAACAGAACAGGTAAATATTGAGATCCGTTCAGTTATCGCCATTGAAAACATTAAAAATAATAGAATTGGAATAAAATGCCAAAAAAGCCAAATAAAAGGGGCAAAGTGCATTTTAAAGACTATAGGAAGTTATAGCAAAACAATATTCGTGGTAATTTTTTTTAGATGGATGTCCACATAAATAATATAAAATACTACTTCTGAATTCATCCTTCCAGGCAGATAATATTATGGGAAGGAAAAAAAAAAAAAAAAAAAAAAAAAAAAANTTTCTTCTGAGAGCAGTTTATAATAGGAAAAAAAAAAAAAAAAAAAAAAAAAAAAAAAAAAAAAAAAAGCTATCTCTTGCAAAACGTAGATTTTTATTAAAAGTGCATGTCAAGGTTTTCTCTTCAGCAGTTGGCATAAAGAACTTGTAACCACACAAATAAACAATTAAAATCATCTACTATTCTCTCTAAAGCCTTCTGGAGTGCCCATATTTCTGATTCTTTCAGTAGTTAGATACTAGAATACCAGTAAGAGTACAGTGTAGAAGGACCTTTCATTAAAGGACCAGCAGTGTGACTAAGACATGTGGCTGCATGAATCTTTTAGGCTGCATTGTAAGTATTGTATTCCATCACCTTATTTAACTGCTTTTTGCAGAACTTGGGAATTGGTATGCAAGCTTAGTATGAAGGATAAGCCTAATGTTCCATGAAGATAGGAAACTGTAATAATATATCATTCAAATCTCACATTTTAAGAGATTTGAGTCTTTCAAAGTAATTTTCCCACTATTTCTTGGGTTATCTATTCATTCGATGGCATTTTCTCCTTGAGAGATACTCAGTTATCAACCAGCTAACAGCAAGATTGGTGCAGGCTGATGAAAGAAATAAAGAAGAGTAAGATCTGAAGATCTGACCTTGTTACAGCACTATGGTCACCCATAAATGAGAAGCTGTGAGAGTGTTAATAGCATGGCATCTAGTCATTTTCATGCCCAGAAATCATTTGTAAGTTGTTTAAAAATTAAGGTACTGGGGTTTTTTTCTATTTAACAAAGGATAGCAATGTTGTCACACATGCATGGAGTTGTTTGGTTTGGTTTGGGTTTTTTAACCCCAGGTTAACACCGGCCACAGTGACTACTTGCTTAATACTACCCACCAGCAGACATTAGGAAACTTGGTTGGTTTTTGGTGGTTTTTTTTTTCCCAAACACCTTTCCAGAGTGTGTAAGGGCAGGATGAGTAACACTGCTGCAAGACACAGAAACTTACAGCCATGCAATCAAGAGGGCCCTTGGTGCTCCTGTGGTGTGATGGGGATGCAGCCTGGCCCCCATAGCAGCTCCCAAAGCAGAGGGCTGCTCTCGGCCCCACACGCAGGCTTTGCTTTGCTCCCCTGCCTCACAGCTGCCAGCTGGTTTGGGAAGGCTCCAGGCAGCCCCGTGGCACTCAGGACAGAAGCCAGCGATGAGCACCCTGCCTTGGCCTGTCCATCTCAGGGTTGCACTCGGTGAGGAGGGCTTGGGACAACACTAAGCATGTGAGACCATGACAGAACTCTTCCCAAGACCTGCCAAGGGTGAGATGGTTCTGCGCGAGACAACGCTGAGAGGAGCCAGGGTCAAACACAGCCTCAGGGTGGCTGGGCAGGGCTGCAGGGCTGCAGGGCTGCAGGACGGCAGGGCTGGGGCAAGGCCAAGAGCAGGCCAATACCAGGCCAGGATGTGGGTTGCCATTCCTATGCAGGGCAGGGATGTAGGCAGCTGGACACCAGCCCTACCACAAGTTGCTGGGCTATGGGCAGTATGGCAGAGGCTGGCCAGGTCCAGTGAGTTCCTCAGTGTCCTGACTCACGTGGAATTTGCCCTGATGAGGGTCAGAGCTTCAGTTCAGACAGCCAGGGCTGCCCCTAGGCAGTTCTCAGCTGGTGGAGCTCAGAAGCAGCCATTTTAGCCCCAAAGTTCTCAAGAGGCAGCAAGAGCATGATGAGGTTTGTTTCTTCAACTCAGTTTCAGTTGCCTGGGGACAGCCTACCAGCAACCCCCGCCAATACTCACCAGCTGTTTGCTCAGCATGGTGCTGCACAGTGTGGCCATTTCCTAGGAATGCCACGAGTTCCCACCATGTCCCTGTCCGGAGAGACAGGAGGTGCTCACTGCTGAAACAAGACCTTGTCAGTTAAGTGCAATTTAATTTGATTGTCATGGACTTGGGCCGTTTCATACCAGAATGGCTTGAACATAGTCTTTTAGTATCACCACGAGAGTGGTGAGACCCTGGAATGGGTTGCCCAGGGGGGTGGTTGGGGCCACATCCCTGGATGTGTTTAAGGCCAGGTTGCGTGAGGCTCTGCCCTGCGTGATCTAGGGTAGGGTGTTCCTGCCCATGGCAGAGGGGTTGGAACTAGATGATCCTTGTGTTCCCTTCCAACCCTGACTGATTCTATGATTCTATCTTAGATTAGCTTGTCAAAATGCTCTCACAGTCTCAGCAAAGAGCTGACTGTCCCTTCTAATGAAATGTGTCCCATCCAGCCAGCCAGCTCACATGCATGCTATTTGTTGAAAGGCAGATACTTCTGTTTATTGAAACTCAGCTGCTACATTTGACATAATTTTTATGTCTTCAGTTCTATTTCTTTGAAAGCTGTTGGCTTGTTTGTTTCTTTGAAAGCTTTGTTGGCTGAGTTTGTGCTCCTGACAGATGCAGTATCAGTGGTGTGGGGAGAACTCAATTCCCACATGGGAAGTAAATGATTATGTTGTTTGCAGGGCGTAACCTGGGATTCCTGAAGGCCTTTCTTCCTGCTGTGCTTGGTATAAGGTAACAAATGCTGCAGGAAAATGCATTGATTTTGCATTAGTGAAGGTGAAACATTCAGACTGAAATCCCTGTTGGAAGCAACGGATCATACCTCTATGTCATTCTTATAAAAGAGCAGACTTCTATAACCCAGGTTAGTGTCTGCCATGGTGTCACGAATGCTTTCTTTGGGTTGTATCTGTCCTAGAAAAATGTTACTACTGGAAAACTTCTCCAATTAGTAACTCACCAAAAACTATTTCAAAGAAGAATTAAGCAAACTGGTGGGGGAAAAGTCTGTTAAGGGTGCTTCCAGACACTTATTTATTTGAAAACTAATCTCTGTGGTACTGCCACAATCATTGCTGAGGCTGAGTCTATCTGATGGGACAAGGGGTGTCCTTATTATGCCTCACAGTTGAGGTTGTCCTTTTCTCCACAGCAGCCATTGCTGGAAGGAAGCTCATATCTCCTCCTTCACTTATGCCACCACTTCCTTTTGGAGAAAACTTGTAGGTAACTGTGGGTCTCAAGCCCAACCACTGAGGTATGCCCAGGGAAAATGAGGGAAGCAGAGCTACAGCAGCATAAGTTGTAGAAGAGCTCAGTCCTGTAGCCTCTGCTCAGCGTGTTTCACACCCTCGCACTTTGTGATCAGCTGTGCAGAGTTTAGATGGAGGCCTGTAGCCATCTGTGTTCCCCAGGCATCAGTAGCTGAGTCCAGTTTGTTCAACATCTTCATCAATGACCTAGATGAAGCAATTTTGCTAATGATACCAAACCACAAGTACTGGCTGACACACCAAAAGATTGTGCTGCCATATAGAGAGAACTGGAAAGGCTGGAAAGGCAGAGGGGAACCTAGTGAAGTTCAGCGGGAGCAAGTGTAGAGTCCTACACCTGGGGAGGAATAACCCGTTGCACCAGCCAGTGCAGGTTAGAAGCTGACCTAATGGAAAACAGCTTTGTGGAGAAGGACATGGAAGTCCTGATGGACAACAAGTTAATCAATAGTCTCTTTCAACACAATGCATCCTATGATTCTATAATTCCTTGAACCAGCAACATGCTCTTGTGGCCAAGAAGTCCAAAGGTATCCTGGAGTGCATTAAGAAGAATGTGACCAGCACGTCAAGGGAAGGTCTCCTCCCCCTCTTCTAAACCCAAGTGAGGCCACATCTGTAGTACTGCATCCAGTTCTGGGGGTCCTCAATGCAAAAGAGACAGGGAACTACTGGAGAAAGTCCAGCAAAGGGCTACAAAAAATAATTGAGACTGGAGCTTCTCTGTTACAAGGAAAAGGGTGAGAGACCTGGGGCTCTTTACCCCGAAGAAGCTTGAGAGGGGATCTTATAAATACTTATACAAACGTGTACTTACAAATATATAAAGGTGTAAAGGGGAGGTGGACAGTCTCTTTGCAGCTTCTGCCAAGTGATAGGATAAGGGACAATGGTCACAAACTAGAACACAGGAAATTCCATCTAAACATAAGGAAAAATTCTTTACTTTGATGGAGCACTGGAACAGGCTGCTCAGAGAGATTGTGCATGCAATCCTGTGCAACCTGATCTAGGTAAGGCTATGCAATTATTTTTGTACCTTGCATTCTAACTTGCCTTCCTTTAGTGAATAATCTCTTTTTATCAGTCTTCGAGTTCTAAGAAACTCAGTTTTCAGATTAAATTATCCACAAGTTCTGCATTTTTCTTTCCCAATTAGAAGTGCTGCTTCTGATATTTATCGGGTGGCTGGTTTCTCTTAGTGCTTATCAGTATAATTCAAATTAAGTAGTGACATAGATTTTACATGGTTTCTTTTTCAGTGTGCACATTTTCTACTTTTCTCTGGTTGCTTTCATCATCTTAATACTCTAAAGGGCAGCCAAGTAGATTAACTTTCAGCTATGTTTGTTTTGGTGTTTTGTAACCAATAATGAGAGCAGCTGAGGGGAGAATTGTCCTTCATGTCAAGTTTAACAGACCTTCTTGCGAAACTTGTCCTCTTTATTACTCTTAAGATTCCCACAATTTACTGATTACTTCTGTTACTTCCTGATTGATTCAGGTTTTCATAGCATGTCAGTGCCACTGTGGTAATTTAAAACCTCTTCTTGCTGATGAAAATAAATGTAAGCGGTGTCATTTGCCTCTCTTGACCATTATTTTTGCTCTGAATGTCAGAAGCTTTGCTCAGAGGAAGTCCACATCTACAGATTGATAGAAATCTGTGTGCACTCATGGAAATTTGCTAGTTAATATGCTGGCAGTTTCCTCTGCATTTATGGCAGTCACTCTTCTCCCTGCATATAGCAGATGTGGCACCCTTATGCATTAATTATCTGACATACAGAAGCAGAATGAGTTTTCATATCTTCCTTTAGTGCAGTCTTCTGCTTCTAAATTAAAATGTATGATTGAAAAGGAGATGACTGAGGGTTCCATTTGTCCCTGATGATTACACCTGATAATTACACCAAGCTACACCACACATTCTTGCTCATTTAAATGAGATTAGTGATGGGGCAGATGACCTCAAAAAGAACAGGGAACCATGTTTCTCCTTCCCATTCTTTATTTGCAAAAAATACAGAATACTTCATTCTGTCTTCTCCATGAACAGATACACGAGAAAATTATAAGAAGTCATGACTTTACCTTAAGTCATTTGCCCTAAACAAAAGTTTAGCATTTTTCTTCACAGTCACCAGTTTACAGGTGAAGAGGCCTATGCAGTTTTGCAGCACACATCTTTGCAAGTCTATAAGCACACAGTTCAGAACCACAATGATTTTTTTATTTGCTGTCCAAGGGTAAATACCTGTAAAAGGAACAACACTAAGGAGATCTGGAGTATGTTCAGATAAGGAGATTCAGGCACAATGGCGGTAGGGAAAACATCAGAGTAAGGGTCTGTTAGTACACATTTTGTTCTGAGCTGAATATCAAAGCGCCTAAGGACTCTGGCCATGCAGTTGCCATATGTATAGGCAATATGCTTATGTGTTTACGGGTTGCATTTTCATTGCCATTGCTGTCCAGATAGGTAATTTTAAAGCTACTAGTGGATTTATTTTCACATGCTACTATCATACCTACAGTAAAAACTTGTTCCTAGATGTTAAAGATGCTTGAATTTATCTAAATGGATTTTCTAAGACTCTTGCAGAAAGAATCCAGCTTAGTTTATTTGAATTAAATCCTCCAAGGCTACTCCTTTAATCTGCAAATGTTTTCCTTACCTACGTGCCTTTCCTGGGATAGTAGCCAAATGTTAAGAGGATAATAATACTAAATACATTAAATGGCAGCAAGTAATGCTTTTTGGAATTGTTTCTCTATCAGTCTAGAAAATGGGGTTGAGCTGAAATCCCCAACTTAGAGCTCAGACTGTGTAAGAGGAATGACAGAGATATGCTCAGCTAAAATTCCCTTGAAAATTGCATGATTTATCTCTTACATGAATGTGCCTTATATTAGCTCTAAACAAATATTAATATGTTCCCCTTTCATAATCCTTCATGCATTCACTGTTTTTACTGTTGTGTAGTTCTCCTTCCAACTTTCAGAACTGTTTGTCTCTTAATTGCATGGTAGCAGGCAAGTTTCATGGTAAAAATATTTTTAAAATATTAAAGTCACTTACTCTACCATTTGATCTTCTAGAGACAGAAGGAAGAGTAAAAAGGGACAACAATTTCATTTGTCTGAAAGTCAACAAATCCATATCCACCTATCATTTTCTGGTTATCACCATGAAGCATGTCACGGTCACGTGGAATTTCTCATTGACGAGGGACAAAAATCTGGTCATCCTACTTCAGATACTTATTGTATTTGCACAGTTATCCCCAAAGCAGAACTACTTTAAGCACATGTTTTGTGAAATAGCTTTGATCTATAACAGCTGTACTATTCTGAGCACATCACAAAGCTGCAAGATAATTTGTAGATAATCTGTTTCTGGACAAGTTGGTTAAGACACCTTACTAGCACTTGGTCTAATGAGGCAATTCAGTGCAGGTCATTCCCTAGTATATTTAAGACATTTCTCTTTTGTTGTCACTAGTGATTATCTTGATAAATCTCTTCTGAGAACATTGGCTTCCAGTCCACTTTACTCTCAGGGAAGAGAATTAAATTTAACCATACTGGAACAGGCTGCCCAGATAGGTTGTGAAGTTTCCCTCTCTAGAGACCTTCAAAATCCACCTGAATGTGTTCCTGTGTGGCCTGCCCTAGGTGATCCTGCTCTGGCAGGGGAGTAGGATTCAATCTCCCGAGGTCCCTTTCAGCTCCTACCATTCTATGATCCTATGTGCAATAATGGATTACAGACTCACTTGGATAGAGTGCCCTAAGTATTCTGTAGTTAAGTGTAATGGAGAGGTATTTAATTGATTGTGAGATGGTATTTTTTAAAAATAATATTGTTTATTAATTTTGGTATTTAAGAGTCTCATCCCCACACACACTGATTTTAATAATAACCATGTTCTTTTGCAATGGTCATGAACACATTATACAAAGGAATAACTAAATCTAGAACATATAACTAGCAATAATACAACATAAGGCTCAATTGAACTGGAAGAGAGGTTCTTGTGGTTAGTTATACCACTTCTGGTTAATTATACTGCTTGTCCACTAGAGGGACTCAAGGAGCTCCTTTCTGCTTTAAGGCAGAAGGCTAGGATTCAATTAGATTCAATTACAGAGTTTGCTAAAGGACTTGTTTTGAGGCTTTTGAGTATTTACTCACAAATATTAATCTCCCAACTCGTGGGACTAGCTACAGCTTCAGATAGTACCCCAAACACTTTCAGGGAATTCTGCCGGTGTCTTGTTAGCTAGTGGGGCTTCTGATTCTTCCCAAGCTTTACAGACTGCTGACCTTATCCTGATTTCTCTGGATGATCTGTGTGTCCCTTCCAGGGCTCCTTGTCTCGGCAGGTGTAGGCAGGATGCCTTCAGATGTGCAGTCTTGGCACAGATGTCACACTGGCTAAGCAGGCCTATTGTGTGGAGGTATTTGGTGTCTATTCCTGGTAAACCCAAAGCAGTCTCCAGGCAAACTAGCTCAAAGCTTGTTGTTCAACAGAGCTAACTTATAGCTTAGTATAGCATAATGTTGTAAAGCATGGCAGGATGCAATACCAGAAGCAGCAAGCAAGCACAAATGCAACAGCAGAGCACATTGTGTTACCTGCTGATCTCTTTTTATCAATGTAGCCTGAATGGCAGTTAGCCAAACTTGACCATATTAGGTGAAGCCATAGCCTTACTTTACCCAAATTTGGGAAAACATAGACCTTGCATGAGGCAGGCACAAGCCAAGTGTATGTACCTTGTTTAGCACAGGATATAAACAGGAGTAAAACAAGTCTGGACAAGCCAGGATACTTAGACTCAGTGGCTCCAGGTTCTTTGTCCTCTTTCCTGTGGCTGCTTCTTCCCACAACAGAAGGAGGGAGAACAGAAAAAAAAAAAAAAATTTCTGGACAAGCCAGGACATGTATAAGGCTATTTTGGCTGTTTAGACCTATCATGACATTAATGTCATGGTAGACCTGAAGGGTCAAAATAGACCTGTACATGTGCTGGCTTTCCCAGGCATGGTTTTCTGCCTTCCCTCTTGTTTTGGAGAAGATGCAACTGCAGGAAAAAAGGAATAAAGACCTGGAGCCATGGAGTCTGAGCACTCTGGCTTACACAACTTGTTTTTCTCTTGCTTGTACTGTGGTAAACAAGACGCATGGGCTTGCCTTATGCTAAACCTGTGCTAGGCCTATGGTCTCTCCCTATATGGGAATAGCAGAACTGTAGCTTCACGCAAATATGGTCATAACTTGGCTTACTACCACTCTGATTGGTTAAGCTAATTTTGTCCAAAGGTCCAACCAATCTCAGGCATTGATATAAAAACAGATAAGCAGGTAACACAATGTGCTTCTGCCATGACTTTGCCATTATTCTGTGTTCTGTATCTGTGCTTGTAACACTTTATTATTATCTATAGCAATATAAGCTATATTCCAGCCTGGAACCATTTCAAGTTTTCCAGGAGCAATCTGAATTGCCTTCACACGTTTATCTGCATACCACAGCCAACGTGAGATACGTACCTGCTGAGACACATTGCGAGATGTCTCCTGCATCTCCTGAAGATGAGCAAGCCTGAAGGCACACAGATTGTCAAAAAGCCGGGACGAGGTCAAGAACCGTCTGCCTCCCTCTCCTTCACCCAGCAGCCTGTGGAGCCTGGGGTGAATCAGAAGTCTCAGCAACAGCCGCAGCAGCAGCAGCAGAAGCCAGCGGCCAGACCAGCCAGAAACCCTGCGAGTGTTCTGGGTACTGTCTCAATTTCTTACTAACCCCACAAGATGGGAGAAATAATATTTGTGAGCCAAAACCTTAAGCTTTGCATTTACCTAACCTCTGCCCTATGCAGAAGGGCCCATAGTCCATCTAGTGGCCAAGCGGCACTATTGACCTCACAAAATCTCTTCCAGTGTTAATTTGTTACTTAGTTAATTAATAACAGCTGTATCCGATCATTTAATGCATATTGATAGTTACTACTAGAGCTAGATATCGTTTCCGTGCTGTGTTCCATAACTCTTATGAAAGAACCTGTTTATTATTCAATTAATGGTCAGGGGTGGAAAAGTTTGCATATAGAATTTAATAAACAAGATTAATTTCAGAAAATCATATTGTAATAATTAAATCATAACCCCTTCCATCACAATTAAGTAACTCGTATTGGTGTTTCTCTGAAATGGTCTCTGCTTGTATTTGGTGGAAAAACATTCAAGACAACAAACTGACTGATTTGAGAGAAATTAGATCAAACTCCAGTTCTAGCAGACGTACTGAACACAGACTGTGGGTAGAGATGCTAGACAAAGTTCTGAGTGTTTGATTGTGGAGAGGGAAGAAGAAAATCCTTCTAAAACATTAAAAGTAAAAATCATGTCTGCAAGGATCATAGGGGAAATGTTGTCACAATGTAATATTTATCTTTTATTTTGCTCTACATAAATTCCAAATTCCAGTGCTTTTAAAGAGAGGAATGTTTAGTGTTTGGTGTTAATTTTCTCCTTCTTTTTTTTTTTTTTTTTCCCCTTTATCCCTTGAAGCCCTGTTAAACTATTTTCATTATAAATGTAATAATGTATTTGAAGTTACGAGGTGGTAGGCAACATCCTGAGGCAAAAATTTAATAAATCCTCTGAGTCCTTGTCTTATTCCCACACCCATCCCCCCCAAAAAAATGCCAGAATAAACAACTAGAAACTATCATTTGTCTTTGTGGGGAGATGAGAATATAATACTGTATCAGATTAATGCTGTATTCAGATCTGTCTGGCAGCAACCAGTGCAAGATGGTTTTGAGAAGAGTGTCTGAATTCTACTGATGGATAACTATAAAATAATCTGCTTATCTGGGAAGCCTCTCTTTAATGCCTTTCACTTTAAAAGGTAGATTATGTGCAGAAACAGTACGGTTTATATTGCTTTGAAAACTGTTGTATACTGAGTTGTCCTGTTCAGATGGATGTTACTGTCTTACTTTGTTCTGTATAAAAGGAATCATACATTGAAGCTTCATGGGTTAAGTGTGATATTTTAAACATCTGAACAAAGCATATGACAGAAAAGCAGGGGAGAATAAGACCAGTGCTACTAAAATAAGAACATTTCTGTGGGAAAAGTTCCTGATCAAAGATCTCTAAGACCTTAAGCACTGAACCATCTTCATAATCTTCATGCTCATCATACAATATTCTAACCGGCCCAGAAAATTGTCACTGATTTGCCATACCCATCTTTCCAAATTTACAAGGAAAACACATTTTTCATTTCCTATACAGTATTTTCTTTTACACATGTAGACATCTGTATCCCTTTCAGCTACATATTTTGCAAGGCTGGTTGTAAAATACTCATTTTTATTATAGGGCAAGATAACATATCATGCTGCTTCAATAAGGGGATAGCAGCAGTAGTAAAAAGAATAAAGATATTCGGTTCCCTTCTGATAAAGCATCCTTCATATAAAAAACTAGCTAAGTTTTATGAACTCTGACTAAATTATTAATCACTTCATTTTAAGGTATCTGACTGTACTCTGGATTTTAGTTATTGCTTTTTGATTTCTCATAGTATAGTATAGTAGATGCACATACTTCATCCAAATGACAGTCTTATTGCATTTGAAACAGTCACTTCTGCATATTCTGGTCCATCTTAGCTCATTTAGAAGTGCTAGTGTGCCTAACATTAATATTATGGTGGGCATGAAACCATTAGACATAAGTGCAGGGGGAAGCAGCAATATATCCATTTCTGTGATATTTTGAGTGGCTAAGGAAAACTGGAACTTGATCTTGATGTTTATACACACCCCTGTTTTGATTCCTCGGTGGCGGTTGCCACCACAGCATCTGTGAGGGGAATGAAGCCTCCCCTTCTATGGCTGTGAACGAGTACTTCAGCACACTGATGAGGTGCTCAGAGTCACATGCAGTCCAAGACTGTCTGGATTTGGACCTGCAAAACATCCAGCTTAAAATCTGATTTTTGCATAGCAAAGCTGTATGACAAAACCATACATTGAACAGCAGTAGGGCGTTGCTCCACACACATGGAGTTTCAGTCAGAGGAATATTGCTCATAAAGGAACCCATAGGTAACCCTCTACAGAACAGAAGTCAAGTTCTTTTTGTCCTCCACAGTGTTACCATGGGGTAATAAAACCATAAAATTAGTAGCTTCTCTGCGCTTTCAAGTAGTACAAAAATGTGTACATACGCACACCCTGTATGGGGCTGAAGGGCTGATACTGTACTGTGAGGTGCTTCCAGGAAGCTTGCTTTCCCATTATTGCTTTGGAAATTTTGTCTGGCACAAATGCTTAAAATGTTGGTCTGTGCAGTCGTTTTGCCATCAGTATTTGGTTTCATGCAAAATCTGGCTCTTGTTCTAAAAAGTTTGTGGTAAAAAATATTTGTAGTTCAATATTGAAATATTTATTCTGTGCTATAAAGCCTCCTTATATTACTGCTCTAACCATACACACAGTTCCATGGGCAATGAAATTGGTAGATGACTAATGTTCAGTCAAACAAGGAGAATTAAAGTTCAGGTAACAGTCTTTGGGAAAGAAACGCCATCATGTATTTCCCCTGAGCCCCAGCAATTCTGTAGTCATTGCTCACCATTTCAGTTTTCCAGTTTTAACATGCAAGAAGGGGGAGGTTTTGGCAGTTGTTAATTAAAATTTAATCACATGTTTGCAGTATGTCATAGTTTACTGTAGGCAAAACAATGAGTGAGAAGTGTTAATGAGCATCATTAGTGTTACAGACTGTTAGTCTGAACTTCTAGCCCTTAATTTTACACCAGAGTTTCCCAAACTGGATTAGCTATGTACTATCAAAAATAAGAGCTTTCCAGTGTAGAGCAAGCTGTGTACCACTGTGAAGTGTTCTGCATAATGTTAATGTTATATGCATAGCTCTTTGTGCAGTACAGACTGACACCAAAACTGTTCTGGAGTACTCTTAGATAAGCTCATCTAATTAAAAAGACATTGGGCCAGGATCCAAATTTCTAAGTTTAAGAAATTTAGCTACATAACTTATTAGTTATGTTTTTTGAAACCAAAGGGAGAAAAAATAGGTTGAAATTTTATTCAATTTACTTAGTAAGCTGCTATGAAGCTTTGCAGTCATTGATCTGAGTTAATCATTCATCTAATTACCATGATCATTCTGACATCTGATGCATGCATTTTCTTGTATTCAAGGAGAATTATAAGATAATGGTCCTAGAATTATTTCAGAAATGCAGGTCTGTCCTCTTTGAGCAACAGCTGCCTTTACTGTCAACAAGACAGAAAACCTTGTGATGCTGTTTCCAGAGAACTCAGGCTCAGTGTTTCTCCTATGTGCTATTTAGAAACATGCCATGACATCTGTAGTGCTCTTCACAGAGAAGGGAGTGTTAACTCTGACATCTTCATTGGTGAAAATGTGGAATTATACTAACTCCCTTTGCCTTCATTTTGACAGTAACACATGACTCTGACACGGATTTCAGTCATTTTTAGTTCACCTTTAAGCAGTCTCATTTTGGCCATGTTTCCCGACATTGTTTATGAAAATATGTTGGAAAGACAGCATCAGGAGTTTGCAAAGACATAACGGTTTCTACCTCCTCTCCCCTAGTTAGAAGGTCCCCTCTTGTAGAAAGGAATGACATTGATTTGGCATAACTTGTTGACATATCCATGTAGGTGTGCTTTGTCTTTTTGGAGGCAGAGAGTGGGCTCATGGACCACTACCCTGTCTGCTCTGTCACTGCCAGAAATCTTCCAGCTTTCTTGTGCACATTATGACTCAAAACCCCCAAAAACATAGAAGGGAAAGACATTCAGAGAGCCCTGGGACAAGCTTTGTCCAGCTGCAGATAATGCTTACAATGAACTCCTTTTGAGCCTACTAAGTGAACTATTCACCCTGCTAGGTGTGAATAAACAGGACAGGTGAAAGTATTTTGATCTGAGTTGAGAAGCTGTTAATTTAAGGAAGGCAGGTAGACAGAGGCAGAAAATCACTTTAGTTGTTTGTTGGATAGTTATCTCATATTTTTTCCCCCTGAGGTGAATGTAACATATTTGACTCAGCACTTGAAAAAAAAAAAAACAAACAAACCCCACACCATTTTTGCTGCTACCCCAGCGATTCCTGGTGAAAGAAACAAATTTAAGAAAGAGCACACCCTTCTCCTGCATCCTAATTATATCAGCCTTTCCTGGGAAGGGGCCAGAAAATGGATTTTCACTGTTTGCTATCAATACTTAAGCTTTTATGGTGGCTGTGTTCCTGGATATAGCTGTGATTTAATTGGACTTTGAATAAAACACTACAGAAGGTTGCAGTATAGAAAAATAACATTTCCCCTCCCTATCTGAAGATGTTAAAATAATTTATCCAAATTCAGGTCTATTTTCTGGTCTATTTAAATTAATTTATCCAAATTCAGGGCTACTTTCTGCTCTATTTCATCATTCTGCACAAATTTAGCATCAATTATGCTTTAAATAGTAATGTAAGAAGTTTTAAAGCCTTTTCTTCCTACATATTTTAAATATAATGATGAACTTAAAAAAAAAAATAAAGGTACAGGGAAGAAGTCAGAGTTGGTGATAAGCAAGTAAGCAAGTCTTTTGGCACTAAGCATGCATCTTGGAGACAAATCGTGTAAAATATCTATGCAAGTATTTATTGTGTATGTCAGTAGTCACTTGTGCTAAAAAAATTATCTGACTCTCAGGACAGATTCTCTTATTCATCTTATTGATTTTTTTTTTTTTGCCTCTTTTTCCTCTGTGACACTGACTTGAGGATGGAGTGGTGTGCGTGTTGCCCTGTTATCAGAGGACAGCCTCACGCCTAGATTCTCAAAGTTACTTGGCAGACACAGATGTAAATAGCAATTAGCAGTTCCTCTCAGCACACACATACCTTACATGCATTTATCAGCCTTGCCTTAAATGTTAGATTTGGTGGGGTCAGAAAGCTGCACACAAGCAGCTCCAAGTCCAGTTCACAGCCCCATATGGAGCTGACACTTTGGCATAGCTATTGCAGCAGCTGGTGAGGAGAGCAGTAATCATCAGCAACACCAGGCAATGCCTCAGTATTTGGCAGTTTTGGTGCTGATGTTTCTGTATGCTTTACAGCTGGTGTTAAATGAACTCTCATAGGATACAGCAAAACTTCATGGACATTGCCGTAAGTGTTGTTTAAATAGGATGAAACTACCTTTTCCCAAACATGTTATGCTTAGGCTGTTGGACAAAGGTTCTGCATGTGGTTTGGTTAGGAAAGTGACTCACTGTATCGCCAGTTCATAGACTTGAAGAGTCTGGATGCCACTCAGACCTTGGTTGTTGTCCACAGTCCCATAGGCTATGTGTTTAATGGATCTGGTTTAGATGTCCTGAGGGGCTAGGTAGCAGCAGGCCATTGATTTTGAGAATTTAAATTTTCCATATAATTGCCTAAAACTAGCATCAACTATGCTTTGTGAACCCACTCTGAAGCTCCTAATTTGACTTTTCAGCTATTTTAAATGGTTCTGAGGCTTTCTAAGGATAATTGTAAAGAAACACCCTGATTTTTGGAAAGTGTCAGTTACTCATATATGACAATGTTTGGAACTACTAAAATGGTATTGCTGACACAAAATGTGCCATAAATCTTGCCTGCTGTTCATGCATTTTACAGCCTAATGAAATGATTCTGCCTTTCAACAGCACTGATTGGCATCAGAATAATCAGAAATCAATCCCAGGATCTCCCACAACCTACATGTGGCTTCAGGGTCTCTAAAGCTGCAAGGTGCACCCTCCTTGCAGCTCCCAGCCATACTGCTTTATTACAAGATACTTCTCTGAATATCAGTTCATGATCTTGATACCACAGGTGAAGAAAATGACACAGATCTCTCTGTCTCTGCTCGGTTCTCACTGATATCAAGAGCAATCAGTGGCACTGGAGAGAGTACACAGCCTTCGTGATGCTACTAGTAAGCACAGACAGGACCTTTTGCACCAGGGATCAGATAGTTTAGACGTTATTATCTCTTCATATTTCATGAAATGGCTCATACTGACTGAGATATTTGTGCTGTCAATATAGAGAACTAAACCTCTATGTATCAGCAGCTGGAAGTTGTCAACTGAGAGATGAATCACTGCCTATAAAATCTATCACGATCTCTCAGGATTTGGGCTTGTCAGTCTGCTAGTTTTTAAACTGGTGATGAGGTGCTCAGATGTCTTGGCAATGGGCAACCTGCCATACAAGCAAGTGAAGCAGCTAAATAAGAGTCTTAAGAAAAGCTCTAATCAAAGTTAACATCCTGCAAACTGGGGCAATTGAAGTATGACATAGAAACAGGAATGACTTTGTTTGATACAGGATATATCACATTCTGAAACAACGCAGACTGGATTGTGGGAAACTAGTGGGGCAATGCACATGAAGCTCATATGTGCTTGGCAAAAAGTAAGTCTTTGCCTTCTGAGTAGGCCTCCAAAACCCCTTGCTTTGTGCAGGCCTAATTGTTCTAATGACAATTTGAAAAAAGGGAAGTCTTGTTCTCAAATACACCAAAATGCCCCACACTGGTAACAGCAGTGACCTCATTCTCTTCATGGAGGTGCTCTGAACAGTACCTCTAACAGCTGCAGGTGCCTATTAGGTCATACATGTACCTCTGCTTCCTGCTTAGGCTCTCACACACAGCAACCCTTCAGCTGCTCTGGCAACACTCTGCAAGGCACAGCTTCCTTGGTGGGACACAGCAAAAGCTGGGTTTGCTTTGCCTCTTACTATTTTTCCTCATTGTCATACAAGTTGGAAGAGTGACAGCATCAGCATCAACAGTGGCCTCTTCTGCTGTTGTCTTCATGTTGAAATTCAGCAGGTGCTGAAATGCGTGTGTAGGAAGGTAACAGCAGTGGTGAAAGGTGTGAGAGCAGCAGCTCCTCATGTGGGTTTAGACAAGAGACTAAGATGAAGCAGATGTTTTCTGTCAGGGCAGAAAATCTGATGCAAAAAGCAAGTGTACATGGGCTCGTGAGAAATGCAACAAGAAGGCCTGCTGGCAGCATGTAAGGTAGGAGAAGAGAGACTTTGAGAGAGCTCATTAATGAAGGTAGCTTTGATCAAGCTAATGGGGCAGGGAGGGGGATGAGACTCCAGCCACTGTTTAAATCTAGAATAATTACAGAATGTACCCAGTGATACAACGGCTGTTGCATTGATCCAAACCACTGGGCCTGTCTGGGCAGTTGTTCCCTACAATGCTAATAATACTGGATGTTCTCTACAGAGAAATGTTTGATTTTTTTCTGACAAATACACAAATCAGTCTCCTGTTGGGTCCCATTTTATAAACCTTAAAATCCTCTTCTCAGGGTCCATTTTTGGGTGTATTCATAACTAAGACTGACAGAATTAATCTTCAATTGTAAAAACAAGTGTTGCCCAACAACATATTTCTAATCAAGACACTAACTTTGGAGTTGACATCTTACTTGTGTAGACAAAATGTATTTACCCCATTAACTCTCTCTGTACCTCCATTTTCCACATGTACAATGAGGAGGGGCAGAGAGGCGTATGCCCAGTGGCAGCAAGTGGCTGCCCCACTATAAGCACACACACCAGCTCATGATGAGTGCTTGCTTGCTTGGGAAAGGAAAACAATCGTGCTCACTTTCCAGTCACTGTTATTCTTTGCAATGGTTTGCTGCAACTGAGGTGTTCTTGACCTTCCACCATCAGAGTAACATTTAGAAGCAAAAATTCCTGCCATCTGTTCAAGAGTGAGCCATATGCAGTAAATTAATTCAAACACAGAAATGATAGCACTAAACGCCCAAATATAGCACAGCACTTCAATTTGAAGATCACAGTTACTATTTCCCTTTAGCAACTTAAAGCTGACACAGTTTGTTTGAAAATAAAGAATAATAAATAATTTGATTCCAAATTAGTCACCAGAAATTATAATCATGATTAATTATAGCTTTGCTGACTGACGATGCCCTTTACACCTCTCTTGAAGTACACTAGCTCTTTTTGCTTCTATAGCTTCCTGTGAGCTGTGAATAGACTTCTAATGAGGCTCGAGGTGTAAAAGCAAATGAGTTTTTATCTTCCCACCCTACAGCGTATAAATCAGCATGTTTTGGCTATGTGGCTTTTTTGTGGTTCTGTCTTGTAGGTTACTTGAGTTTGTCCTCAGTAGAGGGTGAAACAATATGTTACATTTTTTGTGTTCAGATAACAGGAGGTAAACTCTCCTAGCTTAAGAGGTTAGCTGTTGAACAGCCTTCTTTACTGAGCAGCTGCAAGAGATTTCAGAGGGTATTTTTTGTGAACAGACCCACTATGGTGCTTTGTGATTGTTAACAGCAGATACATGTATCACACAATAATACTTCAGTTTTGAAGTGGCTACAAATACGTGCAACTGCATTTTTATAAAATTAGCCAGGTCACAGAATAAGGAGTTTATAGCAGCTTCACGACTTTGTGGAGATGAAAATAGGAGGTTGGCAGGCCTGACAATGTAAGTCATTTTGAAGGAACTACAGCTACTTGAGTGAATTCTTACCAGATCAGTAATGTGCTTCATGCTTGATTCTGCATTATGAGACAACAGATCCAGCTCTAAAGACCCTCAAATCATAGTTTGTTGAAGTGGAAGCTGTCTCAGCTTAAGAAGACCACTTGGACCAGAACAGCATGCTTCTGGAGGAAAGGAGGAGCCACACTTCAAGCACTGGGGAAAAGAAAGGTCTGCTCATGAGAAAAACAGAAATCTCAGCTGGCACTCACCAGAAGGTCCTGTAGAAGCCAAAACCTTGGTGAAGGAGGGAACAGCAGGGAATTTGCAAAATCACACCCTGGTCCTAGCTTGCTTTCACTCCAGATGAATTGCAAGTCCTATGGGTGCTTCATATGGTAATTTTTAGGTGTGCAGACTCAAATTAGGGCTCAGACCACCCATTCCACTCTAATGTTGGCTTGAATCTTGGAAAATTTGGACCTTGGCACTCAAGCTGCACTGCATTTTGCATTTAGTGGCCTTTAGTTGGGAACTTCCAGCACATCTGGTCACACAAACATATCAATGAACCTAAGGCCTGGAAAATGTGTAGGCTGGCATCAAAACTGTGATGTGCAATCTGTGGCTTAGAGCACAACTTTATTGTTTCTCTATATATGATTAGTACTTCATTCACTATGATGCATCACATAAGAATGATGAAGTCTGGATCTTACCTGGATGATATTGGTTCACGGCAGGAGTTTGGAAAGGTAACGTAATGTCTCTGCAATTTGGTTTCCCCACTTGTGGAACTGTTTGCATTAGGTTACTTCTGTAGGATGCATTGAGACCTACAGAAGAAAAGCACTGGTCATAAGCAGCATTTATGCACTACAGCTGTACACTAAGTGCTTTTGATCTACCTCTGCAGACCTGAAAATGATTACAGATTGTCTTCACCAATGAATACAATTGTTGAGAAAGAACATTAACTTGTACTCCACCCTTTTGCTTCTGCTTGACAATTTCAAGACACTGGGATTCTTAAGACTAATACAGAAGCTGAAGAGAGTAGCAAATGCCGCCTCTTCTGGGAGAAACTCTTGTAATACAGACTACATGATTCAACGGCAGAGTGCATTTCACTCAGGAATCAATGTCCTTAATTGTTGAAGCATGAGCGGCACAAACTTGTCTCATAGCAGCTTTTACTTTAATGTTGTTAGGTTTGAAACTCCCTGGACAAAACTAAAAGCTCTCCAGAAGGAGCTATTGTGAACTGCAGGAGCTGCACGCTAACCTGTTGACTGCAACCAAACAGAAGTCAGAGCAATTTACTCCCAACTAGTTATTCCCAAATACATCTCTCTGCTTTGGCAAAGACCCTGTGCCAGGGCTCATCTCTTTTTGAATGGGATATTTTGATTCATCAAATGAAGGGAGCTAAGTCAGACCAATGAAGCCAAGACTTCTGCAGAAACTCACAGCTGAATAAAAATGAAAATAATTTTTTTTTCTAAATTTGCAGCTATCATGATTCAATTTTTTTTTCCAGAAAAATAAAAGTGTTCTTTTTTTCTGTAGAACATTTACCTGTGGTTTGAAAAACTGGAGACATCTTATCAAATATAAGATGATATCATAGTTTCATAATGACACAGTACTTCTTGGCAAGTTTGAGTGGGGAGTTCCTTAGGGAAAAAGAAGTTAGAACTTTGTATTATTGACAGAAAAACAAATAAAACAAAAAAAGGCACAAACAAACAAATGAAAAAATACCAGAACAGACCACTCAGTCACAACCAAGCAAAACCCATTTTTCTTATCTTCTCAGAAGAAAACTTTTTATATTTGTCCTCTTTGATCCAGAGGAGGGAGTTGAGGAGTTGGGAGGAAATCTAGTAGTCTGTTCCCAGGTTTGCTCCCATGACATGAGCATCACAGTTACTCCTTCACATCTCAGCCAGTGCAGAGCAAGCAGATTACCAGAGTATGCTGGAGGGCAACCATTCAGCTGCATGGCTTTCCACCCAAGCTGTCCAGCCTGCACTGGGAATAGGGGAGGAATCAGATTTCCAGTGCTTCCATGTTGTAAACTCCCATGGTATCTTGCTTTGCAGTAACATGGCCTTACTGAAGATAAGGAATTTGTATATTTTGATTTGATTATAGCATTTTAGGCTGCTAACTACAAGGTACTGACTAAGTTCCAATTATTGTAATTATTAACAAAAGAGCGAGCTAATTTGGTGGCATCCTTTGAGTCTTTGACAGGTTGCTAGTCAAATGAAGGTTCTGAATGGTATTTGGTACCTTTGGGCCCAGGTGAGTTTTCAGTCCTTAGCAGACCTCTTGTACCCCAAGATCATCAGCAGTTGCCATGGTACACCTCACTTGGATAGAATGGTGCTGTAGAGGGTATAAAGAAAGAGTTTTTAATGGCTCTCTCTTCTTCCTTTGAACAGAAGCTAACAAAGAAACAAATATTTTTCTGGGGAAAAAAATGTGTTAATGCTGTCAGCCTTAGAGTAGAAGTGAGGCACTACACTTCTCCAGCAGCTCCCACTGAAGTACACAGAAAGAGCAATCACTCAGCACGGTGATGTTGCAGTGGGAGGCAGTAATACCAGCTGGTGAGTACCTTCAGCTCCACATGGGTTTCAGCCCAATTATACATAGCAGGATTAAAGCATGGTGTTCTTGCTATACTGATCAGGGACCAAGACCCTCAGAAACATTAATTAAAGAAAAATGCTGCTGTTGACTCTACCAGTGTTCCTTAACTCCTCCAGAGACCATCTGTGTAATCCTTGTAAGAAAAGTCACTTGGCTGAAGGTGCATCATAGCGCTCCTGTGTGGCATGTGCTCTAAGGGGCAGATAAATTATTTTCATACAGCTGAACAATTTCAGGTTCTTCCCTGACACAGAAATTCATTGTTCATTTGCCAAAATGCATGCTGAGTCCTGGAGACTTCCTAGACCATAAACAGGGTCTTTGATCCTGCTCTGGCATGGGGGTTGGATTGGATGATCTTTGGAGGTTCCTTCCAGCCCCTAACCTTCTGTGATTCTGTGTAAACTCTGCTGAACCAGTGGCTAAAATGATGTTATTTAAATACAAAATGTTTTGTTGTTGTTGTTGTTTTATGGTTATTTAAATGTTTGGGCACCAAATGACAAATGCAATACAGTGATGCAGAGCTGGCCTATAATAATCAGACCTTAGGGGAATTCTACACTGTAAAAGTAATTAAGTGTTCCATCACCTTGATAAATGGTGAAATTGAAAATGTGATTTTTAATTCAGAAAATAATGGGATTAATTAAATAGTCATGTAAACACAAAGATTCCTTGAGTAATAAGGAACTGAATGGAGACCCATAATTACAGCAGAAGAGAAGGGGGAAAGCTGACTGGCAGCCACATTATCATCTATTGTTGCAAAATTCACTTGAACGGTGCAGTGAAAAAATGCACTAAGGAAAGAGTGACTGCAGTGAGCCACGGTAGAAATACAGGTGGTAGCTTGATTTTTTTCCTCAAAAGTGGTCAGAATCATGTGGTTTTGTGGAAGGTAATGTGAGAGTGAAAAATCATGAGTAGTCCAACCTTCATTCCCATAGCTGAGGGAAATAATAAGTGCTACACAAGACACTTGACCTTGGTTCCCAGGATGGCTCCCACAGGGGAGGAAAAGATAGTGGGGACATCTGGCCTAGGGGGAAAACAAGTCAATCTGTATTAACAACTGGGCTGTACTTGCCTAGATTATGTTAATAGATTAATATTTGTAGGCCTGTGCTCTGTACTCAAGACTACATAAACACAACACAGGTGTAACATGTAATAAAGGTCTTCCACTGAATTCATATTGACTTGTACGGAGTCTGTGGTGCATCCTTTGCATGACATGGTTTGATTCCAGCTGTCCAACTCCAGAAGACTATCACAGTCTGCTGTTTATTTTTTCATGAGCTGCCCACGTACATGGCACTAAAAGCAAGGTCAAAATGTGACTCTGACCTAGGAGGGTAGCAGCACATCCACAATCTGCAGACCATAAACATTAGGATTTGGGATAACTTTTATGACAGGCTGTTTCTAGCTGTTCTTACCTTGCCATTTCCTCTAAGAGTACAGATTGGTTTATGCTTTAGGGGTAGGCAGAAAAGGAATATCCCTGTTTGACATCCAAGGCAAACCAGCATTAGCAGCATGTGTTTACCGTGTTGCCAATACTACCCCACGTGGAGGAAAGATGTATGGACAGTCCCCAAAATGCCTGCAGACAAAACAACTGGAGCAGTATGTAAAAGACCCACAGCGTGAGCCAGGTGGTCAGCCAAAATGCAGCTGCTTATGAACCCACTTTGAGAACATAACAATAGTAATTACTTCAGTCCCATCCAGGATGGGTCAGCAACTGTATTTAGATTTTTAGCTTCCTACACTTTCCCTATTGCTAGACAGTGAGACTCTGACTATGTGTTAAGGAGGAGGAAAGTTTTCTGGATCCAGGAAAGTTTTCTGGATCCAGGTTTCCACTGTGCATTAGTTTAAGGTAGATTTTATATCAGATTAGAGAAGGAAAATTCATACGTACCTTTCCAGACAGAAAGTCCAGACAACAATTTATTCACCTAATAATTCTTAAAATACAGACATTTTAGGAGAGAAGTTGTATTGCTATGAAGGTTAATTTTAGAATAGGGGTTCAGTAACAGCCTGACATTGGAAGCAAAGAGAAATCACAAAGGAGAGAATAAGGAGCCAGAGATGCATGTCTCTCTTTGGCAGTTCCAGCAGGGAAGCCAGTCACTGCCTTCGCTCAGCTCTCCCAGGGGTTTTATGTATATATCAGTCCCATGTTCACTTCTGCAATGTGCAAATGACCACAGTTCTGTGATTAGGCTCACATAATCTATAGCCTTGTTCTGCTTCCCATGAGGCAGCTACAAAGTAAAATGTGTGTCGCTCCCCCCACTTCTGTAAGACTATTTTATTTTGGCAGAAGT
This sequence comes from Psilopogon haemacephalus, assembly GCA_013396835.1. Taxonomy (NCBI): domain Eukaryota; kingdom Metazoa; phylum Chordata; class Aves; order Piciformes; family Megalaimidae; genus Psilopogon; species Psilopogon haemacephalus. The sequence goes on along the minus strand of VWZI01020611.1, from coordinate 245,126 downwards.
CACATATTCAGCTCCATTAAACATAATGGTGTCAGATTGACATGAATGCTCTTTTTGGTTACCTAAGAGAGTGCAGGCCAATCCTCTCTCTAAAATCTTCCATTCCCCACATTGTGCCAGTGGATGACACCATTAGCTACCAGTTGCAATGTATCTGTGCTAAGGGGTTGTGGGGGGTGTTTGCAGCCTGATGATACATTTTTTATATTCTTGTGTGCACCCCAGCGGCAGAGCTCTGCAACAGTATGAAGCATTTCCTCTGATGTTTGAGAAGGAGATCTACAAACCTGGCAAAATTATATGACAGAATTGTCTTTTGAGCATCAGTGGTCTACCCTTCAAGCTGTTTCTTCCTATAAAAATAAAGCAATACACATTGACAGCTAGCATGCAGTTAAGATTTACACATGTCGCAGAGCAGCTGGGGGACCTGGAGTGCAGGATGTTCAAAGCATGGCTGTCCCAGTTTTGTGAGGCAGTTCAGTACTTCCTAAATGTTCCAAACCCAAATGGTCTCCCCAGCTGGCATCATGAGCAGTAATGACACATACAACTACTTGGATGTATTTGTTCTAACTTCTTAGAGTCATTTAGAGGTATGAAAAGGATGTAAGGTAGTTCACTGCAACCGATTGTGAAGCGTTCTTACATGTCCCACATGTAAGACAGACAGATGTACTCTCATCTTGCACTACAAAATCCTGGGAGCTACTCTCCTGTGGCATGCTCCTTCTTTCACGCATCACAAACTGAAGGCTTGGAGATTGCTGCTATGGGAATAAGGTAGTCCTTGCACTTGCATCCCTAGCTCCAAGCTTGCACCTAGTACTGGGACAGTAGCAGCAGCTACTGTAAAGTCAGGGGTCACCAGAATATGCATCACTTTGTGTTGCACTTTCCTAATGAGAAAAAGAAAACCAGTGTGGTGATTCAGGAGTTATCTGCCCCACCTTGCCATCCTTCCCACCCCCCTAACTTTTGAAATCACCCAGACTACACTCAGCTGGCTGGAAGTTAAGAAACAAAGCTTTATATATACAGCTTAACACAATGTACAAGCAGATATTTACAGGTATATACAGTAAAAAGGTAATACAGAAACACTGCACCCCTCCCAGAGATCAGAGTCCCCAGGAGGGGTTCCCGACCACCCTACCACCTTCCCCCCACCACCCAATCTTATCCCAGTATCTGTCTTATGTGCCAGGTAAACAGGGAAGATCGGCCAGGAGGGGTTAGAAGCCGGAATTGATTAGTTGGGTTACACAGATCCATCTGGAAGGCAAGGAAAGGGAGAGACCAACAGCCCAGAGCTCAGACCAGAGCAGCTCTGTCTTATCTATGTTTGTGCTCTTACTTTTGTATCTGTCAGCAAACCTATGAGTGAAGGAGACATCACCAATGTTTTCCTCTCTCAGCCTATAATCTATCTTACTAAAATATTCCAATTAACCTCAAACCAGCACAATCCACCCCTGTCTACTTCACTCAGAGTCTTGCTGAGAACTTTCTGTCTAATCTAAAACAGTATTTACAATAATGAGTTACAGGTTCAGTTCATGCTTTGCTCCAGCTATCTCAGATGTAGGTGACTCAAAAGCTCAGAAAACAGGAAACAGTTTGTCTCTCCACAGATAAGAACAGGGACTCCCAGATGACATTGGGTTTATGCTCACATATTGTAGGTTCTCTTGTTGGACGCCAGGCAATACACCCCAGGATCCCATTGGCCTTCTTGGCCACAAAGGCATATTGCTGTCCCATGGGTAACTTATTATCCACCAGGGCTCCCAGGTCTCTCTCCACAGGGCTGCTCTCCAGCAGATGACCTCCCTACCTGTACTAGTGCAGTTTATTATTCCTCCCCAGGTGCAGAATGCAGCTCTGCTCTGAGCAAACTCTGGTGAGTTAATTGAAGCACATGCTTCACTTGCCTGAGTCAGCTGGAGAAAAGATTCGATTACTTTAGCTCATACTCTGTGTCTTCCTAACAGTGCACAGCACAGGGAGGTGGTGTTTCCCCTATTTCTCCTGTGTTAATACAAGTTTTTGGAGGAAACCAAGCCATTGAATGCATTCTGGTAACACACATCTTTGTCTCTTGTTCCACAAGTTTGCTTCTGCACCCTGTGAAACAGCATGCAATCTGGAGGCAGGGTTTGGTCATTCCTGGGCATCCCTTCACTACAAAGGTGCTACCTGAACAAAGGTCCTTTATAGCCTTCATAAACCAAAATTGTTAATGGAACAAACAGCGTTCTTCATTGCATGATCATATGCTTTCTGTGGCTAGGAGTGAGCTTTTCATTCCTCATGGAGCACAGAATAGACTCAAGTGTCTTGTGGTAGCAGTATATGCTTCTTCTACATTTTCCTGCATACAATCCAGCCTCTATATTATGTTGCACTAGAAGAAAAGAAAAAAAAAATTCATGGAAGATGCCTTCATTAAGCTATGTTAGATCAGGTCAGGTAAAAGGTCTAGTCTTGCTTCTAAGAGCAGTCAGCAGCAGAAGTCCAGGGAACTTCATGTAACAGTATCTCTATACAGCTTTTCAGCCTCCGGAGACTTTTCTGCTTTAGGATTTCCCACACAGATTATGAGGGTATAGAAACCACAGACACCTTGCGTCTTTATAATCTGTGAAAGGAGGAGAGTTTTTTAAAAACAAAACAAAAAAAACTCCCCCAAAAAACCAAAATCCAACATTGTCACTTACAGGGAGAATGAGCAGTGGAAAACAGTGTCAAATGATATCTGCTAGTTTGTGAACTGACATAGGTCCTGCAGATCCTCCCAAAGCTCCCAAACATTGTGATCCTGCAGTCAGGAGAAACACCTGTATTGATGCCAAATGAGTCCAGTTTAAGCTAAATTGGTATTTTTCTTCTCTGAAGAGGCTGCTAATGAAGGTACTCACTCTGCTGGTGCTTGCCAGGCAACATCAGGTTGGTTGCAGCAAAAGCAGGGCAGTGTGCCAGGAAGGACCATCTAGCACTTGTTAGACGAGTCACCAGTGCTTGCATGCACCTGCACTGCCAGCTGCACAGAAGTGCGTAGGCAATCCAGGCAAGTAAATTAATGAGCTTTGCTTAACAGACCGACCCAAGTGAATTCCTGAAGCAATTTATATGTTAGGTATATAGCAATAAGGATGTGAAAATTCAGGCTAGCTCTTTATAAGGGATAAAATAGCATGGGATTCGTAATGAAGAGGAAGTAAGACTTGGTAATTTCTTAGGAAATAAATAACAGAGCTAAAGGCAGACTTCATACAATGAACTATGCTTTCAGGAGGATTTTTCTGTGAAGGCTAATTACAAGAGCTGTTCAGTAACAGCATGAAATGCTTATGGTCCCATACACCTGAACTATAACTGAAAGAATTCACAGACCAGTAACAGACTTCCACTTTTTCAGTGAGAAAACTGCTAATATTTGTTCTGGAGTTACATTTGATCTCTTAAGTCTGGCCACTCCTTACTACAAGCAGACTTCAATTCAGCCTTGGTGTAAACTTACTTTAAGCAAGCCAAATTAGCCTAATTAGTTCTAATTCTGAGTGTTTCAATTGTGATCAGACAGGGTGTGGTAGTTTGAGCAATCCTAGGTCCCCCTTAAGAAAAACCATAGGGATGGAGGCCCATCCCAGAGGGATGGACCTGCTTGTCCCAGGATATTGTAATATTATTATTCTATTCCTTTTAGAATCATAGAATCATAGAATAGTTTAGGTTGAAAGACACCTCAAAGATCATCCTGTTCCAACCCCCCACCATAGGCAGGAGCACCTCCCACTAGATCAGGATGCTCAAGACCTCATCCAGCCTGGCCTTGAACACCTCCAGGGAGGGAGCAGACACAACCTCCCTGGGCAACCTGTTTGTGTTGGTTTGAGCTAATTGGAGAATTTGTGTGAGAAATTAGACTGCTGCCTGAGAGTGAGAAATTAAACACTGTGTCCCTTCACCCAGTTTTGACTGAGAAAGAAGAAAGAAGGTTGTTTTAGAATGTTCCCAAAACATCCAGATAAGCCAGTGTGCTTGCGCAGTTCAGTCGGCTCTGGGTCCCGGCAGGCTTCAGCAGCTTCTTTCCTTTGTCTCTCTGCCTTTGAACTAATTCAGAGTAAAATTACTAAAACCATTCATTCCTTCCTGCCACTAATCTTTCTGACCGATCATCAGCTTATCTGCAGCATCATCAAGTGGTGAGATAAAGCTGGGGGGAAGGGG
>VWZI01020611.1:222991-240595 GCA_013396835.1 Psilopogon haemacephalus | reverse complement strand
CAGGCTGAAAAGCCCCAACTCTCTCATCCTGTCCTCATAGCAGAGGTGCTCCAGCCCTCTGATCATCTTTGTGGCCCTCCTCTGGACTCTCTCCAGGACATGGAACAGGCTCAGGGAGTTGGGACTTTTCAGCCTGGAGAAGAGAAGGCTTCGAGGAGACCTTATAGCAACCTTACAGTATCTGAACTGTGATTTTCCAGAATCACAGTTTAAAAGATAGTGCCTGACTCCCCCTTCTCTCCTCTGCCTTTCTTGCTTCCACTTCTCCGAGCAGCGTGCACTCATACCTCATGGTTCATGGGGGAGTTGACTTGTAGACTCAGCTGGGGGGGGTGGTTTCAGCCTACCTTCGGGCCAACTGAGGGTGGAGGATTCTAGAAGGCCAGTTTGCACCTAGTGAATGCTATAATTATTATACCTGATTGCCTTTTGTATATATGCTCTTGTAAATAGAATTTCTCTTTAAAACTTCTGATCAGTGTGCAGTATCCTCATTCTCACTCCCGAAAGGGGGTAAAAGTCTATTCTGCTCTCCAGAACTGGGTAAGCTCGTGGCCCAAACATTTGTTCATGAGCTTACCTGGTTCTGAAAAACAGAATTATAATTCTGTTCCAGTTTGGGCCAACAACAAGTTCATGAAACCCAGTCTCTGTGATCCCAGACAGCCACACAACAGACATTTAGGCTACTGCATTCTCCAGAACATCCTCTCTGTGCTATAGCTCTGGCTTGGAAATACTACTTCATATTCTATTTGCACAGACTACCAAAAGTCCCCAGGAATGCAGCATGCCTCTGTCTCTATGGTTTTGTTTAAGGGGGACCTAGGATCCATCAAACTACCACACAGGGGTGGTTAATTTTCAATTAGCTTTATACAAAAACCACTTGCGAGTTTCTGTGCCGTGCCAGAGATCACATGGAGGTGGCCAAAAAGGCAACAAGCAGCTTACATGCTCCAAACAGGCATTTGTGTTTAAATACAACAAAGATGTTAATTTGACACATTCCATGGTCTCATAGTAAGTTTCTACACTAACCAGCTGCAACAAGTCACAAGGGAGGAAAATGTTATCTTTTTTTTTTTTTTTTTTGGCAGCTGTGTATCCATTGAAAAGTAAATCAAGGAGCTAGTGCCTTGGTGTGGCTGCAGATCTACCATTGAGCAGCATGTGTAGGGAGTTCCCTGACACAGTCTTGGTCATACTGTGTACATTCCCCTTCCTTCATATTGCTTAGCTGTTCTGGAGGGCTGGGAGCACAGTGGTGGCAGTCAGTGATGTTCCATCTGGGGCAGTCACTGCGGGCTTCCAGGTGGATTCTGGGTCTGGATGCTTTCAGTAGCTGGCTATTCCTCAGCAGCTCTTTTGGGAAGTGAGTTGCCTAGGCCCAGTTCCTCTGGATCTGATGCTTCTGCCACAGGGTATTTTGCAGCTGGGACTCCTGGCCACCTCATGAGCTGGGAGGAAAAGAAGAAGAAAGATAGGGTCATGAAAACTGAACTCCTTTGCCTCATTGGAAGTGTATCCTTCCCCTTGCCACATTATACAAGTGGGGATAAAATCTAGGATGCCTTTGGCACGTATAGAAATTCTTATCACCAAGTTGTCAATACGTCAGCCATGATGCATGGAGAATGGAAAAGAGAAGGAAGAAATATGCCTTCTAGGTCCTTCTGACCACTTGGTTGGCCACTCACATTTTGGTGTGACACTGTTTTTCAGCTACCAACAGTGAGTATAGTACAGGAGTTCTCTAGTACCTTCAACTCTCTGGGAAGCCTTGCTAGGCTGGCACCAGGGGACAGGTATTACTGTCAGGATATCTTACCCCACAACAAAAACTCTCAGGATTGTTTTCCTTCCTTTTACCAGGGGAGGAATAGAACTGTTTGCAAAATCAGGACACTAATGCAAGTAAAAGTTGAAGGTTGCCCCAATAACTTTTGCCTCCTATGAGGAGTCTGACAGCACAATCAGAGACATCATATTCCTGGTGCATTTGTTTCAGTTGAGGACATGTCAGATCTTTGCCTACCCAACCCTCATTTTTCTTTTTGGAGTGTATGGAAATGGTGATGTTCCGATGTTACTCCCACAAGCTAATGATGAAAAGAAACAATGATCTCTTTTTTTTTCTATGCACTGTTACACATCTCCTGCAGGTTCTCACTTTTCTTTTCTGGAAATATCTTCTTTGGTGATAGGTGTCAGGAATCAGCTGAAATCCCTTTGTACTTCAGTGAGCAGTCAAGCATAACACCTCTATAAAGCTCTGCTCACCTGTCTCACCTTTAATAACTTCAGGTATTGTTGCCCTGTGTCTAACCAACCAGTTCATACTGCTGTATCACGGCCTTGCAAAGTCTCCACTTCACTCCTGGAGCTGCCATCAATAATAAGGAGTCTTGTCAGCACCAATGACTTACTGGTGTACTGAGAATATTGAACACTTTCCTTAGAACTCCCTGTCCTTATATTACTGTGATCCAGGAGCATCTCAGCTTTGTTTTATAAAAGAAAGTACTCTCCCATGCTCACAAAGAAAAGCTTGAACACAAGGCTCTAGTGCTCCCCGTAAGGTCATAAAACTGAAGACAGAGGGATCATTAGAATGTGTTTCTAAAAATCATGGAAAAGATCGTGGTTCTCATTTTGATGTTTACAGCATGACTGTGGGATTTGGGGCAGCCAGTGCTGTGCATGTCATGCATAATCACTTCAGCTAGCAGTTGCTGGCATGGGGTTGGATTGTCAGCAGCCTTAATGTAAAAATCATCAGAAGGAGAGAGCAGAAAGCTCTGAGCAGAGCTTCTTTCAAGCAACTTAGCATCTTTGAAGGGGAGAGTGTTCATAATCCACAAACTGGGAGGAGCAAACAATGCCCAGTGCTATGAACATGCAGACTCTCAAGCAAATAGTGCTGGCTGCCTCCTGAAGGGCTGCATTATCTTCAGCCAAAACCTTTGCTTGCTTGATATGGACCTTGGTGATTTATGATAGTTCAGTTCAAATCTGGCTCCTGCCCTGAACAGCCCATGCACCAGCCTCCCACTGCTTGTCCAGTACTCATATGAGTTACCCTGCTCCACATTCAGATGAAATATTGCACCCAGCAGTGATACAGCTCTGCTGCCTTCCCTGCTATGTCTGGATCACTCATCAAACCTGGCTCCACACTGCTTCACTGTGTGAGCAGTCTATAGAACAAACTAATGGGAACATCAGACATCAACCTACTCTGAGGTAGAAAAATAGATAAAATTATAGTTTTCTTGGAACTGCTGTTTCAGGATGTCTTGTGGCCTTTTTGTTTGACCAGCTGAATAGAGAGTGCTTACATTGTACAGGAAATCTGGTTAGCCACCATGACAGGACTTCTCAATTGTTAATCTCATTTCTGCCAGAGACTAAAATCTGGGTAGCATAATCAGTGTCAGCCTGTTGATCTAATATTCATAATCATATCCGTAATTACATAGAAAATCAGTTTTTTAATGGCAGTAGCATATCTGAAAAATACATCTGGTTAGGGTAGTAAAACCACTTGCTCTAGAGAGTCCTGCTTCTAGTTTGTCTTGCTTCTGATACTGAGCAATTTGCAGGCTTTCAGTGCAGTGCAGGCTTTCAATAAAGTACACACAAGCCATAATTGGTAGTGCTGCCTTTCACTGTACAAATGCATTATTTGTGTACCACTTTCACACCATTTGTCCTGCCCAGTTATGAGGTGAAAGACAGATCAGCTGCTTCAATAACCTTGCAGAGATACAGATTGCAGTTAGTTAATAAAAAGAGAGACAGTCTCCTTACAAGGCAATGAGTCATATTAGATTCCTTCAAAATTCCTTTATATTTTAAAGATTATATATTAATCATTTGGGACCTTGCACAAGTGAAAAAGACCATGGCTACACAGGCTACAGTGTTTTCTAGCTAAAGGACAGTTTTTTTTTTTTATTAAGAGTTTTCCCTAAGTATCATAATTACTTACAGTAACATGCTGCTTCTTCTCTGCTTGGGAAATAGTTCATATGCCTTTGTAGTTACTATAAAGGCAAAAAATCTGGATCCTCAAATGGGTAAATGTTGGGAGGAGCACCGCAGAGACAGGACAGACATCAATGTGATTATGACATAACTCCATTTATTTGTGATTCTACAGCTCCTTGTATAGCTAGCAAGCAGGGGGCATCTGCTAATACTGCAAGCTAATTGGTAAAGGGGATTATATGTGGAAGACAATAATTGGTTATTGTCCAAGTAGTAACAATAACAATCAATGCCTCTTTAGCCGGAAAGTTCTGGCTAACTTTTCCAGCAGCAGGAACTGTCTCAGTCTGCACTGTTGTCTTCCTTCCCTCTGTTCTGGCTCCACTTTCTCCTCAGAGGTGTTCTGTGCTTCTGTTCAAAGCCATTCCTCACATCGGGGGTTGCTCACCACTATCAGGCTATCCCTTCTTAGAAATTTCTCTACAGGTAAATGCCAAGATGGGCTTCAGACACCTGCTGAAATCCTCTGGAATTATTACTTTCTCTTCATCTCTTGGAAATCATTACCTTAACTTGGGTGTGTGGGCTTCCCTGGGAAATACACACAAAAAAGTCAGGACCTCCAGAACAAAGTTCACAGGTCTTGTGCTGCGTTTAAGACATTTTATGCATTATCTGCTGTAGAGAAAGTGTGCCATTATTAAAGATTAGACCAGGATAAAAAATGGGTAAGTTTTCATACTCTGTGATCACAGCTTATTCCTGCTCTCTCAGCCTGTCCTCATAGCAGAGGCCCTCTGATCAACCCTCTGGACTTGTTGCAACAGTTCCATGTCCTTCTTGTGCTGGGGGCTCCAGAACTGCACACAGTACTCAAGGTGGGGTCTGATGAGAGCAGAGTAAAGGAGGAGAATCCCCTCCCTTGCCCTGCTGGCCATGCTGCTCTTGATGCAGCCCAGGACATGTTTGGCTGTCTGGGCCACATGTGCACACTGTCAGCTCATGTTCAGCTTTTCATCAACCAAGGCCCCCAGGTCCTTTTCCTCAGAGCTGCTCTCCAGCTATTCACCACCCAGCCTGTATTTGTGCTTGGGATTGTGCCCACCCAGGTGCAGGACCTTACACTTGGCCTTGTTGAATTTCATGGGGTTAGCCTGGGCCCACCTCTCCAGCCTGTCCAGGTCCCTCTGGATGGCATCTCTGCCCTCCAGCAAGTCAACTGTGCCACACAGCTTGGTGTCATCTGCAAACTTGCTGAGGGTGCACTGCATTCCTCTGTACATGTCAGTGACAAAGATGTTAAACAGCACTGGTCCCAGCACTGACCCCTGAGGGATGCCACTTGTCACTGGTCTCCAGGTGGGCATTGTGCCCTTGATCACCACTCTCTGCGTGTGACCATCCAAACAATTCCTTATCCAGTGAGTTGTCCACCCATCAAGTTGTGTTTTTTCCATTTTGGTGACCAGGATGTCATGTGGGACAGAGTCAAAAGCCTTTCTTCCTTACTATCTTACTGTGAACACACCATTGTTGTCTTGGTTTTAGATGAGCATCCTGCTTTGCTGATGGGAAATCAGTGTGCAGATAGTTTTGGAGATAAAACCAGCAGAGTCCATTCATCAATCATTATTAGGTAATACGTTTCACATTTTTCCAAGCTCTGGCACGGTGACTTCACCTTTATTGAGATGTTCACTTCCAAGGATTCAGATGTTGCTCCAGAAGAATGATGCTTATGTTAGGAAAAGTGGCAATTACTGTCTCATTATCAAGATGTAATGAAGAGATAAAGTAATGTAATTAGTCATCCATATTGTAGAGAAAAAAAATATTTCTTCTTCATCAGAAGTTTCATGTTCAGAGCATAGCAGAGATGGAGCAACAGTTGAAATAAAAAACAATGGGAGAAGGCTCTTGTCTAAATTCTAGGGAAACAGTTCTCATTTAATTGCTATAGCACCAACTTGAAAGTGCTTCTAATTTATGAAGTAGTAACTATTCTTCAGTCTGAAAAGCCAAAAGCCTAAATTCATTAGGAAAATAACCTGAAGACCTTCCTAATACTCTGAAACTTCTAAGCTTGAATTTGACAGAAGAATGATGTCTGAAACAGGTTGATGGTGCTGCCATGGAACAAATAGCAAATTTGGTAAGAGAATAGGTTCTCCTTCATTCTTTTCTGTAACCTTTTCTGTAACCCTGCCCTACAAAATCCAGTAGAGCTTCTCCCTGCAGTGTTGCTGCATGGCCAGGATCAACTCTTAAGCAGCAAGGCAGGGATTATTCAGTCTGGCCACAGCCACATATCTGTGTGTCCAGCAGGCTGGCTGTGAGATGGGAACATGGAGGGAGAGTGCCTTGAGGGGCACTTAGAAGTTTAGTGTAAGCAAAATAACACCACCCCTTGAAAGCACCATTTTTGGCAGTTCTTCTTTTGTGTACTTTTGCATCTCATGAGAACCTGAAGTGACATTTGGAGTCAGTCAGAGCGGAGAGACCACACAGGTAACACAAAGAGGGCACTTCCAGAGAAAACTCACCACTCAGTATGCAAGGATCTGTACTTGGATTCATTAATTGTTATTTTCAGGGAGTTTACAGAGCCATTAGCAATATGTTTGCCCAAAATAATGATAGTACCAATCACCTAATTGCAAAAAGCAGGGAGAACTGAACCATGTAACACAAACAGCTCAGTGGTCCCAGCTATCAGAGGCTAAACTGAATTTATTTTATTGCAACAGTGCTATATTTGGTCCAACTAAATGTGCTCAAGAGATCCATTTTCAAGTCTTGTGCATATTGCATGACAAATCTTTTCTTTAGAAAAGGGGCATCCTGAGCTTAAAGGACCTACCAGTATCTGAGGGGGGCCTACAGGAGGGCTGAGGAGGGGCTGTTCACAAGGTCTTGTAATGACAGGACGAGGGGGAATGGGTTCAAATTGGCAGAGGGGAGATTTGAACGGGATGTTAGGAAGAAATTCTTCACAGTGCGGGTGGTGAGGCACTGGAAAAGCTTGCCCAGGGAGGTTGTGTCTGCTCCCTCCCTGGATGTGTTCAAGGCCAGGCTGGATGAGGTCTTGAGCGACCTGATCTAGTGGGAGGTGTCCCTGCCTGTGGCGGGGGGTTGGAACTGGATGATCTTTGAGGTCTCTTCCAGCCTAGACCATTTTATGACCACAAATGAGTAATTCCTGTTGACAGGGAAATCCCAGGCTTCAGCAGAAGGAAATTATGTACCACATACTGTTGGGAAGCAGAAAGTCCCTGACTCATACCCAGAACCATTGACAACCATGTCAGGACATCACCAGTAGTATGTGCCCAAACATTTGGCTCATCATCCATTTAAATGTCTTAATTCCAATACTGTGTTTAGAAGAACACTCCACAGACTCATCTCTGGGCAGATTTTTCCATGCAGTTCTGCTTCTTTCTGGCATCGTGCCATTCCTATTTACATACCACTTTGTAGTGGTTACATTCTTCTGTTATTCTGTTCTTCCTAACCCTTGCCATGTATATATTCTGACATACACTTAGATACTGCTTGGGTATTTTTTTGTTTAATATTTATTACTAGTTTTGCAATGTTAAATATTTTCTCCTCGGTGATTTGTATTATCACAACTCACTCTGTCATTGTTTAGTCTCTCACTTTATTATGTATCTAGGATGTCTCTTAATTTTTTCTGCAGATGTGACTTTTCTGTGTAGTGAGACAATTTATTTAGATTGTATGGCCTCTGCATAGATGTTCACTTTCAATAAGCACCAGAACAAACAATAAGAGAGTAACAATGAGGAAAAAACATGATAACCTAGAGCAAAAAGTGCTTCTCCTCAAGACAGAAGCATACATATACAAAAAGGTCTCTTCTGGCAAGTTCTATCTGAGAGTCACCAAAATGAGTCTAAAGATGTTTAACTGTTTAATGAATTTTACTTCTAACTATAAAACATCCCTTGTGTGTTTATGGAGGAATACTGTCATATTGTCATGGCACTCTTTCTCACAATGAATGATTAGTGTTACCTAAGAATTTTCTACCAAATATATGGCCAATGTAGTTTAGAAAAGGCCAGGCAGGTGTTTTTCCACTATTTGTCTTACAATATACAGCCTGGGCACTGCTACCTTTTCTCCCTGACTTGTCCTGCCATAAGCTCCTCTCAAACTCCTCCTCTTGACAGTTGCACCATTACCGTATCTTTTGTGCATGCATGCATACTCTTAGCACACTTAAATTAACACTGAGTTATTAATCTCCCTTCAAATCAAGCATCTTGTTTCTTTAACACCTTCAGTAACCTAAATATAAGTTTTTAAATGTTCCTGTCTATTGACTTTATCTGGTGAAAGTATAGAAATAATCTTACAGGCAGACCCTGTCTTTGATACTTTCAGATATGGTGGGTTTTTTTCCCCTACAGCTTAAACATAAAACATATGCTGGGTTGTCTGAGGCTTATATTGACAGTTTGGGCTTGGTAAAGGACAGAAACATGCTACTTATATTACTTTTAGACCTTAACTGAGTTTGGAGCCAGACATCTAGGAAATTAATTAGAAACAAGTTAAATCTGACATAACACTGGACAATTTTTGACATTGCAATTGCTTTTCTACTCTGAATCCTGGTGAAACATGGTAATCACCATATTATCTCTAAACTGGTCACAGAGAGGCACAAGTGGATGGAGCCTGTACACTCAAAAGACAGATACTGATAACAGAAGTGCAATCAGTCATGGCGAAACATTAATTTTTCTAAATTAAATTACACTCCCATGTCGAATGACAGATGCAGGTCTGCATAATTATTGCCAATGGTGCACTGTGTTTACCATACCATTTTAGCTGGGATTCATTTAGCTTTGCAATGAAGCATTGCTTTCTGAGCGGGCCTTTCTCATTCTCAGGCTGGAGAGGCTTTGCTTACCATGACCTAAGGAGCTCTCTTTTTAAGAGCTCACAGTAGAATGTTTTCATTGTTGTAACTACTGTACCTGTTTAGCTGAAACACTTCCATGAGGTTCCTGAAGCCATGACTGTGCCACAACATTTAATGTATAAACGTGTGGTCAGGCTGGATCATTATTTGGAAGTGAGATCTGCCAGCAATATATTGCTGTTGTGGGAAGTTGCCTTTAGGTATTAGAAGTGATGAAATCAGGATTACGGACTAAAGAATTTTGCATCTTGCTGTTGAGTCACATGTAGTATGTGGCAGATAGGTCACTTCAGACTCAGCTTAGGGGTATACTCAAAGATGACATATTTTTTTTTTTTTCAGATTGAGAAACATGTTCTGCAAAAAAGTCTCTTTTAGTTTTAACTTATATAATTGTATATATCTTTGGTCGGAGCCTTTCTCTTGTGTTGAAGAGGATACAAAGAAATCCTACTAAATAATCACAGAATCACAGAATGTCACGGGCTGGAAGGGACCTCAAAAGATCATCTAGTCCAAACCCCACTGCCAGAGTAAGATCACCTATGCCACATCACACAGGAATGTGTCCAGGCAGGTTTTATGTGACCAGTGGGATCCATCCTAGGGTATGGGACCAGACTGGATCCATCCTAGGGTGATGAGAGAGCTGGCAGATGAGCTGGCCAAGCCACTCTCCATCCTTGATCAATAGTCTTGGCTCACTGGAGAGGTCCCTGAAGACTGGAAACTGGCCAGTGTGGTGCCCATCCACAAGAAGGGTCAGAAGGAAGACCCAGGAAATTACAGACTTGCCAGCCTGACCTCAGTGCCATGCAAGATAATGGAAGAGATCATCCTGAGTGCCATCACAGGGCACCTACAGGATGGCCAGTAGATGAAGACCCAGCCAGCACAGATTTAGGAGGTATAGGTCCTGCTTGACCAACTTGATCTCCTTTTATGACCAGGTGACCAGCCTGGTGGACATGGGGAAGGCTGTGGATGTAGTCTACCTGGACTTAAGCAAGGCCTTTGATTCTGTCTGCCATAGCAAGACCCAGACTCTGTGCTGGGTTAAGGACTGGCTGGAGGGTCAGGCACATAGAGTGGTGGTGAATGGTGCCACATGCAGTTGGTGACCAGTCACTAGTGGTGTGCCCCAGGGATCAGCACTGGGCCCAGTCCTGTTTCATATCTTCACTGATGGTGAGGGCATTGATTCCAGCATCAGTAAGTTTGCAGATGACATCAAGTTGGGAGCAGGTGATTTATCTGTTAGAGGGAAGAGGGCTCTGCAGAGGGACCTGGACAGGCTGGATAGATGGACGCAGTCCAACACCAAGAGTTTTAACAAGTCCAAGTGCTGGCTTCTGCACTTTGGCCACAACAACCCCATGCAGCACTACAGGCTGGGGATAGAGTGGCTGGAGAGGGACCAGAGGGACCAGTGGCCTGGAAAGCCAGGCAGAGAGGGACCTGGGGAGTACTAGTTGGCAGCCAACTGAACATGAGCCAGCAGTGTGCCTAGGTGGCCAAGAAGGCCAACGGCATCCTGGCCTGTATCAGGAATAGTGACCAGCAGGACCAGGGAGAATATTCTGCCCCGGTACTCAGTGCTGGTTAGGCCACACCTTGAGTACTGTGTCCAGTTCTGGGCTCCTCAATTTAAGAAAGATGTCCAGAGAACATGTCCAGAGAAAGGAAACACAGCTGATGAGGGGGCTGAAGCACAAGCCCTATGAGGAGAGGCTGAGGGAGCTGGGGTTGTTCAGCCTGGAGAACAGGAGGCTCAGGGGAGACCTCATTGCTCTCTACAACTACCTAAAAGGAGGTTGTAGCCAGGTGGGGGTTG
Organism: Psilopogon haemacephalus; assembly: GCA_013396835.1. Lineage (NCBI taxonomy): Eukaryota > Metazoa > Chordata > Aves > Piciformes > Megalaimidae > Psilopogon > Psilopogon haemacephalus. The sequence goes on along the minus strand of VWZI01020611.1, from coordinate 229,808 downwards.
GTCTCTTCTTCCAGGCACCCAGTGACAGAACAAGAGGACACAGTCTCAACTGCACCAGAGCAGGTTTAGGCTGGACGTTAGGAAGAAGTTCTACACGGAAGGACTGATTGCCCATTGGAACAGGCTGCCTGGGGAGGCAGTGGAGTCACCATCCCTGGAGGTGTTTAAGAGCAGGCAGGATGAGGCACTTTGTGCCATGGTTTAATTAATTAGAAGGGTTAGGTGACAGGTTGGACTCAATGATCTTAGAGGTCTTTTCCAACCTCATTAATTCTCTGATTCTGTGATCTCCAGAGAGAGACTTCACAATTCCCCTGGGCAGCCTGTTCTCGTGTTCTTTCACCTTCAGAGAAAAAAATCCTCCTCGATAATAAACACAGCACAGACATCTGCAGTCCTTGCACTGACGCAGTGTAATATTTCTGACAGAAAGAGCCATGCACATGAGCGTGTCACCAAAGCATTTCAACCTCTTTATGTTGCCACTCAGGAAACCACTAATATAACAGATGATTGTACATGTTTCAAATGCAGTTAAGATTAAGGAGCATAGCTTCTAAACCAGAAGATTATGAAATGTGAGATGACATCCAAAATGTCATAGTATGATCCCAGTGTAGTTTGATGTTATTGAAAAACAGTATAATCCCACAAATCTGTCAAGGGTTAGGGCTGGGCCAACCACTGGATAAATAACAGACTCTAGTAATGACTCTCTCTTCCCAAAGGAGAGGATAAAGGGAATAAGGTAGAGAAACTTACAAAATTGAAAACTAAAACAACTTTAATTAAACAATACAATAAAATATATTAAAATGTATATAAAACCACTATTAGACCAAACATCCCCACCCTCTTCCCCCAGTGGCACTTATATCACCATCACTACTGATTCTGTGGAGTAGGCACATGGCAAGTCACAGGCTGGTCTCAGTGGTAGATGAGAACCAGATTCAGGAGCTGGATTCAAGAATGCACTGATTGGGATTTTAGGAAGAAGGACAGATAGATTCCTCCTTAGATGCCAGCCACTGAAGAACAGAGCATGACCCTTATGATCTCTCAGTTTTATGCTGAATATGATGTATAATATGGAATATTTTGTTGGTCAGACTAGGATCATCTGTCCCATCTGCTACTCCCCACAGGTGTAACCTTTTACTTTACTGCATCCCCAGCATGATACACGTGATTTAGCAGTGAAATTGGTCTCCATAGGAGCAAGTGTAAGCAAAAAACCTTTCTACATACCATCCCTGGTGCTAAGTATAAACTTCAAGCATTATCACTTCTAGAAGCAGACAGTGGCTGCCAAAATATGCTACTGAATTCAGAAAGCGCAATTACTTAGAAGAGACTGAGCTGAAAAGTAAAATCACAGAACAGAGTTAGTTCTGTGCTACCTGAAAGCAGAACAAAACCAAACTTCTATAGTCTAAACATTTCACAGTAGAATATGAAGTTTATTATCTTGATAGATGTAACATTTGAGTAATTCAGTAAGAAAGAAACTGCTGTGAATTGAAAAAGAAGGAAACTTAAGTAGAGAGCTATTTTTACAGCAGGGCATATGGACAATTTCACCAACTATAAACCTATATCTGAAAACCTTTGCTAAGTCTGACTTTATATGGGATTGAGGGGGAATGAATCTGTGTCAGGGTGGGACAAACTGTTTTCAACAGGCAATACCCAATGCAAACAGGAATTCACACATTTCTCATTGCTCACTCCACATAACAGTGCCACGTGCATCAAACTGAATAGAGGGCCCTTCCCAGCTATATTGGATAGACAAGATTCCCACACAGTCTATAATAAGTGCTGATACTTCCACAATGGGGCTATGATACTTATTTTCGAAGTTACCTTTCAACAAGAATATCTTCTTTTGTGAATGAGCACCGAACTAGAAAAAACAGTTCCTCAGAAGTGGAAGAAACTGCAGCTCCCAAGTGAGGATGACTGATCTGACTAACTCAACAGATTCAATTTGCATTATTAACAATAAACACAATTATAGAGGTGTATCAACCATACTTCCAGATAGTGCTGCAATTACAGGCTGACTGAACAGGCTATGCATCATGAAACTGAAGCCACAATTATTCAACAGAGGATGTGAACATGGTGAGAAGCTTGTGCAGTATTAGATTACAGTGCTGCAGGAAATGGCAGAGAGGAGTGATTACAGAAAACAGATTAATGCAGAACCAGTACTTCAGTGAGAAGCAATAAACCAATAAACCCACCATACCTTCATCTCGATTCCAGTGGCAAGGTGGTGAAGCTAGTGAGTCCTAGGTTATTAGGGACATTCAGGTTTTTCTGCTTGTTTTTCTTATGTCTCAGGCAATGGCTTCCAATTCTTCCACACTGATGACAGCTCTCTCCCTTCTTCCCACTTTATGCTTCCATTTAATACTCTGGTGCTTTCAGCCCACTTAGGCCATCCATTGTGAGATTCAGCTTTTCTTTCCATCTGCTTCAGTGGGTTTTGGATCTGTCCCTAAATGCTTTCCAACTCCATGCATCTCCTCAAAACTACTGTCTTTAATGAATTCTTCACTGTTATATCTGCACTGATGTGCTTTGCCCTCTGGCCTCCTTCCTTCCTATGCTGCGCTGTGCGAAACCCCACAGAGCATGCATAATGCCTTTCTTGGATTTTGCAAAGCATGAGCACTTACAGTATTAGTTACGTAAATACAACTACTCTGTGCTTTCATGAGGAAAAACACACAAATCATTACCAGTTAATAATTCAATGGAGTGCACAGACTTCATAAGCATCTGTTACTGAGGACTTCAGGGCCCAAGTAGTAGTCAAAATAATATTTATAAACCATTCCTATGTATCTTTAGAAATATTACTTTTTGTAAAAGGGGAAAGCCTATTTAATGCTTTCCTGCTTACATGAAAATTATTTCAGTCTCTCTTCATCAATTGACTGAGTCCTGCAAAGTGGTTCTGGAACAAACTCAATTTAAGTAAATGTTGGTGTAGTCAGTGCTAAAGTTTCTTACAATCATAGCACATTAATTAGTTGACTCTGAGGAGCACTTGGGTAATGGCATCCTTCAACATCAGCAACTTTTCAAGATCAGTCGGGTGAAGAACTCATACTCCATTTACATGACATCCCCGTATCTCTTCACTTACCTTTTTCCAGATTCAGTCACTTTCCCATCAGGGAGTCTTCTGTATCAGCTTTCAGAAAGCTACTACAAAAGCCATACAAAATACAGACTGGCTAATATGTTAGACTTTACAAACAAATCGAGTGATTATTATATTTGTCTGCCACACAATAAAATGCCATCCTAGCAACACTGTTCTTCACTAATTGCTGAAGTACTACAGGACCTTTTCTATAGAAGTACAAGAACTAGTAAGCCACACTACCTTTTGCCAACCTGTTTCAAAACTATGAAGCAAAGTATTTTCTTCTTATGCTCTCTTTCATTTGTGTTTAGGATGCCATTTAGCTCATGCTCTGCTTTCACTCATTGGAACCCTTTGGGCCAAACTTTTGCCACTGCTTACAGGAATGTATTTGCCACCAGGTGAATTTGATACTGCTTCGACTAAGGCAGAAGCGATTTCATTTCAGCTGTCAAATGATGAGACTGAGACAGTCTCAAACACCTACCTGCCTGCCTACAGGACTATGAGAGTGTGGTGGTTTAGGAACTCCCCACGCCCCCTCATTGGAAATTTACCAGACCAGCTCAGAGGGTTTGGAAGTAAGATGGAGTTATATTTACAGCAAAGGAAAATTTACAAGCATATATACACAATGTATTTACACGTATTTACAATTATATACAAATTACAAATAATACACAAATTCAAACTCCCTCCCAGACAAAGAAACTACCCAAAAGGGACTTAGAGCCTCTCTCTTCCAGACAAAACCCAAAACAACCAGCAAAGCTTACTTGTTATCTGGTTAGGGAAGGTACTAGAACAGAGCAAGACAAAGTGAAAGAGAGAAGTGTTCTGCTGAGGAGGAATTTGAATCTGGGTTAGAAATTAATTGTAATAAAATTTATTAAATATTTTATTAAATATATACAAAGATAACTTCCCCAAACTTATGTGCTATTAAGACACACAGATTCTGTTATGCAGTTGGTAAAACTAATTTGCAGAATGTATATATACAATCAGATTTATTTAAATGAATTTAAGAGAGATTTTAGAAAGTTTAAACAACTGGGGAGAGAGTCTTGCAGCAATAACTGCTGTTTTAAGGTTAAACGCAAACTTCCACTAACTTCAGCAAAGAGAGTATGATTTACTCACTGGTCAGAGTCTCAATATTTGTGATCCAAAAGTATGCGTAGAGGCATAAACAGGTGATGATGCGGGGGTTTGCTGCTCGCATAGCTTAAATTGAGCACGTTATCTGAGAAGATCCACGGACCCGAGACAAATCCTCTGTGGCTCTTAGGAAGTCATCAGCGTGTTCAGCCACCTTGGCGAAGCAGGGTCCAGGTTTACAGGCTGGAACAGTCCGATCGGGGCAAAGGTGTGGGCTCTCGGCTGGAGCGGCAGACCGGCAGTTCCTGCTGTCGCAGGCCATCCCCATGCTGTTGTTTGGCTGTTGTTAGGTCATCGCCTAGACTAGGTCAGAGTTAAATGGACTCAGGCTCGGCTGAGCTCCTGTGAGGCAAGCAGCTTCAGACCCTTGGCTCAGTGCCGAAGATGCGTAGGGTCAGGTCTGCTGTTTGTGGGGGAGGTTGAGTCCTCAGCTATGCGGAGTGCAAAGCACACAAGGCAAAGGGGTGTGGGCAGAAACAAAGGCAGCAGCAGCAACCAAACAAATTGGCTAGGTTTTAAGCATTTTGGTGTCTTTGCCCAATAGCAACACCCCTGGAAAAAATCCCAGGTTATTTTACTGAAAAAGGGAGATGCACATGCCTAGCACATGACCCCTGCTTACCAAAAACAAAGCAGGGTGCAAAACAAGGACAAATATGGTCTCTGTGTGGCAGACAGAGAGGCATCATGGCTTTTGTCTGTTCTTCCCACTTCTTCCATCCTGCGAAGCAGAAGAGGGGTGTGGGAGCAAGGTAGATATTCAAGGAGGTGTTCAAGATATGCAGATATATATATTGTAGGTGGACAATATTGCGGTGGACCTTCCACCGCACACCCCAGAGCAAAAATGGACAAATTTTTAAATATTTTTGGCTTTTAATCCATTTTAGCAAAGCAATGAATGATATAAAATTTATCATTATTGTTCTTTTACATCCAATGATCTAATTTATTTCATTAAAATATTCCAATTAGCCTCAAACCAGCACAGAGGTTAAACTTAGTAAAATTGTGTGGTTTTTTGGCACTTCAAAAGGAGACCTTGTGAAAGCACAGCATAACTTTCAATATAATATTTTGTCTGCAGCACTCTGAAAACATGTATGAGTCAGTCTTCAAATGTCAGACTTTGCTACAGCACTGAAAATTCACAAGAATATTATTATTTTTTTAAAAATTAAACCATCCATTCAGTCTGGATGTTTTGAATTCCACTTGTCCAATTTCAAATAATTCTTTCTCCTGCTTTTCAGTGGTACTCAGACATCTCAATACAAGCACATATCAATTTGAGCTGTTGTGTAGAGGAAAAAGTACTTGAAGACAAAGTGGTGCAGGTAAGTCAGTAGCTGGATAGATGCCATCCAGAGGGACCTGGACAGGCTGGAGAGGTAGACACAAGCCAACCTCATGAGGTTCAACAAGGCCAAGTGCAAGGTCCTGAATCTGGGTCAAGGCAATCCCAAGCACAAATACAGGCTGGGCAGTGACTGGCTGGAGAGCAACCCTGCGGAGAGGGACTTGGGGGTGCTGGTGGACGAGAAGCTCAACATGAGCCGGCAGTGTGCACTTGCAGCCCAGAAAGCCAACCAGATCCTGGGCTGCATCAGCAGAAGTGTGGCCAGCAGGTCGATGGAGGTGATTCTCCCCCTCTACTCCGCTCTGGTGAGACCCCACCTGGAGTACTGCATCCAGTTCTGGAGCCCCTGTTATAAGAGGGATGTGGTCATGCTGGAGTGTGTCCAGAGAAGGGCCACGAAGATGATCAGAGGGCTGGAGCACCTCTCCTCTGAGGACAGACTGAAAGAGTTGGGGCTGTTCAGTCTGGAGAAGAGGAGGCTCCGAGGTGACCTTATTGTGGCTTTACAGTATCTGAAGGGTGTCTACCAAAAATCTGGGGAGGGACTTTTTAGGCTATCAGGTAGTGACAGGACTAGGGGGAATGGAGCAAAGCTGGAGGTGGAGAGATTCAGACTGGATGTGAGGGGGAAGTTCTTCACCATGAGAGTGGTGAGGCCCTGGAACGGGTTGCCCAGGGGGGTGGTTGGGGCCACTTGCCTGGAGGTGTTTAAGGCCAAGCTGGATGAGGCTCTGGTCAGCCTGATCTCGGCTAGGGTGTCCCTGCCCATGGCAGGAGGGTTGGAACTAGATGATCCTTGTGGTGTCTTCCAATCTTGACTGATTATATGATAGCTGCAAACTCAGGTGACCTATCCAGATTAATATATAGCACAGAAAAATAGGTTTAAATATATCAGTTGTGACACAAATCATCCGTGAACACAGCCAACAGTGAAATGGGATGGGACAGACATTTTGTAACATGCCATAATGCCTAGAGCAGAAAGGGGAAGTACAAAGTATGGCATGTAGTTTGCACTGTAGTTAGGCATGGTGTAATTAATACATCTGTCCCCTTAATAATTATTAAACTAAAAAATAAACATATATTAATATTTCCTTGATTCTTGCTATTCAGCAGTCAATTTT
>VWZI01020611.1:164709-222432 GCA_013396835.1 Psilopogon haemacephalus | reverse complement strand
TGTCTTGAACACCAAGGCTAACACATTCTTCAGAAAATCATCACTTTCACTTTGGTGAGAACAGCCATTACAGAACTAACTTATTTCCAAGAGTTTTTAAAAAGAGCTACCATGCACCGTTCACAGGAAGAAAGTCATTTCAGTATTGTCTTTCCCAACAGTATGTGCACTCCAGAAGGGCAGGTATCTAGGTGCAGGGAGGCAGAAACAATTGGTGGGGAGCAGGCCAAGGGAAGAAGCAGCAGTAGTAGTGATTGGAAACAGCAGTCAGTCAATGAGGTTGCAATGCAAAAACTGTTGTTCATCCCCGAGATGTCATGCACCCTCTGAGGTTCTAGAGAGAATCAAGATGAGTGGCTTGAGTTGTATATCCTCAGCTTTTGGGAAGCTCATTAGGCAAGGAGGGTCCTGTCTCCAGAGTGCAAGACTGAACTCCCTGAGATGTACACTAGATGAAGCATGCATCATGCTTTCTTGCTTAGGAATTTATCACCAGGCTTAAAAGTAGACAAGTTTTCCTCTTCTGCCAACAATTTAACAAAACATACAAGCATTAGTCACATTAGTATTAATGGAATATCTTTCCCACACCCACACACATGTTTACAGTCAGAATGACTTTTCTAACTGTTGTATTATGTGAGACTCAAGCCTTTGGGCTACGGTAGTCTAGGGAGTGCAAAGCTAGGAATCTCAGCACACATCTGCACAGCACCCCTGCCAAGCTGCCCAAGCCAAGAGACAGAAAGGGAAAGAGTTCCCAGCAAGGAAGAAAGAGTGTAACAGAGTTCTGCAGAGGCACTGGTATCCAGAACAGATCTTGTCAGCTTCTGTCCTCTTCACATCATTTTACTGAATGGGGGAAAAGAAAACAGTAACCTTATGTGCTCTTTACACTTAAATCCTCTGTTTACGTGCAGAGGACCAGGCTGGTAGAGGGAACATAATTTAAGAGTGCTTGGTAGATTTGGTCCATTATAAAACCCCCTGTCTGTATCACCTTACATACAGAGTACACATGGATGAAGGGGAAATCTTGCACACGGAAAAACATCCATGTTACCCACGAGAAGTTTCCTGTTCTCAGTGCAGTGTCATTGATTTTCCTGCTTGTATTGACTGTTTATCCCTTGAGCTGAAGTATCTAGAAGCATAAAAGCCACAGCCAAGAAAAAAAAAAAACATAAAAGCAGAAAGCAGAACACATTCCACATCCTACTGACCTCTCTAAAATTAAGGCCCTTTTCATGCACAGGAGGCACATATTTTGGTGCTGCATTAAGCAGCCATGGAGCAGCTACTGCAAGCCTCAGACAAGTATGGAGTCTCTGGTGCAAGGATGCAGTATAAAATGGACTCAGCCCAAACCAGGCATTTGGTTCTGCATTGAGAACATGCTTGTGTTCAGTCTGGGCTTTACCTTTGGGAGTGCCAAAAGCAGACACAGGAAATTTCTACAGCATTTCCCCGTGCATGTTACCAATTGGTAGAGCTTATTGTCTGTCTGTGCTGGTTTGAACTAATTGGAGGATTTGAATGAGGAATTAGGCTATAGGCTGAGAAAGGAAAACACTGATGGTGCTACTTCACTCATAGTTTTACTGAGAAAGAAAAAAAATGTTTTAAGAGTTGCAACCCAAATATAGATATGTCAGATGGCTCCAGACCACTTTGGGCTGTGGCTGCTCTTGCATGGCTTTTTCTCCCTTCCTAGCTGGATCTGAATAATTTCACTAACTTCTTTCCTGCTGCTAATCCCCCTGGCCGATCTACCTTCACCTATCTGCTGCATAAAACAGATGGTGAGATAAGACTGGGGAAAGGGGGAAAGGAGGTAGGGGTGGTTGGTTACCCCTCTTAGGGATTTTGATCTCTGGGAGGGGTGTGGTGTTTCTGTATTACCTTTTTACTGTATATATTTGTAAATATCTGTTATACCTTGTAAATATCTGCTTGTATATTGTGCAAAGCTATAAATATAAAGCTTCATTCCTTAACTTCCAACCAACTGAGTCCTAGCCTGGGTTATTTCAAAGTGGAGGGGCACAGCTAACTGCCAAACCACCAGACTGTATAAATGTTATCTTCATCTGGAGAGAGGGATTTCCAGAAAAGTTTGACAGTGTTCTTGCAGTGCTGCCCAAAAGAAAAGTAATACTTACACATAGAGAAATTCTCCTTGTATATTAACTAGCAAGAGATGGAAAGAAGCACCAGGTGTAGGGAAAAAAACCTGTAACTTTAAATATAGGTCACAACGAATATTTGCTACTATTCCTCACAAGTTTTAACAAAAAGGTTGCAGTGTCTCTTCTTCCTTGGCAGTTGAAACTCCTGAAGCTTAGGCTGCATTCCTGAACATACAAAAACCCACTCACTTCCTTTGTTTTGCATTCCCATTCTTTCATTAACAAGAACCTTTTCTGGTTAGTCCCTCTGCACATTACTGTAAAACAAGACTGGATGCCTTTACTTATTTTGAAAACAGAAATGGGAAAACATTACAGGAAAGAAAACTTTTGGAAGAAGAGCTAGTGACTTTTATGCACAAAATGAATGCTGTCTATATTGTTGGAACAGTCAAAACACTTAGCAGCTCATGCCACATGTGCAGAACAACCAGCACTAGTAGCACTCTGAAAACATTGGTTGCAAGCAGTACTCACCACGCTAGTCCAGATACGGTCTCAGCTGCTGTAGAACGTTAGCTCTGGGTTTGTTCCTTTCCAACACATCAGGCTACTGCCTTGCACTTTAAAGCTGCTGTCCCCTACAGTGTCCATGTACCTTCTTCAACAGTACCAGGCCACACATCAAAAGCAGAGTTTGCAGTATGTGCAAGGTTGAGTTGTGATTGGTGAATTCATCATGATAGCATGAAAAAAACAGAAACCACTCCTCAAGCAGGCATAAAAAGCAGACAAGAGCTGCCGACTATTTAAAAAACACTTCCACTTGTGGCACAACACAGAGTGCTTTGGTCTTTTCAGGAACATCCATCTCCTAGTGCTGTAGTGGTAGTGCTTAAGTGATGTAGCTTGAATGGACTAAGGCACACTTTCCCAGCATTTTCAGAGGTTTTAATATCCCTCTTATGAACAATCTGGCAGCTGGTTATTATGGGCTTCTCGTTTTGATGTGAGATAAACCTAAAAATATCCGAGGAATGTCTCACAGGTAAAGAACTGTTTTCTTCAAGGTTTCCGTGGTGGAGAAGGCAGTTTCACGATTTTGAAGCAAAAGCTGCTGTTACCCACCGTTGCAAATGTTTTTTCCACTTAGCCACCCCAACATTTCTGCTATTAACACAGGTGGAAAGTGAAAATCTGAAATGGCATTAAAAAACTATTGCAAATTTAGTATTAATTGAAACGTAACCGCAGGGCATCTGCCAAGGAGGCACAAACCAGTTTTTCTCCAGTGCACGGTTCGCTGGACTCAGGAGAATACAGAAGCTTTGAACTGCCTGGAGGCAGGAGTAACAGTAGACCAGACGGCTTCCGCTTGTGCTTTTCCTACACAGGAAGCAAACATCCAGAATCCTGAGGTCTGAAGAACTAAACGTTTCAAAGCAAACACAAAAACCGTGAGGACGACGGGCACTCGCAGTGGCAGGTGCGGACCGAGGCTGCCGAGGCTCCCGCGTCTCCCGCCCCGCTCCCTGCCGGCGGCCACCGCAGTGCCACGCAGCCCTCTGCTGTTCGCTGCCGGCGGTACAACCCGAGCGGCAGCCTCAAGGGCCCCAGCGCTACACAGCTGCGGGGGGTAAATGGGCAAAGCCCGAGCGCGGGGGTGTCAGCAGGTCCCCCGCGGGGCAGGAGCCAAAACAGCTGAGAGGAGAAAAACACCGCCCGCGGCACAGCCAACCCAGCCGCTGCCGAGCGCCGATCGCTCGGGCGCTGTCCGCCTCTGCCCCGCCCAGGCCGCCTGCCAGGTTTGGCCCTCGCTGTATGCCGTAGTGACGTTATCACCGCGTCCCTCGCCGGGAGTCGTCGGGGCAGTAGTTCCGGTGCGGTGCTGAGCCAGGATGGTGAGACAGCGACCCGGGCCCGGCCTGGGTCTCGGGAGCGCGGCCTTTGTGGGGGAGGGGGCCATGCTCACGGTGCGGTGCTGGGGCACTCGGGCTACTTTACGCGTGCCGCCCACATCAGTCATCGTCCGGGGTTCTGCGGAGTCACTACCGGCACTGAGGTTGTAGGCCGCTTCCGGCGAGTGGCACCGGGAGGAGCGCAGCCGGTTAGACGGAGCCTGGTTGGGCTTCTGAGCCGGGGTTTGCTGTCGCCGAAGGCTCGCCTCTGTTCGCTGCTGTAAGAACAAAGTGATTTTGTAGTCATGGGTCGGAAGGGCCTGGCCGACCGGAGTGCGAGCATCCCCCCGTGGATCCGGGCATTGCCCCGGAGAGGTCAGGCCTCTTGTGGGGAGCGGTAGCAGGTCTCTGTGGACAACGATACTGGTTTGTTCTGCTCGTGGGAGGAAGGGCAGGTAACTCAGCTGATAGGACATCGTTTTGTGATACACATTACTTAGTGCTACTCCTTAATTTATATTGATAAGGACTGAGTTAAAATTACCGTGTGGCAATGAAGTACAATGCCATACAGGTCAAAACCCAATCCGATGAGCATGTCATCTTCCCTGCCTCATAAATCCACACCTCTCTTTGTTCACTGACAATTAATTGGAATATATTAGTACTTTGTCTGGATAGGAAAAATATAATTATGGCATTTCTCTAACTTAAAACTATCCATAAGTTTCAAGATCCATAGTATTAGACTTTTATTTAGTTCTTTCCTTTTTTTCCTTAGGGTCAAAGTCAGAGTGGTGGACATGGTCCTGGTGGTGGGAAGAAGGATGACAAGGTAACCCAAAACAACAAATGTTTTTTACTTTTGGGATGAACTACAGGTGTGCTACCACACAGACTGACAGCAAGAAGCTTTACTTTACAATTTTGTTTCATTCTTGTACAGGTAACTGCATAAAATCAGGGTCTTGATGGCTTTGTTGAAACGTCTTATCTCTTCTGGATGCATATGGGAGAAAACAGATTATGTTCAAAAATAGAAAAAGAGGCCTAACTGTAAAGGAACACTGAAATACCAGTAGCAATTTATTTGTTTTGTAGAATGAAACTGTAAATCTGTCAGGGTTAGGAAACAGTAGTTGCCTTTGAGCTGTCACTTAAGTAACTGGTTTTGATTTGAAGAATTACATCACGCTGTCATCTGCTTGAGGTCTATACTTCATGTCATGGACCATGAGATGCCTTTCCAGTTTCTTTTGGAGATGGAAGTACAGTGGATGTCGCAAGTGACATCTGTGCTGGCAGACTGAATGCACGTTACCTCCAGATTGAAATGTTCAATTCAGTATTTTTCCCTCATCCTTCCCTTTATGAGTTTTGTTTGTGATTTACTTCAGGCTTTAGCCTTATGAGTTCTATATTTGCTGAAAATTGGCAAAAATCTAAATTCAAAAGGAAGGATTTGAAACAAGCAAGAGAACTAATTTTTTAACTTTCTTTAAAAATAAGAAAAAAATATTTCCTGTGGGCTTCTTGCTTCTTATCATAAAGGAGACAATTTTGTTGCTTATTCATTCACAGGATGTCAGGGGTTGGAAGGGACCCAAAGAGATCATCGAGTCCAACCCTCATTCAGCTTGAGCTCTCACCCTGTGTGCATAACATCTGTATGTCTTTTTTCATTGTTAATGTCCTGATAAAATTTTCCATTGAATTCTTTTTACAAATAAGGATAAGAAGAAGAAATATGAGCCTCCTGTTCCAACAAGAGTGGGGAAAAAGAAGAAGAAGACAAAGGGACCAGATGCTGCCAGCAAACTCCCTCTGGGTGAGTATTCTGCCTGCCCAGCAGTCCTGCAGACTTCCAGTCTTTGAGAAGAACAGAACTATCCTCTCCCATAGATCTGGCTCTGTGTAGGTCACAGATGATTAAACAGAAGGCCAAATGGAATTTTAATTAACATAAAACCACAAAATAAGATCATTGTTTTGCAAGATGAAGCCTGAATTAGAGAAAAATTCTTGAGAGAGAGAGAGGAGAAATGCAGGGGAAGCATTATCTTCACAACTGTTTTTTACCTAGAATTGCAGTGACAGTGGTGCTCATAGAAGTTATTACCAGAAATTCTGTTGTTGTGGTGGTTTGGCAGTATCTGCCCCCCTGCCACACACCTTTGAAATAACCCAGACTAGAACTCAGTCGGCTGGAAGTTAATAAATGAAGCTTTATGTTACAGCTTTGCACAATATACAAGCAGATGTTTACAATATATTACAGGTATTATATACAGTAAAAAGGTAATACAGAAACACCACAGCCCTCCCAGGGATCAGAATCCCCAAGAGGGGTGCCCAACCACCTTATCACCTTCCCCCCACTACTCAGTCTTATCACACTATCTGTCTTATGTGCCAGGTAAGCAAGGAAGATCAGCCAGAGGGGTTAAGAAGTAGAAAACTGGTAAATGGAGTTACACAGATTCAGCTAGAAGGCAGGGAGAGGGAGAGATGCAACAGCAAGAGCAGCTCAAACAGCTCTGTCTTATCTCTGTCATGGTTCTAACTCTTAATTGTTTTCAGTAAACCTATGAGTGAAGTAGACACAATTGTTGTTTTCTTTGCTCAGCTTATAACCTAATTTTTCATTAACATCCTCTAATTAGTTCAAACCAGCACAGTTGTATTTTCTGATAGTGTTACTGAGTAGTTGGTACCATGTCAAACTTGGTCTGAAATACTGTGATTTTTACTTTGATGACAGTGACTCCTCATACACAATGCAGACTCAAATTGTTGAAATTGGAGAGAATTAAAGATTACCTTCTAATGGAGGAAGAATTTATCAGAAATCAAGAACAGATGAAACCTTTGGAAGAAAAACAAGAGGTAAGATTCATTAAGAAGAATTACTGTCCAGAAAACAAGAGGGTTTTTTGGTAGTGATTTAATGATCGTTAGTCAAAGCGTATCTTGCTACAGATGTGGCCGCAGTGGATTTTTTTGTTTCTTAAGCATTCTGTCAAAGTGCAGCTTCCAGGCATCCATCAGTAGAGAAAAAAAGAATATTCCAGCCATGGGTATCCATACAGCAGTGTCTGTACAACTGGGCAGTAGTAGTGTATTTAGATACTGGCCTGTGCTTTTATGCCTTGTGGGGCAGTGAAGCAGCAATAGCAAAGACTGATTGTGTTATGTTTGGTGTGAACCACAGAGCCAGTGTTGTACAAGAATGTTTTCACCTGTGTTCTTCAGTTGTTTCTTGGATTCTTTTTGACAACAGGAAGAAAGATCCAAGGTGGATGACCTGAGGGGAACACCAATGTCTGTGGGTACTTTGGAGGAGATCATTGATGACAACCATGCCATTGTATCCACATCAGTAGGATCAGAACACTATGTCAGTATTCTCTCTTTTGTGGACAAGGATCTGCTAGAGCCAGGCTGCTCTGTTTTGCTAAATCACAAGGTAAGTTCTTTCTGTAAAATGAAATACAAGTTCTTGTGCTCTTTTTAACTGGTTCAGATGGTCTGAGAGCTAATCTTTATTATTTTTCACACCTAGATGGGCCTTTGGTTTAGGCTTGAGCTTGTAATGCTTGCTTTCTTTGACAACTCTTGAATTAGGTTCATGCTGTGATAGGAGTTCTGATGGATGACACAGACCCTTTAGTTACGGTGATGAAAGTAGAGAAAGCTCCTCAAGAGACGTATGCTGATATTGGTGGACTTGACAACCAGATTCAAGAAATCAAGGTATTCAGTTGTACTAATTTACCCTGTTAAACTGGGAGCTCAGAAGTGTAACAGCAGGACTAACTGATATTCATGTAATGTCTTGCATATTTCTTCATCTGATTTTGCTAGGCAGACTTGCAGACCTAAACCTGTTAAATGGGCATCACACCTATTCAGAACTGTACACACAGAAACCATTGCAGTTACTGTGGAACCTGTAGAGCTCTGAGCTCATAAAATCTCTGCAATAATGTGTTTTGCAGCATATAAAAACTGAGTGTTGTGACAGTTAGTTGTAAAAAGTGTAGAGGTTGTTTTCAGTGTCTGATGCTGTGCAACCTAAGGATCTAGTGAGTAGGGAATTTTCACCTTGAGTTTGGATTTGCTTGGTTTTTAGATGGAGGGTGTTTGTGCTTAGGTGGTTTGGGGTTGTTAATTTCCCTACCAGCAGAGCTGTACCTGAGCCCTGGTTAAAACTCAACCCTTTCACTTTGGGTATGTATCCGAAATCACAAATTATCTTCAAATACTAAATACTGATCCAGTATCTGGTAACTCATGGTGGAAGGCATCCTTCCAAAGCCCTCTGTGGGTGTTCAGGAGTCAGGAACTCCAGGTTTCTTAACTCTGCTTAATGCTGAGGAGGAAGAGGAAACACTCCCTCCTTCCCTTGCTTATGCCAAGTGGAACACCTCTTCAGATAGAGTAGTTGTCTGTATTAGAACGGGGGGAACAGATGTGCTTTTTGCGATCTGTCTTGAAATCTGTTAAGTTCTTGCCCTCGTTACTTTTATCAATGCTGCTCTCAAGATCCTCAGAACTTCTCTGGAGAGTGCTGGCTCTTTATAAAAACAGGTTTGTATTTCTTGTGCTGCAGGAGTCTGTGGAGCTTCCTCTCACCCATCCCGAGTATTATGAAGAGATGGGTATAAAGCCACCCAAAGGAGTCATTCTGTATGGCCCACCTGGCACAGGTACCTTGCAGAACAATAACAATGGAGCTGAGCTAACATAAATAATGATTCTTGCTTAGTATGGAAGCATTGCCAAGTCTGTCACATATGTGACTGTTTTGTTAAAGCAGTTGTTGTTCCTGCTTGTCACCCTCAGACTAATTACAGTATTTCATTCCAATTAAAAATAGGTAAAACTTTACTAGCCAAAGCAGTTGCAAACCAAACTTCAGCAACCTTCCTGAGAGTGGTTGGCTCAGAACTCATACAGAAGTACTTGGGTGATGGTCCAAAACTTGTGCGTGAGCTGTTCCGTGTGGCTGAAGAGCATGCTCCATCCATTGTCTTCATTGATGAAATCGATGCCATTGGTACCAAGAGGTACAGTATTCCAGCTTCCACTTCATGCATGAGTATTGCCTGGGACAAGAAAAGGTTTACTAGAAACACTTTTTTTGTGGCCATACTGATGACTCAGTTTCTTAGCTCTTCTACCATTTTAGTAATACTGTTCTTGATATAAGCATTTATCAAGTAACTTTGAAATTATAATGTATCCCACCCTGTTCATATTAAACAGCTACAATTGGAGACTGGTCTGATGATGCCTAGTAGCATCTTCCTTATAGTGTCTTAAGCAGAAAGAGGCACTGTGCTTAAATTCACATGGTATCCTCTAAATGCAAATCCAGATGTACAGCAATTGGCTTAAGCGAGTAAAGCAGTGTGCTTCATGCAGAATACATCCATTTATCATTTGCTTCTCCAGACAGGTGGCTAAATACTTACATTCTTAGAACATTAGATAGCAAGATACAGAGTGTGATACTATGGTGAAGCATTGCTTCTGCCACACTTGCCTATTATTCATCCTGTATCCCAGTTACTTTGAAAATTCCCTAATACAAGTAGTCTTTAACATGGTCAGATGTTTCTAATATAAACAGAAAAAGTGCTCTATCAAATCACTGCACAGCTGCTAGCTTGAAGCCTCAGTGTGAGGCAGCTTCTGCCCAATATATTTGAGCATTTGTAGAAAGGATTGGACTGGTGGGATTGAGTAATAGGTGGAGTTCTTCATAAAGGTTATGCTGTGAGCTGTTCAGGTATGATTATCTAGCCCATTATTGGCAAAATGAAATAACAGAGAAATACAGCCACTGGCACTTCTGTTTCAGGAGGATCAGTTAGGGCAGGATCTACATTAGTAAGGCTAAAGGGCATACAGTTACAACTGCCATGCATAAGGAGATCTCTGAAATGGAAAAATGAGTGACAAGCTCATTTTCTGTGAAGTAGATGCACGTCTTTTAAAAATCAGAGGGTTTTCTTCATGTTAATTTGTTAATTGTATTGTGCAGGAGAGATTTCAAATACATCCAAACATGGCAAAAGGACTGATTTCCTTCTTGTGGCTACTGTTGTTTCTTCCAGCTGCAAGAACAGCTTAGTGTCTCTTCACTTCCCTGAATATCACAGTATGATTCTGAAAGCCTGCTTTTGGTTTTCTGTAGCTGAACATGAAAAAAAATCTGTTATGGGTATTTTTTAAAAAACCCGACACCATGTGCCTTTGTTTATACATTTGTGGCAGTTATGTGAAACATGTTCTTAAATTTGCAGTG
The DNA here is from genome assembly GCA_013396835.1 of Psilopogon haemacephalus. Taxonomy (NCBI): domain Eukaryota; kingdom Metazoa; phylum Chordata; class Aves; order Piciformes; family Megalaimidae; genus Psilopogon; species Psilopogon haemacephalus. The sequence continues at coordinate 212,092 of VWZI01020611.1, read as the reverse complement.
TTTTTCTGAGTTTTTTTGTTTTCTTAAAGGTATGACTCAAATTCAGGTGGTGAGAGAGAAATCCAGCGCACAATGCTGGAGTTGCTGAACCAGCTGGATGGGTTTGACTCCCGGGGAGATGTTAAAGTTATAATGGCTACAAACAGAATAGAAACACTGGACCCAGCTTTAATTAGGCCAGGTAAGAGAATTAATGAAAGGACTGGTCACAATTTGTCAAACATGGGCTGGTAAAACGAGTGCAAGTTACCGGTTTGTCTTTATTTACCATGTTGTCAGTGTTGGTGTATCTGTTAAAATCAGAACCCATTCACAGGTTTCCAAATGAGAGGAAGACCTACATAAGTGAAGAAATGTGTTGGTTTCTTTTGCATATACAGACACAATTTGAATATTCTTCCTTTGTATGAAGATGGCAGAGTTGTTTGGAGTAATTGTTAAGGCAGGCTGTAGTGCAGCAGCGGCATTTCTCTAGCATATTTGGCAGGTGGGGGAGGGCAGTTCCACAAGAGCAGTTCCACTTGTGGTTTGTGGAAGACAACTTGAGACTAAAGAATCAGAGCCTGGATTGTGATGGAAGAAAACCAATTTGACTCCTGGCATACTGCTGTCAGCTGGGGGAGAAGTGACATGATACACTTTGAGTCAAGAGCTTGAACAGGCACAAGCTGTATTTTGAAATGGCCACTAAAAGTGTACTGGAACATACATCTGTGGGGAGCAATGAGATCAAAGAAACAAGCTAAACCTCCTGTTAGTGTCCTCAAGTAAATCCCAAGTATTGATGTTGTAAAGATAGTCCTGAAGTACTAGAGGTAAGATAGAGAGCAAAGATAACTTAAGATTAAATTGTCCATAGAACTACTTTGAAGAGTCACTAGACTTCCTGGAGAGAAGAAATTTAGACAAAACCAAGCCTACAGGATGAGGTTGCTGAGGGGTATTTGTGTGTTTTTTTTAAAAATCTGATTTTGTTACTGTCTTAGCCTTACCCTCTCCCAATCAAAACCAGTGCTGTTAAGAGTACGGAGAGAATGCTAAACTAGTATTAAAAGATAGGCAGAGACAATATATTATTTGTTGGTAAGAAACTTAATACAACATGAGTATTTAAATGATGAGCATTGCATGAGCAACCCAGGGTGCTGCCAGACACTCAGCAAACTGATTCACCATCATGAGCAGTAGTCTGAACAGTCATATGTGGTGCTTTCAACCCTTCTGAGGGAAGATCTTGTAAACCAGAAAATATAGACAGGATCTGATAGACATTCTATTTAAAAAGCCTGTCCTCTGAAGTTTGGAGCAATGAGTACCAGAACATACCAAGTCCCTACTGACATCAAGGAAACATGTGGTAGGGACTCACAACAGAACCGTTTATGCAAAACTTGCCCTCTTTGCCACATTGAATTATTTCATGTATGTGCACATGCAACAGAAAAACTTCAGAGAGAAGAGAATCTCAGAATAATTTTTTACTATGAGAACAGGTATTTCTGGTGCTGTGACACATCAGGGTTTTTCTATTTATACCTGACTCGGGAAGGTTTTTCATGTTCCTAGGTGAGGCGTCTCTTACCTGCTCTTTCTCAGCAGGATGGTGTCCTTCAGCTCCAGTTGCTTCCTGTTCATGGCAAATAGTCTACTCTCACCTTATACTCTAAGACGTGACTGATTGTGCTGTGAAGGAACAGTTACTGCTAGTCTAACCTTGAAATGTTCTTCCTGCTCTGTTTCCAACAGCTCTGTGCAAAAAAAACTAAGACTGAACTTGTCTTTTGTACAGGACGTATCGATAGGAAAATCGAGTTCCCTCTGCCTGATGAGAAGACTAAGAAACGCATCTTTCAGATCCACACAAGCAGGATGACGCTGGCAGATGATGTGACTTTAGATGAGCTGATTATGGCAAAAGATGATCTCAGTGGTGCAGACATTAAGGTCTGTTTCAAAACAAATTTAATTTCTACCGTATCCAAAAATATTACCTGTTGAAATAATTGTTCTTTAGTTACTGGTGATTATAGCACTGAGGGACAGTTGGGTGGCTTTAGATCCTTTTGAGTGCTGTGTACTCAGGTTCACAAATGGGAAATATTGATGGAGTGGGTGCTTGTGTTCTCCATTGTCAAACTTTAGAAGCAGCAAAGTGGAAAGTAGAAGGGGAATGTGGAATCTTGCACAAAAGTGCAAAATAACTTAAACGTGACTTAATGTAGTGCAAGAGAAGAAGCATTTTCAAAGATTATGTTGCGAGCAGATAAAAATGGAACTATAGATGAGGAAGCTTCAGGCATACATAGTCTGCTTTTCTGAAGCAGACAGAGCCCACGACAGAGTCACCACACTCAGACTGATGAGCTTAACCAAACATGACATCACTTTACTCTGTCACCTCCTTACAGGAGGCTAACAGCCCACTGTTAACAGAGCTGGGTGCATCTGTTCCTTTCAGGAAGGACAGCATCACTGTGCTCACAGAAGGACATACTCATCTAGCTTTAGCCAGATTGCTTTATATGCTTCAGTGCTACTGAGAAGAACTCAACTAAAGAATGTAAATGATGGCACTCTTCACTTCTGCTGCACAGTGTGAAGATGCTGCTTTCTTCTGAGGTGTGGCTTGAAGGGGTTGCACAGAGATAGGAACTTATTCTTTCTCTGTTGCAGGCAATTTGTACAGAAGCTGGGCTGATGGCTTTGAGGGAACGGCGAATGAAAGTAACAAATGAAGACTTCAAGAAGTCTAAAGAGAATGTTCTTTACAAGAAGCAGGAGGGAACCCCCGAAGGACTGTATCTTTAAGTTCTCTGTCTCTTTGGGGACCTTCAGGGACTACGTGTTGACCTACAGTCTCATGTAACGCCAATTCTTGTTCTTGAAGAGGTTAAATCCTGATCAGTTGTGGTTATTGAGTCAGCATAACACTTCATTTCGCAATAAAACATGTATTGAATTGAACTGTTTTGGTGGCACGGACCTGCTCTTTTCACATGGAACTGTCTGTTGCTCTAGGCATGTTCAAGAAAAAATGCAAGTGCCATAACCATGCTTGCCCCACTGCTGATGCACCACCCTGTGCAGGGAGGAGAGCAGAAACAGCTTCCCCACCTGTCAGTCTTTTACAACTACTGTATAATTGCTGCTGTTCTTCAATTACTTCACCCGGCCCCTAAAAAGAGCTATAGAAACTAGGTCAAAACTAACTTCTGAGTAACCTTAAGTCATATATAATTTTTATGTTATATAAGAATTAATAAGACCATGCAGCCTTAAGTAATGTTATGATACACTTTTACAAGTACACATCTCTACCTAGCAGCTGTGCTTACAGAAGGCAATGTGGACACTCATTTCAATGATCTGCACACCTTAGGCTAAGGTACTTGTAACCCCTGAAACGTTACTAGATCTCTTTCTCCCAATAGGATTACAGTTGTTTCTAACACCATGCATTCTTTGCTCTGAGTTAGAGCTGCTTTTCAAAGCAACCAACACACTATGTGGCTCTACAGTCCCCATGCTGCCCAGGGCAAGGCATACATGCTACTAAGGCGCAGGTACTGGTCAGCCCAGGTGCAGGCTTTGCCATGCTGTAAATGTGCAGAAAACTTCAAAGTACAAGCCACATACTTGGTATTCTGCAGCACAACCTCAATTCTTTCCCTCTAATCTAGTGTCTGCCACTCCATCCCTTTAAGAGTTAATTTGTTTCATCACATACTGCTTGGTAAGTATTCTGTGTAGTGCACTTCTGTGGAGTGCTTGTTTAATTCTACATAATTTCCCAATGCTGTACATGTGATTGTTATGGTTATATAAAGTTCTGCAGACAGACTACAGTTAAGCAATGTGCAGTCTTTGTTCTGTAACCTTTCTGTGGAAGCAAATGCTGGCCAGTAACAGACACTGGAGAGCTGCACGCAGAGCAATCCCTTTGATAACTGCCAGTGCTGTAAGAACAATGGCTGCAGCAAGGCCAAGAGATTCTTTTTTTCTATGTAATGTGGTTTGTTGTTAAACCCTTCAGATGAATGGAGTCTTTTATTAAATGTGGGTGACAGGAACCCTGAAATAGAGTTGTTGTTTAGCTGGAGCTAGAAAAACAAGCAGCAAAGTTTTATAAACCATTCTTACAAACCTCCTTGGAAAGGTCACAAAAACCCAGTGATTTTTTAGCACTTTCTAATCGTGGCAGTTGATCTCATCATTGCTTGAGGGTCTGAAGAGCTTTATGACGTGTGTGGCAAGGAAGACTTTTTTTAATGTGGGACACGGCTGTTACTACTGGGTAGAAGCAACAACTGCAGAGAGGTTAGTTCAACAGCCTGAAGGAAAGCTGCAACGTATTAAGCTCAACTAAGAACAGTGTTCTGGTACACTGCCAAAACAGTAATTGAAAAAGAAACATGCCTAAAAACTAAATTCATACCTTTGCAGCAGAAGTTAACTTCTGCCACTTTCTCCACCATTCCTTAACTTGACTTACAAAGATCAAGACAAAAGTAATGAAGATCAGGAGAAAATGAACAGTGAACATATTCCCCTTAAGTGCAGCAGCAGCTGCTGGGGTCTAAATTAAAAGGTAGGACTTACTTCAGAAGCTCCAGTTGACTGCACAGCCTCTGACCACCCAAGTGATGGAAGCAGCCCTAGTGCTGCACTGGGAGAAGCTTTGCAAAGAAAAGAGCCCAAAGGAAGGTGTGAATGGATGAAGAAAGTAACTGAAACAAGATCTCTGACATCACTGGAGGTTTTCAAGATGTAGCTGGACAGGGTGCTAGAAAAATCTCACCTAGGCTCCCTGTCCCACAAATGGTTGGAACAGTGATCTTTCAAGTTCCCTCACAACCTGACCTGCTGGACTGCAGGACTCTGAAGGGAAACAAGCAGGACCTCTGTCAAGCTTCCTGCCTCTCCAAATCCCTCCAGGTCTTTACAAGAAACAGCATTTTGCTTTGATGGGATAACAAACACAAATAGCATGTGTAATGTTACTGTTCAAAGCACACAAATTCAGCTCTGTCAGTTATAAAAGAAGCACAGACCATAAAAACTGAAAGTGCATTTTTTGCAAAGACTTATCAATTGCTTTTATAGCTAAACACTCACTTGCAACCACAGCAATCTTACATGGCTCTTAAGTGCAGTAATGCCATTTAAAATCCTGCATAACATATGAAACATTATTAGAAAGGAATAAATTAAGTGCAGCCTAAAACTATGATCTACCTGGTATGGTGGTGCTACAGGTGAAGTTGAGCCATGGGTTGTATGGCTTTCTCCAGCCAGAGTTTCAAGCAGCTGGATGGTCCTGACTATTTCACTGCTGTTGGTAGCAGGTGGTTTTCTCCTGAAACATCTGTGAAAAGTTGTGGGTACTCAGTGGCTGCAGGCACCCTCTTTTCAGATGAAGATCCAGTTTCTGAGTACTTGGGTTTCAAGAGTACGGGTGCAAACAGTCTTAAATATTTCTGCATATTCTTATAAATATATAACGTAAGTATGCCTTTAAACTGTTGTACTTCACATCACTTCCCTAGAAGCTTACCCAAAGTCTCTTGGAATAGAAGCTACTAATTAAGCTATCATTTTTTGACTACTCTGCTTTCTTTGTTGAGAATAAAAGCCAGACCGGATCTCTCCTCTCGGTTGCTTGTAATTGGATCAAAAGTGAGTAATAACCAAAACTTTGTATAGAAGTGATCTGCTTCGAGATGCATTATGAATAAATTTTCATTTTTAATACAGTCACAGTTCTACTGAATTAAGAAACAAAAAATAATTCAAGTTCCTTTGGAATTTTCAAATATTAAAGGTAGATTTGTCATAAATACCCATATTGAAATGGTCTCCTGTCAAAACATACAAATACAAGTCCAAAACAGGTGCCTGCCCAAGCCAAGATTTAGCTTTTACTAACAGTGTATGTACAGTGTAATGGCTGTTTGACTTGGTAGTTATATATACACCCACATGTGCATGCCAAGCTGAAGGAAATTGCTGAAGTCTGCCAACTGGAGGACAGTGGAGGATCCATCTGGCAGATGTTTATTTCCTCTGCTGCTCACCAAACCATAGTTGGCATGTACTGAATCTCTGCTGAGCTCTAGGGAATGTAACTTCAAACAATAGAATAAGAAATATGGGCAACACTCAACAGGAGGCTATTTATAAGAGGGTCTCCTTCTGTGTGAGCCAGAAACACTTCAGAGAAATGGATGCATTTTTGTGGGCAAAATGCATTACGTGATTCCAGATACTTGCAGCTAGTAGAACTCTATTTTTATAGCAATTTATATAAAAGCTTAAAGGAACAACCAAACAAGCAAAAGTACATAGTACCCAAGTCTTCTCATCCCAACAGAATTCCTGTTTGCAAAGTGGCAGGTCTAACTGCTTAGAACTAGTTACTATAATTTCTTCACCTATCTACAGTCTTCTTTTAAACCTCTAACAGCAGCTCTAATTCTTCCATAGGTATCCGCACTCTCAATTCTTTTTCAGTCATTAGATCAAGTGTCTCTTGCAGATGATCTGGGAAGTACTCTATTGCATCCATATAGAGCACCTAGAAAGACAGTGAGAACATTTTCTGTGACATCTTTCTGCCACAGTGAGAAACATAGTATAAACAAGGAGACAGTTATGCAACCAACTCTCTAGCAAGAATGTAAGAAGCACTCTATAATTCTTTAAAATAATATAAACAGAATTAGCTCTTCTACAGTGGCAGCAATACAGATACTTGACAAACTCTTACTAAATAATTTTATTCAAAAAGATAGAATGCAGCTCAAGAGGTGCTGGAACATCTGCAGCATATACAGACATTACCTGAGGAGCTGCAGGTGCTCATGAATAATTCCCTATATTACTAACCAAATGCATTTTTATTTTCCTACATTTCTGCTACTATCATGCTCATGACAGAACACAAAACGCAGTCTGAAAGACATGATCCCTTCTAGATCACACAGAGGTCTTCAGTACCTCCTTGCCTCACGCAATGCACACAACACTGGTCTGTTCTGAAATGCAAACAGCACTGACCACTGTTTGTTTCTAGTTCAGATGCAACTCATATTTTCAGAAGATCTTACAGCACCTCTTCAGAAATCTCTCTTTTCATTGCTATCAAACTCATTACACAATTACTAAAATCTACTTTTTTTTTCCTTCAAGTACAGACCTCCAAAATTACAAGTGTCATGACAGGTTTATATTTCTTCTATGCTTACCTTTGCCCAAGGACAGTTTTGAAGTGCTTTATAAAACAATCCTTTACTTTGTTCTCTTCTTCCTAGTGAAGCCTGTGTGAAAAAAATAATGTCATATTTCAATGCAGAAATAATAGAAATTATCTCTGAGACAATGATATTACTGCTGACAAGCTCAGCGTTCTGCTGAGGAATCCTTATTGTTTGCACATTGTGGTAGCTATGCAGTTTGGCAGGTTTCACACTCTGCAATGTAACTGAAGAGATGTCTTTAAGGAGTTTCAGGGCTTTACTTGTAAAACAAGTACTAGAAAAAAGACTAGCAGAAAGAGCCTCTGAGGAATAGTTCAGTTCAAGTCAGTGACTTTGTCTATGCAATGGGCAAGAGTGCAAATCATTAACCAAAACTGACACCTGACACACAACATTTGTGGTGTAGTGAAGGTGAGAATATCTTTTTTGTGCACTGAACAGATTATGCACATACATATGTTTACTTAGCAGGTGCTTGTTAAGGCTGAATTTGCTGACATACAAGAATGGGTGTGCCAGATCAGTATCCTATCTGGAAGGAGTTAGATTTTCTTTCTCAAAGTACCTGTTCAACTATGAGATACAAGCACAGAGCACACAGCTGTCATGAAGTTAAAAAAGAGAAGGGTAGCAGATCAGTAGAACAAAGTGTCTTTGGAGGCCAGTAACTGTCAGTGTATCCCTGAGGCCAATGTGGGGTTCAATCCCACTTAACATCTTGGTAATCTGGATGATGGGCAGACTGTGCTCCCAGCAAGCTTCACACAAAACTGAAAGGAGTAGCTGATATACCTCAAGGTCATGCTGCCATCCAGAGGGGACACAACAAGCTGGAGAAATGAGCTCATAGGAACCTCATCAAGTTCAACAAGAAGTGCAGAGTTCAGCAACTGGGAAGGAACAACTCTACACACCAGTGGTGGTACTATGCTGAGGGCCACTTAGATGAAAAGGTTTGGCAGAAAAAGATCTTAGAGTCCTGACGGGCACCAAGTTGAACAGAAGCCAGCCATGTGCCCTCGCAGCAAAGAATGGCAAACAGTACCCTGGCTGCACTGAGTAAAGGCACAGGAGGCTCCTTCTGAACATCAGGAAATGCTTGTTTACTGTGGGGGTGACTGCACACTGACAGGGGTTGCCTGGAGAGTTACAAAGTCTCCATCTTTGGAGATATTCAAAAGCGATCTATACATTATTAAGGAGAACTGGTTCTAGGCAGCTCTGCTTGCACAGTAGAGTTGGACGAGATGAATTCCAGGGTTCCCTTCCAACATTAAACATTCTATGATTCTGTGTCCTCGTAACTTCCTTACAGAACCCTAAAGCAGGTCTAAACCACAATGCAATCTTTTACTGATTTTACTTATGTAAAAATAATAACATCCTAAGTACTCATATTGCTTCCTATTTTCTTAAATTTTGCTCACCTGCCTTGTGTACATCTCTATTCAACCTGTCAGAATCTATTACTCCTAATCCACGTGAACTTGTGAACTATGTTTTCCTTCCTTCCCAGCAATAAAGTACACTACAGTTTCTCAGGTATTTCACCTTGCAAAGCAGAGAGGAACTGCAGCATTTAGTACTTTTTTTTTTCTATATATAGTATTGTAGCTGGGCTCATGAGAAATTCCAAATATGGTTAAAAAACTCCCCAAACGTGCTTACCAGAAAGTTCAGATACATCCTCCACAGCAGTGGACAATGGGTACCATTCTCACTCTGAACTGCATGTTCAAACAGAGCTATAATCCGATTTGTTAAGCCAGTTTCAGGAATAGTAGAATGTATTTCACCAACGTCTGCCCTGAAACACAGAGGGAAAAAGAAAGCACAGTCCCTTAAACCCAAACTAAAGGACCATGTTCAGGTAAGAGAGGGTAAAGATCAATGTACTGTCTCTGTGAGGTATTTTTGCCTCTTTCAGTACAATAATCATATGATCTTGAAACATGTATCTTAAGTCTTCCTTCAAAATAATTTCTCATTCCAAGCTTGGCATAACAGCCCCAACCAGATTTAAATCAAGGCCAGCAAGCCTTCCTTCTGTTGCCTAGGTAAGTCTACTCAAATTTACACCTGTAACCTTCATAAGATCACATGTTGGTCTTGGATCAAGGCCTGGATTAGAGCTCCAGATCTCAACTGTAATTACATTAATAATTTTCTTTTTCACCCAGAGATTCAAATCCCCTAAGATCCAGGCACAACACAACAGCAGGTCTACATTTTTCACTGAAGCACTGTTTTCTACCTACAGCTGATACTGACTGGCTTATTTTTGATGTTTGAGCTTGAAGAATTAGCCTGGAGCGCTCATGGCAACATCACTTCTGCCTGTGTGCACTCTCTCAGCCTGCCAGCTTGTTCCACTCACCCTTGCTCCTAACTTGCCTCTCTCTTAAAGGGTTTTTGAGGTCATGTTTCCTCTCATCTTAATCTTGCCATGAGGGAAAATGATGTAATCCTCTTTCTCTACATGGAATCAGATATTTGAAGCATTGTACCTCACACTGACTTAAATATGTGACTGCTTTACCCTTCATGTTAATTTCTTTACATGCATTCCATGCACTTGGACAAACAGAAAAACAAAAAAGAGCAGGAAACAGTCACATATAGTACAGGTATTTTCCTATTTTCTTCATTTGTCACAACATCATCAAATATTAGCTTTATGCATGACTGATAGGACAGTTATCTTCCTATGGCAGTAGTTCAGATCTGCTCTTCCAACATGCAACTGTACAAACAGGGCTCATAGGTAAGCTTGTGGTAGCAGAGAACAATCTAGAAAGGAGCTAAATGTCACAGAGAAAATCATCATTATGGAGTTTTAACATTGGTTTCCAGTGACAATAATGAAAACCTATCATAGTGTCAGTCAGTAATTAACAGTAAATTAGATTACAATCCTCCTTTGCATTTGGTGGCTGTAGAATTCTTACTGCAATTACGAATGGCATTCACTGACAGCTCAGGAACATCACTGCTGCCAGACTCTGGCAATCAAAGCAGTGGGCGTACCAACACTTTGAAGTACACTGATAATTCTGCAATTTCATCAACTGTGAATATTGTGAGCTAACAGCTATGCAAAGCTGCCAGATAACATTTTCCTAGAAATCTCTGTTGCTATGTGCAGACACAAAGAACAAAGCTGCCAATGTTATTAGAGGTATGTAGGCAGCAGTGCATAGGTAGATACAAGCAACAAGCAGACAACAGTTAGAGACTGAGCTCTAAGACTGAACACTATTCTGTTCTACACTTTCTCCCTTTCTTAGGACCAAAACCGTTTGACCCCAGACCACATTGCAAGCTCAGGAAATTCCCAGCCTCTTTTACCTAGCAACAGTCCCATATGAAAATGAAACTCTCAGGTACTCACTATGGAAACAGATCTGCTACAACTGCATTCTGTGATCCAGGAATAAAGTAGGTCAGCAAGCTGAGTCAGAAACTGCTGTGTAGCTCTGTATGACACTCCTTACAGCTACAGCATTAAAATGCAGCACTTTGAGATTACAGCAGCTTCTTAGTTATTTAAAAAATACTTAAAAGAAATGCACAGCATCTTGCTATCAGTAGCAATGAATCAAAGCACAAAGCAACACACAATCCAATCCAGCAGAAAAGACATGTATGCAGGATTCTGGCACTAACTCACTGTTCAGCCTTGAACAAGTAACCCTCCTTACCTACATGTTTTCATCTGCACAGTAATAGCTATGACAGCATTTTGCCTCCTCTGTTAAGTAATTAGACAGATTTTTTAAAAAGCTTAATTGTAAGGAGCTGCAAGATATTACCTCTGGACATTCTCAATGAGTTTTTTTCTCATCTGCTCTGCTTGGATTGCAAAGAGCCATGGCTCTAAAGAGTCAGTAGACCTTGTGACACCATCAAAAAATCTTCGTGCTTTGCTGGCATTGTGAGACTTCCTTTGACTGTGGATATATGACCTCCAAAGAGACTGGTTGCTAGGATACCGTTTCAGAGCCTCTGTCAGTGCCTCTCGAAGAGGATTCAAAGGATAAACACTAATTTTCATGTGGAATCTGAGTAAATTTGTGTGCAGTAATGTGACAGCTTCAAGAGCAGTGGGAAAATTTTCAATGCCAAAATTCTCTCCTTCATTTTTGCATTTCTTTGGACCAGAAGCTTCAAGTTTTTCTGAAGCCTGTGCATATACTGATACTGCAGCATCAATTCCAACAGTCAAATACTGGAACAGTGCGTAACAACCAACCAAGTTAACCAGCTGATCAGCATCATTGACCTGATTCTGATCAGGAATTGGTATCTTACTTAAATAATCTTGCAGTGCATGCTCGTATGTTTTACGAGCTTTCAAGACATTCACAGATAACACCTGTCCACTATAAGGCACATATGGTCCACCTTCAGCCAGTTTGGTCAATATATGAACAGCACGTGACATAACAGCTCCTTCTGTACTTTCTAGCAGTTCCACTTCCAACTGAGCATAAAGCAGAGTGAGGCTGCAGAGTTGGGGACTCTTCAATCCTCCCGTCCCTGCCGTGCTGAGAGCTGTATCAAATACCTTCCTGGCATCATTAATGTTACCAAGCAGCCATTCTAGGTAGGCATACAGTTTCCAAAGAGAAAGGTGGTTGCGGTTGTCAGGTGCTTTAAGGAGATTCTTGGCCAACCTTTTACTCTTCTTTCCTTGTGCTTTCAGCTTCTTCTTTTTTTTTGCTTGGAGGCACTGAACTACCTACAGGGAAGAATAAACAAATCAGATTTTCAGAGAGGTAGGAGAAGTAAAAAAAAAAAAAACTCACAGAATTTTATAATTTCATTATTGTCTTCGTTTTCATACTGTTCCATATTTCACCACCAGCCAGGTCTGTTACTATCGAATACTGCAAATTGTCACAAAGGCCTGCTATGAGCTCCCTCCAACTTAGCCAGATAACACAAGCTTATGATTCTTACTCCTGCCCCATCTGGCCAGATGCACTAGCACAATTAAACCTCCCAAGTAGCTTTTCACAATTGGAAAAGTGCTGACAGACAAATCTGGAGATTGGGTGGGGAGATTACAAGAGGTATTCTGGTTAGGTAGTCTTTGGGTAAAAGACAGGCAACTTTTCCACAAGGCAATGCAATACAAAAGTGTTCTGAAGTTTTAGGAAGATAACCTGGACTCTCACCTTTCTGTGAGCATTTATTAGGGCAGTTATAGTTAAATCGAAGCGATAAGGTGTTATTTCCTTCAACAGAACTACAAAGGTAAAGGAAGTTGTAAGTTTCTTGATAAGGTGCTCATATCACAGCACTGGGTATTACGCATTTAGAAGAATGGTGTGGTGACAATACTTGCTGACTCACCTTGCCTTCTGAAAAACTACTGCATCCATCCCTGCCCAGCATACAATGTATCATATAATAACATTTAGCCAAAAGGCAAGAACATTTTGTTACATACATGCAACTATGCAAAAGGCAATGAAGAAACAGTTTGCGGTTGGATTTGTTTGTTTGTTTGGGGTTTTTTTGTGTGGTTTTTTTTTTTTTAACCTTAACTGTCATTTTGTGATTTGTGGATTTAGTCCTACAAGACTTCATTCTCATCAATATTTACTTTTATTCAATATAAACATAAATACACATGTAAGCCACACATCACAAAAGTGATTATTTGTTTCCTCATTACCTTGGATATTTCATACTGTAGCCAAAAACTGGACAGGTTAGATTTTTCCTTTCCTGGAAACAGCAGGAAGAGAGCATGAAAAACATTCTGTATGAACTCTTCTCCTTCTTTATAGTGGCCTATGTGATGTCTCCTTCGTTGCATTGTGTCCATATGACCAATACTGTTGAATCCAGAAAGTGGAAAACCAACAGAAGTCAGTGGCTTCTCATCAGAAAGAACACTATTGAAGATGTCATTTTCATCCATGGCTATATAGAGGTTTGAAGGAAAGAGTTTACTGGTACATGGAACTCCAAGGAATTGCAAAAACGAGTACAGCAGTTGATGTTGAAGATTTGGATTAGAAAGCCGAATTAGAGATGGTCCAAGATCATCAAACAATACCTAAAAAAATCCAAATTAAAACAAACTCAGTAATTTATGGAATTATATAAAACTAGAAAACATTTAATTTATGCAATTAAAGCATCTTTTCAAGTCAATAAAGACTTATAATTACGGTTAAATGGTAACAGAACATAATTCAAATTAAAATCAGGCAAGTTAAACAATATGTTCTTCCAGTTGGATTGTAAATTTGCTATCAAGAGATTTGTTTGCCCTTGAGTAAGAAAAACTTCCACAGAAACGCAATGGTCTGGAAAATATTGCTTACATCATTTAATACATTTTTATCTGAAATTCTGAATCAAGCTATCTCACAAGAAGAAAAAAAAAACAAAACTCCAGCTATCTGACTCAAAGACAACACTACCATTGTTACTTAATGTACATATTTTCTTAAACAAAAATTTCTGGGACATTTCCACATACAAGTCAAAAAAATCACTGAAAGCAAAGACAGACTGCCTACAGGCCTTTCCAAAGTCTTCCATGAGCTTCCCATGGATTTCACATGTCTCAGCATGAAACTTCGGATAAAGTTTGAATTCCAAACAAATAAAAGATTATTTTTTTTTCAAATGAAGGAAAATATTATTCTTTTAAAATACCCATTGGCAGTTAACTCAAATGAAGTGGAATGTTATTTCTCTTTGTTTTTTTGTATCACAGTGACCTGTCTTTCTGGATCTTCACAATCTTCTTCAGTTTCCTTTTTTGTTTTGTCCGGCCTCCAAGGTAGCCAATGTCTTGCTTCACGAGAGTATTCAATATCCAACCAAATATGCCACTTGGGGAGAGTTTTATCCTTTATTTCTTCATCTTCATCATAATCATCTTCATCATCATCATCATCTAAAAACAAATCAAGAAACAAAATTATTTAAAAAAAAAATTAATCCACAAATTCAAAAGGCCAGCCTTGGTGTACAATCTGACTGCTTAAAAAACTTAAACAAATACAGTGTTAATAAGACACAAGACAGAGATGCAAATTTTCTCATCACAGTTCTGGGTTTTGGCACCAGCTCTGTCAGAGTAGGAGGTTTCCAAACTGTTTGAACCAGTGACTCTGTGTCAGCACTCAAACTTTCTCCTAGAGCAGAAAAAGAAACACTGACAGGCTGTGAACCACTTTATTTGCAGTTTACAAGTAACAGCCCAGGATTGGTCATCTTTATATGCAGCTTAGGTTCTCCTCTTCACACCTGGACAATCACAGACATGCTCTCTGAATATTCCCGTGCATAAAACACATTGAAGAAACCACTGTAAAACAAAAGCAGTGCTGCAATGCTAAACAGCAACAACTGAGCTCAGCAATGGGGCTCTGAAATCCCTGGTGTCTTCAACATCTTAACTGATATGCAACTGAAACAAGCAATGTAGTTAAAGACACACAAAGGAAGAGCTTAACCACTTTCTCGATGATCTTTCTGAACTATTATATACAATTTGCATATTTTTTTTCCATGACAACAATATATTGATTCCGTGCTGAAACTGATGAGCGCTTGGTAGGCTGAGGGAAAGAAAGTAGAAAGTTTTTAAATACTTAATTTCTTTCTGATTGTTGATGGGGAAAAAAAAGTTTTCAGAATTTATGGTTATCTACACAGTTTTTTGGTTGTTGGTTGGTCTTGGTTTTTTTGATTGGTTGGTTTTGGGCGGTTGTTGGGCTTTTTTTTTTGCATAAAAATGAAGCCCTTTTTATGCCACCTCCAAATTCTTGATCCTCACATTTGCCATTAACTAGGTGAAACACTCCCACTCCCAGTTCCTAAATTTCAGGTAAAACAAACAAGTGGTGGCAAGATTTTTACTCTTTTTTCTTTTGTGATCTATAGTCTCTCCTTTAGTCAGCAACTGTATTAAAAATGGCAGCATTTCCAGGATCTAACTAAAGTTTGGAAAAAAAATGAACAGTTTACCTGAACTTCTGGGTTTGACATGCATGGAGAAAAGCACTGATTTATACTGGAACTGCCCAAGATTGGCAGCGATCCTTCTCTGCCTAGTCTTTTCAGTTTCTGAGCAAAAAATCCTTAGACATCAGCAGTAGAACTGATGACCTCTGCTAAGGAGCAAGGAAATTCTATCTTAATCCAGGGCCGAGGGAAGTACAGGATCATTATCAGTTCCTTTGTTTACTAAAAGCATAGCCAAACTTGCTTCATTAGAGTTGCTACAGCAGGAAAAGCAGAAATGGTTCATCTCTGACCAGACACAATCCAGTCTCCTGCTTTCCCTCAAGATGTATCACAGAAATAGGCCTTGACATTAAGGGAAGCACTGCAGACCAGAAGACAAAGCGGGATTAGGCAGCAGGAGGCAGTTTCTCACCCAAAAACATTCCAGTCAAGTGAAGATGCAACTTTCATTTTTCTGCATCACAAGGAGAAAGGACATGTTTTCCTCCTTTTTTTTCCTAAGTATTTGCTGTGAAAAACTGAAACCCAATTAAATTGGGAATCCTTGAGGTGACTATGTTATAATACTACAATCCCACCTAGTATACCAATATGATAAGAGATTAGCTTTTTCAGCACACAGTGGAGGATAAGTAACCCTTTCCCTTAATTCTCATCCTTACAAAGGATAGCAATATCCCATAATGAGTATTGTACACAGAAGCTATGCTTTTCCCTGTGAAGTGTGAGATGCTTGATCTTGGTATTTTTTTTTAAACTTGTATGCAAAAACATGAGGAGAAACCACTTGCATCATTCTCATTCAAATGTTTAGAAGAATATGTGGACACACAATTACACCTATGGACACAGACATACCAGACTTAAGAGTGACCCAGCCACCCTTTTCTTGTTGGTGCATCCATGCTTTCCAGCCTCTCGCTCCTTTTTCTCCAATTCGTGGTTCTCCACTATCCCAAAAGGGCTCAAAGAATTCCACCTATTGTTTGGGTCAAACAAAATACAGAAAAATCACTTTTGCTGGATCGACTTAGGTTTTCTTGACCCTACAATCACTTACCTGGGTGCAATTTCTGTATCTGAAAACTTGTTAGGTGCTGCTTAAGAATCAGCAGAAAAAATTGAGTACTTCAATTATTCCTGTGTCACAGTAAGACTGTAATCAGCTCATGAACACAGATATTGTTCAAAGGCATTAGGCTTTAGAGAAAGCAAAATATTTTTGTGCCAAATATCCTATACAGCTCCTTCAAAGGCAAGGACCAAAGTACCTCAAGATGTCGCTTTCAGAAACCAAAGCTTCCTTCCTCCCCGATCTTCCATGAGATCACGACAACCTTGGCTAACAGAATGATAATTCAATCACTCACCTACAGTGAGTGAGATCACGACAACCTTGGCTAACAGAATGATAATTCAATCACTCACCTACAGTCAGATTAAAATGTTAGTAGCACATAAATATGACTGGACTAAGGATAAAAGGAAAAGATCAGAAAGACCTTTCATGTCCCAGGTTTCAGGGCAGACAACAACTTCAGAGCACATTGCAGTGAATCGGAAGCCTAGGGTTCTAGCACTACCCTTGTCACAGCCTATATGCAATCTGTGGTCTTTAGATTCATCAGTTCCTCACCCCACTTCTGCCATGTACTAAACCTTGGATTAGAAATTGAGATGTGACTGTTAAGACAAATACCAACAAAAAAATTTACTCCAAGAAAATCAAACAGCAACATGTCAGAAAATGCTGGGCTTACAGCAACTGCAAAATCTAATTCTGCTCCTCATGGATTTATGCCTCGCTCCAAGTGAGAAAATGAACTGTGAAAACAGTACAGAAAGAAGTAATTCAAGACTGAGTCATACCATTTCTGTGAGAGGGCAGAATGTGCAATCAGCTGTAAATCTGGCATATTCCCTTTTTCAAGAACTGTACTTTCCAACCTAAACACTATCCTTTTAAACTGAGATTGCTTTCCATCCTACTTTAAGAATTTTTAAACACTACATATAATCTTGATGGTTTTCAAATTACTTTATCGATGTAAACATAGCAAATCTCCCCTCCTGTATGATAACTTTGATTTAACTGTAAACTTCTGGCTCTTCAGGAGGACACCATTATCATTTTAACTACAAGAAAGTTCCATTGGTGGATAGTAGGATTAATCTAGGACCAAAACTAATGCAGTCTCAGGAGTGGTTGCTGGGGAAGACAGTGAAGAAAAGAAATTCAGTTTCCAGCCCCTGTAATAGCCCAGCTGCCTAACTGGTTGAAACCACTCACTGAAAATGAAGCAGCATCCCTACAATCTAGTGGGATGATGCTGTGCTAGCATAAATACTAATTTACTGATTATTAGTGCAGTGCATGCCCAACATTCTGCTGAGAAAATGAAGAGAAAAAGTGATAAACTGAAGGGAATTTCATGAGTGAAAAAAACAGATGTACCTAAAGTAGTCATCAAAGAATTACTGAAAATAACAGGTAATGGGGAACCTAAGGCACATTTACAAGAACTGTCTAGAACAGAAAGAGATTACAGGTCCCATCAGCTCTTTGTCAACAGTAACAACACAACAGCAGCTTTGGGGAAAAGAAGCTGGGCAAATACTAACCAGATACAGACACTGGTCAGCCAGCATCCATCTTTAATCAGTAAAAAAGACAACATGAAAGACTGGTTATTGTGTTTCTATTATAGGCATTTGGCATGCAGTTACAGAGAACCCACAAGTACTTTTCCAATGCAAGCATCACCTTGAAGAACCACAAAGTACACTGTGATTCAAAATACTCCCCTATGCCCTTAAAAATTAATCAATGCTTTTCTGTTACTGCATCCTCTGTAATGCACAAGGACATAGAGCCATTTAAATGGAAATTGTACCTGTCCTCTTGTTGGCAGATCTTTTACACTGTCAGGTTTAAAGAAGGTGAAGTCAATCAGAGCCTGAAACAAAGACACTGCTTTCTCAGAATGGCCAGCCTGTCTCAGAAAGTGACACTGCTGAATAAATATAGCTGTGAAGGAAAGCAGACAAAATTTTAATATTTCAAATAAATTTTACTGCAAAGTATTTTATTACAGCCTCTCCTCCCTCCCAAAAAAAGACAAACAAACAAACAAACAAAAACAAAAAAAAACCAACAAAACCTCACACATGAACTGCTCTAAAGCATCAAAATATCAAAATCCAAAACACAGAGATAGGATAAATGCATGTCAAAACCACTGTCATTTACTGATTTTAAGATGTCCTGCTTTAAATGTGTCAAAGAGATGACATTTTATTCATGCCAGACATAGACTGTCCTTGTTGATGAATAAAAGTTGTATGCAATGGTCCAAACTTTAGTTTATCCAGTATCTGTCAAAGTGGGTCACAACCCTCTTCGAAAATGCTGGGCACGACTCTAATTCACATACTAAGCAATTAGAACAGAAGTCCTTTTTGCCTCATTTGTGGATGAGACAGTCACATTGGTAATATGTTATTAATATACCATTTTCATTCCAACTGTCACTCTCATTTTCTTTTCCTTTTCATAGGAACACAGCTAAGAGAAATTCAGTCTTTAAGCCAAAGTAGAGAAAAGCCCTATTCCTTGCCCTTCAACAAATGATTTCTGTAATTACTGCCATAACCCTACAACACACTGAGCCTCAAGTCTCAGCCCCAGTTTTTTTTATTCTTATATTTGCAGTGCAAATCTTAAATGAAAGAGCTAGCGAAGTAACAAGTATTATAAAAACACCTCTCTTACTAGACAGTTCAAGGACATTTCAGAGATCTTCCATCAGTACAAACTACATGCCAGTTTTGACAAACACTGACTGTTCAAAATCCAAATGGCTTTAAGTCATAATCTTAAATGGCTTGCAAATAAAAAAACCAAACCCCATAAATGAAGACTGAAATAATTCACTAGGAGTTTTGAAAACAGTTATTGAGAAACTATTGTTTCTTCACTAAATTCTTTGGAAGGTTTGAAATCAGGATACCTGTCTATATATAGACACATGTAGCAACTTATGTTAGCACCAGTTAATTCCAATGACCACCTTATTTTATAACACTAAGGAGCAGCAAATTATTTGCTCTTTTTACTCATATTCAGATTTACACCATATGTGTGCACATAAAAACTTGAATTCAGCTATAACACAGAATCTGGGCATTTTATCAAATTTCCCTGCAAAATCAATTATTGTTTCTGATAATGAAGACATTGAGATTTCTGAAGATACTTATACAGCAAAAAGTATATGTAGAATGTTTCAAAGTATTTTAACAGATTTAGCACTGTGCTCGAGTGACACTGAAAAATTTGTCTTTTCTTGGTTTCTCAGCTTCAAACAGATGATTCTCTACATTCAAACTATTTTAGTAAAAAATATCTCATCAGGACTTGCTGCCAAACTGGAGCCAAAAATAATTTTTTTCAGCATGATAAAAATTTTTTCTGCATAAGTTTTTTCTGCATGATAAAAAAGAAAAGAATATTTTAAGAAATGCAAAGATCAGCAGTTTGTGGTAAGAGCTGAAATAAGCATGAATACATACTTAATTCAGTCCATAGTTGTAAGAGACTTCTGAAGCTGAACTAACCTGAAAGATAAGAATTTACCTCCCATACTAGTAGATAAAATTTGAAAAATCAGACTCCCTTTCCACAGCAAAATTTGAGAATGCTTACCTTCACCTGCTTTCTATTAATAGTTCAAGTAAAATACTATTAATTTTATATCAGAATTTAAGTAAAAAATAATCTAAAATTTTACATTAATTTTTATCTGCTTTCTTAACTGTCATGTTTTCAGAAAACCTATTTCCAAGGCAATAATACTGTGTACTGAATTGAACACTAGATGGCACAGTCCACCACTATTAAAATTGCCTCTTTCACTTTGTCAGTAGTAAAGGTCAAAGGTTGAAGATACAAGCCTACTGTACTGCTACTCATCTCATAATTAACTTGTGAAACTCTCTGTGTGTATTTATTTTAATGAACATGTCCTAATAACTACATTGACAATTCAAATGCAGCCCAAGAATTAGAAAGTTAAGTCATACAAAAAAAAGAAAAATCAGTTCAAAGAAACTTCTCACTGGAGATGCCTCCACTCTGTCAATGTCATTCCAAAGGGAAAGGAATCAAACCCAAATCAAACCCCAAACCAAATCCCTTCACAGTATCCATGAACAAATCACTATAATCTTAAGACAGGACAACAAGACATTAAGAGTGGAATAGAAAAACAAATAGAGTTAAATTCATTTTAATGTTAACCTATCTATAGACATTGTCAACAAGCATTTTGAAAAATGTCAATATATCATAGTTTAAAAAGTTAAGGAACTCCATTAAAAAACAAACATCTCATAGCAGTTGACAGTGTTTAATGAGTTAAATATATTCAGGGAAACAAAACGAAAGAAAACCTTTCTGTCTAAAAAAAACCAGATGCTGAATGAAACATCTGTCTTGAGCATCATTCATTGTGGTTAGTGTATAAAGTGACTGAAGTGTTGCAAATCAGAGACAGCAGAAACAATTAGAAGCTATCAGGCACTACAATATCCACCTGCTACAGCACACGATTTTTCCTTTAGAGCAATTTTTCCAGTGCTTGATCCAAGATGAATCAACCGAAAATCATGTGAACACCTTAAACTAATTTGTAACCCAGGATCTCAGCCTACAAGTTCAGACTGGATATTGTGTAACAGACAGCAGTATTGTTCAAACAGTTTTAATTCTCACTTAAGAAATCAAGATGCCAAACATTTGCAAGAGAATAAAAACTCCCTGTAAGACGTATGAAAGTCTATTCTCACAAAGAATGTGATCAGCTCCTGTGAAGACCATTCTGACCATTAACATGAAACAGAAAGAATCTTACCTAGCATAGCTTCTTCTGTGCCAGGCAGTAGAGGATGTGATACCATGCTGCCATCCTGTACAGCTGCCAACGTAGTCAAACATTTTCCATAGAGACTATTGATTTTTGAAACAGAAAAGGTAGTGAACTGACTCTGACAGAAGAGGAGATATTTCTTCCACAGCTCTGGATTATTGGGATGTAAGAAAATTAGCTTCTGCCACTCTTTGAGCAAAGCTGGTGGTTCCCAGAACTCTGCGCAAAGCTTCAGCCTGGCAAGTTTCAGATCAACATTACTTGGATTGCTTTCAATTGCCCTCTCTAAAATAGCCAGCTTCTTTTCTAAGATTAACTTCAGTGATTTTCTTCTTACTTCATGCTCTCCATTACTGGCATAAGGGCTAGGTCCTCTCATTAATTCATCCTTAAAACAAAAAGAGAAGTCATTACAACATAGGAATAATGACTAGAATCAGGACAAGAATGATGACTTTTGTGAAGAGGAATTAACAGCTCATTCCTCAACAGAAGATATACAGCCCTAAACAAATGAAACTACAATATAGTGTTCATATATTTATTTACTTACACGCAGCCAGCTTTGTCAGAACACATACCTGAAAAGAAACAAATTCCATCCAAGCATTAATATCTCTTGGGTTTTCTCTGACTTTTCTGTTATGTTCCTCCACTTTTGTCATTAGAACAGAGTTAACCTTTATCCCAGACTCTTGAATTGTTTGCTGAGTGTTTGCAGGTTCAAGATCTGCATTCTTGCGTCCTTTTCCTTGCAGCCACACTGTAGTTGATGGATCATAAATCCCTAGAGGATTAACCTCTGTGGTGTCAGAAGGATCATCAGTTTCCATCTGGAAAACTGGTATAAAAGCAGTTGTGTCAGATGGAGAATTTTTATTGCAAACAGGAATCCCATCTGTGTTCAGCATCTTCACGTTGGTCTTTGTGAAGTAACGCTCAGGATGCCTCTGTAATTGCTTCTTTTTTGATGCAGAACTGTCCCAGGTTATACACTGTTTCTTTGTGTCTATGCCAAGACAGGACTCTCCTCTTCTTTTATATCTTAGAAGGAAAAATAAAATTAAACATCTTCTAAAATACAAGGTAAAATAGTTTTTGACAGAAAGCACAGAAACAGTACTTTAATTCAAACTCATCCAAATAATATATTCATAGATCTTCACAAGTGTAAAAACTTGGTAACTTTCTCTTTAAGATTTTACTTCCTATATTTACTCAGTGCCATTACAATTTTATTATCATACTAAGCTTCCTCTGAGTTCAACAATAACCATAATATTCAGTAGAATTTTATCTACATTCATTTGAAATGTATGATAGAATGCTAGGGGTTGGATGGGATCTCTGGAGACCACAGAGCCCAATATCCCTTCCAAAGAAGGATCTCATAAGGGCAGGTCGAAATGTATGTAGCAACACATACCATATATACCCTTTGGCACAACATCTGAGGGATCTAACACAGAATCCGTTTGCCAAGTGTATAGTTTTTTTGCAAGGATATCAAAGTATTCAAGTAAGCAAACCTCTTGACATATCCAGTATGAAATAATCAGTACCTTAATTTCTCTTTCAGATACAGAAACAGAACAACAGAGATTCAAATAGGCACTTGCCCAAAGATTATCTGTAACAGAACTTGGGACTTCTGACCTCAAAATTCAAAGATTCACAGATTGCACTGGGTTGGAAGGGACACTCAAAGGTCCAATTCCCCATCTCCAAGTAGATCAGGTTGCCCAGGGCCACATCAAGTCTGCTCTTGAATGTCTCTGTGGACTTGGCCTCAACCACATCCTGGGACAACCTGTTCCAGTATCTCAACCACTCTCATTGTAAACAGCTTCCTCTTTATGTCAAACCTGATCCAGTTTCAAACCATTGTTCCTTGTTCTATTGCAACAAGCTCTTCTGAACAGTCCTTTCCCAGCCTTCTCCCTAGGTCCCCTTTGGAAACTGAAATGCAGGTATAAGGTCTTCCCAGAGTCTTCTCCAGGCTGAACAGCCCAAATTCCTTCAGTCTCTTTTTGTAGAGAGGTGTCCCAGCTGTCTGATCATCTTTGTGACCCCCCTCCAGACCTACTCCAGCAGGTCCATCTCTCTTCTGTTAAGGGTCCCATAGCTAGACACCTCTCTTAATGTATAGTCACACTTCTTTTGATGTAGCCCAGCATGCAATTGGCCTTCTGGACTGCAAGTGCACATTGTTGCCTCATGTCCAGATTCTCACCCACTAATACCCCCAACTCCTTTTCTGCTGGGCTGCTCTTAATTTTATCATCCCCCAGCCTGTACTGACATAGAGGATTTCCCTAACCTAGGTGCAGGTCCTTGCACTTTAACTTATTGAACCTCAGCACACCTCTCCAGCTTGTCCAGGTCTCTCTGAATCGCATCTCATTCTTCAATCTCACCACCACACCACTCAGCTTGGTATCATCTGGAAATTTGCTGAGGGTGCACTCAATCTTGCTGTTGATATCATTGATGATGATACTGTAATAGCACATGAAAAATTGTGCTTTTGAATCTGCCCCATGCTGTCACCTCCAGATGGCAGTCCTACAAGCTCACATGCCTGCAGTCTACTACACACAGAATGATTTTTTTAAAAAATTAATTTGTGTATTTTATTCCCAGTATTTTAAAGCATCTTTTTTCATCTTCTACATAGAAATTTCACAGACAAGACTCATTTACTTGAGTCTGAGAAAGTGACTCTGTGATAGTTTGAGTATCAATAGAAAGCAAAACAACATACCTTGCTATATCCCCCCGATAGAGGGACTTGTAGGCCCAATTTGCAGGGTCTGGTTTCTTGTCTATTCTGAAGGTTTCTGCTGTTAAAGTCTGAATATCATCAAGCCAAACAAAACGTTCACTTGTAAGATTCGATGTTTTCTTATCTAGACTGTGGAACAGAAGTATATTCTAAGCATTGTGTGCATATACTCAGCATTTACAACAGCCAGAAAACATTGTATTCCTGTAGTTCATAATAAGTTAATTTATTCAAAGTCATGGTGCATAATCCATTACTGCACCCTTGAAAAAAAAAATCCTAGAAATACCTCAAAACACAAATCTTCCTTGGACTTCCAAAAATTGGATTTAAAATTGTGAAAGGTAATAACCAGATTTAACCAATCAATTTATTAGCAAACTATAATCTAAAAGCCATATATTACTATTTCTAAACCTTACTTTTGTCTTTGTAACATGCTATAATTAAGAAAAAGTATAATGTTGATTAGTTGCAATTGTACCCATGCTATAATTAAGAAAGAGTGAATAATGTTGATTAGTTGTAATTGTACCCACGCATTTGATAAAAAACTGAGCAAAGTGGTTTATGGATTGCAGTTACAAACTTATGTGGAAATTGCCATTTGCCTCCAAAGTGTAGACAACTACGAACTTCCAACCTGAATTTACATTACAAGTAAGTAACTTAGTAAATGAGTTTTACTACTCCTGAGAAGCTTTCTAAAATTTCACAAAACATATATCCTTTAGGGCAATTTTGTGGTTCAGGTTTCCCAAACAGTCCCCTGAAAACTCAATATTCTCCCAGTACCAACAACTAATGTAAAGAAGTAAAAACAGACAGCAAAGCACTGTGTGCCTTGCCTAGTCTAGTAAACAACTGATGAACCAGGTTGAATGTTTAAGTCCACTCCTTTCAGCCCAGATACCTTTCTGCACAGACAAGAGTGACTGGGCAGAGGAGAATGGTCTTAGCATTCAAATATTTTTTTCACAGTGCTTCCTCACAGTCAAAGCTTTAGCCACCACAAGCCAAGAACAGAGTCTTCATACGAGAGGTGGTGAGTGTGGTTAGAGACAGCATACAGTAACTCCAGTACCAGTGCGTTTCATCTACAGGTAACCAAGAATGTTCCCTTGCTACAGATGAACACACACCTGCAAGCCTGAGCTCTAAACTCCCGGTTAATCTGCCTCAATAAAAGTAGTAAACTGAGGGAAATTCAAGGACTGCCTGGATTATGCCCAAGTGTAACAACAGTAACTCAGTGTCACCAAATCCTCACTCTCTTCCCAGGAGCAGCTGCAATGCTGTGAATTAGAGCCAGAACCGCTGATCCTGAATTAAAAACAGGAACTAGGGAATCTGAGAGGCAAAATGGCTGCTCAAACTATCAAATATGTTGAGAAACAGGGAAAGATGACTTACAGCGCCATTTAGCTTGGAGTACTTCAAATTAAATGATCAAAACAGACTGAGAAAATCACAGCTCAATATGCCAACCTTGAATACTCACCACACTTACAGAATATCCATTACTGCTTAAAGATAATGCTACAAAGCTGTTTTCTTGTTCCATTAAAAGACCCCTCCAGGAATTATATAATAGTGAAATAAATAATCCTGAAATTAATAAAATGATCTAGCAAACAATTTTGATTGTTTAAATATCCATCTAGATGTACCATGAACAAGAAATATGAAGCATATGGCATGGAACAATAAATTGCCAGACATAAAAAAAAGTTAAATCATACAACAAATTTTGCCTTCATATGGAAAAAAGAAAATGTTCATTCTGTGAGGAGGAAATTGTATTACAAGGCATACAGAGCTGTGTAACTCTTTCACACTAATTAAAAACAGTGTTTAATGCAATCGCTCTCCAAACTCTCCCAACGGAAGACTCATGAAAAGAAACAGGATGCTCACAAAAACTCAACATAAGTCTCTACATGTCTTCAAAAATATATTTCATGACTACTACCATGCTTTTGTTCGGCAGAACACTGTTTGACTACATATTTTAGGCACAGTTCTCAGATATGATCAAGCAAGTGGTTCTAATTCTATTTCCATCACTCTGAATGCAGGTTTAGTCATCCACATCTCAGAAACAAAACAACAAAACCCAAAAAAACCCTAGCCACAAATGGTAAGAATTTAATTCATAAAGCTGAAGAGACAAGTACAAAGCCACAACCAATTCACATCTTTCACAGCATTAACAAATACATACTTTGCTGCTGCTTCCTTTTCCCGATTTCTGCCACTTCCTGTAGCTTTGTCCTTGTGCTTAGTGTCCAGGTCAGATTCACTACTACTGCTGGAGTCTCCTTTGGTTTTCTTTTTTGTCTTCTTATAATGGTGATGCTTTTTCTTTTTCTTTTTCCTTTTTTTACTTGACTGTTTCAGACTCTCATCTGTATCACTTTCCCCTGACAACTCTGATCTTGAAGTAGTCCTGCTTGGAAACAAGTATATATAAGTAGCAAAACTGTAAGGAAATGCCATCCTTGCAAGAAGGTTCAGAAATATTTTCATTCTTATCTTTATTCTCTCTGGGTTTTTTTTAAGACAGCAGCAACATACACAATGAAAGTGATAAAAATCTGCATTAAATAATAATTATCTTTATTTTGCAGGTCCTGGCATTCCTGACAACCAGTCTTGAAGTTTAAATTGTCAAGGACATTTTGTGTGTGATCTGTATAAATATCCACCTGTTATCATACTGAAATAATGTAGGTCTTCACTCGCCCTTTTTAAAACAAAAGTTATTTTTAAACAGTTTTTTTCTGTAATTTTTCAATAAAGGAAAGGAGTGACAAGTTTCAGTATTTCTAATATACCTCAGAAGCAAGGCACCTCAGAAAAACACAAAAACCTTATACAATTTATTTAAGGACACCAAGAATTAAGAAGCCATGGGAGAACCATTAGCAGGCCTTTAAAATGCACACACACCCAAACCAAAACAAATAACCAAAACCCACCAACTGTATTGGAGTAATTAGTTTTCATTGAACTGAGAATGTACCCTACCAACAGGCAAAAAGAGCAAACACTTATCTGTACTCTGCTGCCTGACAATTTCTCTTTCAAAGATTAATTATAATGACATAGTAAACCCACCATAAAATATCTGAATGGGAATTTGCAAATTCTTTAGTTTTATAACATAAAGTCTGGAAAAGATCTACAAGCATAATATATGACTGATAAACAGAACTACGATTGCATTTCAAACAATCACACAATAGATGTAAATGTAAGAGAATAAGTATACAAAAAGATGTATTCAGCTGTGATTGTTATGATGAAGACAATTTCTATGATGACGACCTAGAGTCATAGTAAACACAGGAGCTTGTATCAAATTAACAGTGTCTGGTTTTACACTCGACAACTGCAACTTCATTCCATTAATAAAGTGCTAGTTATAGTATTGATACGCCACGTATAGCAGCTATGCTAGTGAAGGTATTAAAACTAATTCTTTAGTAAATGTGGCTACTCAAAGCTCATTTTTATGAAATGATATAATAACCCACTTCGGTGATCAGCATGTTCTGCACTATCGCACAACTTGATACATCTAATATTCATTAATTCATATCTTCAACTACTTTTTTAAAAGTAAAAACTCAATATGAAATGGATGATTGAACCAGTTTTCAAAGGGAAACCACAAAGATGATGCTTAATCTTTACATTATTTCAAGGGTCACTTAGGACATCCAAAAGATAATGAAGAATCATGATCACTCAGTTCCCTTTCAATTTCAGAATAACAATGATTTAAATGCAGCTGTGAGAAAAAGAAAATGGGAATGTAATTGCATAAGTATAATTTCTCATTATTTTAAGTTAAAGGACATAGAAGCATTATTCACACTTTTATATATGACTCAGATCAGGCCTTTATAAATACTGAATAGTAGAATGAAAAGCAGCCCTAAAAGCTCGTGGTTTTGGTCTCACGTAACAAAAGACAGGCAGGGCAAAAGAGAGAGGTTATTTTAAAAGACATTGAAATACATTCTACCTTATTAGTGGTGACTTTTCAGGGACAAGATTTGCAACTTCTGTAGTGCGCTGGTGCAGTAATAGTGCATCTTCTGTAGAGAAGCTTGGGTTACTAAGCCAGTCCAGTTCTGCAGGTAAAGAAAAGGGTAAGATCAATACAAATCACCTTGCTGTGCTTTTCAAAGCTGGGAGTTAAGTTAGTCAGCAGACAACTACATTCACAGTAAATGTCATTGAGTCCTGCATAATATCTGAGCATATCATAAGACAGTCCATGAAATTTCCATTTAGAAAAGCTGCAAGTTGTAATGAGGTAAAATATTTAGGAGCTGGAATCTTTGGCATCAATCTGAGCTTTAAAAAATTCACCACACAATGATACTTAAAAGTCCATACTGAAAGTGAGTAGTATGTTTTATACACTGCCTTGTAAAAGGCCAAATCTATGCAGTATGAAGTTTTACCATGTAAAAAAAAAGTTTATATATGTATGGTATAAATATATGCTATATATGCATAATTACATAAGATTTTCTAATATATCCTCATATCTTCATTGACCTCAGTGCTATGCAAGTTTATGGAACAGATCACTGTCAGTGCAATCACAGGGCACCTACAGGATGGCCTAGGGATCAGACCCAGACAGCATGGATTTAGAAGGGGCAGGTCCTGCTCGACCAATCTGATCTTTTTTATGGCCAGGTGACCCACCTGGTGGGTGTGGGGAAGGTTATGGATGTAGTCTACCTGGACTTCAGCAAGACCTTTGATACTGTCTGCCACAGCAAGATCCTGGCCAAGCTGGCAGCTCACAGCTTGGACAGGGGCACTTTGTACTGAGTTAAGAATTGTCTGGACAGCCAGGCCTAGAGTGGTGGTAAACTGTACCACACCCAGTTGGCAGCAATTCACTAGTGGTGTCCCCCAAGGATTACTGCTGGGCCCACTCCTGTTTAATATCTTTACTGATGATCTGGATGAGGGGATCAGTAAGTTTGCAGACGACACCAAGTTGGGAGCAGGTGTTGATCTGTTAGAGGTTAGAAGAGCTCTGCAGAGGGACCCGGACAGGCTGGACAGATGGGCACAATCCAGTGCCATGAGTTTTAACAAGTCCAAGTGCTGGGTTCTGCACTTTGGCCACAACAACCCCATGCAGCACTACAGGCCGGGGACAGAGTGGCTGCAGAGCAGTCAGGCAGAGAAGGACCTGGGGGTACTGGTTGATAGCCAACTAAACATGAGCCAGCAGTGTGCCCAGGTGGCCAAGAAGGCCAATGGCATCCTGGTGTATCAGGAATAATGTGAACAGCAGGACCAGGGAGGATATTCTGCCCCTGTACTCAGCTCTGGTTAGGCCACACCTTGAGTACTGTGTCCAGTTTTGGGTCCCTCAATTTAAGAAAAATGCTGAGATTCTTGAACATGTCCAGAGAAGGGCAACAAGGCTGGTGAGGGAGCTGGAGCACAAGCTCTATGAGTAGAGGCTGAGGGAGCTGGGGTTGTTCAGCCTGCAGAAGAGGAGGTTCAGAGGAGACCTCATTGCCTTCTACAACCACCCAAATGGAGGTTGTAGCCAGGTGGGGGTTGGTCTCTTCTCCCAGGCACCCAGTGACAGAACAAGAGGACACAGTCTCAAACTGGGCCAGGGCCAGTTTAGGCTGGACGTTAGGAAGAAATTCTACATGAAAAGAGTGATTGCCCATTGGGACTGGATGCCTAAGGAGATGGTGGAGTCACCACATCTGGAAGTTTTTAAAAGGAGACTGGATGAGGCACTTAGTGTTATGGTTTAGTTAATTAGAAGGTATTAGGTGACAGGTTGGACTCAGTGGTCTCAAAGGTCTTTTCCAACCTCATTAATTCTGTGATTCTCTGATATTTCATATGTTAATTATAATTATTAAAGAGTAAAATATAAAAGCAAAGGGGCATAATTAAAGGTGTAGTCAATAAATGCAAGAGAACTTACAGCAGCTTACAAAAATGCACTTTACTTACTGCACAGACATTATTTTTAATGCAATTCTATTGATAGGGACATCCATTACTGATAAGAAGGCTAAAGTGCTTTATAGAAGGTCACAAAATGTCACTGGATTCTCAATTCTGTAACCACAAAAATTCCATTAGACATTTAAACAGTGTGCTAAAAGGCTAACTTATGCTAATTTTCATGTATTAGTCATTGTTAAGCACTCTGCATCTAAACTTCCTTCACCCATCCTAGTCACTGGATAAGATTAGATATTGACAGGATGTGGAGAGCGAATTTTCTGCCATAAGTTTACTGATATTAAAACTTCTGTAACAATCTTCATAGACATTTAATTTCTAGGATTCTTTCAAGTATGCAAAATTTTCTAGCATATCAACCAAGTGTTATTTCACATAATTACAGAATTTAACATCAGTGTCTCCAATGCAGACCACAGGAGATAACAACAAAAGGAACAAATTTGGTCTCCCTGCCTGTTCTCCATGGTCTCTGCAACCATTTTTGTCTCAGTGTTATTCATGTCACAATCCTGTCTTTGTGCTTTTGACTACACTGACCTCTAATCCTTAAACAGCATGATCTCATTGTCTGCCAAGTCATATATCTCTCCTTCTAAAGTATTTATTTCAGAAATAGCTTTTCATATCAAGTCTTTCTTCTGTCTCATGTCCCTGAACTGTTCTCTATAAAAAGGATTTAAAATGGAGCAGACTCTAGAAAAGTTTGTTAACCTAAGTTAAACTATTGAGAAGTACATACAATCAAGAAGAGAACCAAGAGACTGCCCCTGCTACCAATGACCAAAGGCCCCATGAAGGATGGCCACCTTCTCTGGTTTACTTTGACACTTAGTGCAGAGGAGAACCCACACAATTCATGTCACTGCAAGGACCAAAGCACTCTTTCCACAAGTGCCCCAACCAACACACTGCAGAACACCCAAAACGTAGGATGGAGACCATGTAATAAAATTAAAATTCAGTTGTGTGTATGCCTCTGCCTGGCAATGAGAATCACCAAATCTAAGGCAAGTACACCAGCCTACTTTGTTGCAAATCAGCTTGAGATTCTTCCTGAACCTCCCCTGACTGCACACACCCCCCACACTCCCCCACCCTCTGACTTTTCAGGAAAATACTTAAGATATATTAACATAAAATTTTAATACAACCCTAAAATATTCTAAGAATCTACTATTTCATTTAAAACAATGCACCCTGGCACAAATGCCTTTAAATATCTGTCTGTGACTAAAAATTTAAGTCTACCACAAAACACTCTTCCAAAACCTTTGGTGAGCTTAAAGATTTATGCTGGATAATATCCAAGCAATATTTCACTCACTCACCAATATAATTACTACTCTAGGTGGAAAATAAAGTATTATGCAACAGTAAGTTAATTCCTTACTTTGATTCTATAAGATGTATTAAGAACCACCTTAAAACCAGAACTACTTCTTAGGATAAATTTATTTAATATTTTCCATGAAATACCAAAATTTTTCTCATGGATAATTCTTCATTACACATTTAAGTCATACAGAAATTAAATAAATACATCTGACAAGATAACTACATAATCAAATTGGAGTTAACAACTCAAGGTATGCCATCTGGTACGCTGAATGCTGCTTTATACTGGAGATTTCTGAGGCATATTTATTAAATGTGATATTGATTTTAAAAATTATTAGCTTCCTTATTAAATTATTTCTCCTCATTTTGGTGATGAAGATGGTGTGTTTTCCCATTGGTCACACTAAGGTCTTCCTTAGACACAGACAATTCAAAGACAGTACAACGGTCCAGAGCACTCCAGATTGCAGTAAATGCAACTACTTTGTGCTTAAAGCCTTTTATTTATTCACACAAATAAAGGAAACATTTAACATCCTTTAAAAAAAAAAAAAAAAAAAGGTTTTCATTTGTGCTGCATTACACATACTTGCTTAGTGATACAAATGTACTGGTTGGCAGAGTCTCTGGTGTAAAGGTGCGCCACATGGACAGCACAAAACCGTAACTTATCAGCCAGCCAGACTTCCTCAAAATTATCGTATCTGTTCCAAAGCTATACAAAACTTACATGACTTGTATTTCTCCAGATCTCCAATAACGTAATTCAGGCACAATAATATTCTCTGTGGCTTTTGAGCTTCTCTTCTTTTTAAGAAATGGTTTCCCTTTCCAATGTGTAATAAATAATTTACTAGTATCATTTTTTGTAAAAATAAATTTATTGTAAGATACTTATGTACTGATTTGAATTAATAATTATGTTTCAAAAATAATCTACAACATATTAATACTAAGGTTAATAATACTTAATAAAACAGGTGGGTTTTTTTTTAAGAAGTAAGCCTGAATACAGGATGAAGTTAAATAATTTGCCTTCAGTCATACAAAGCTGTTGATAATGAAACTCAGAATTCAAGACTTAGAATATTCAGACCATTAAGAAAAAAAATTCTGAGATGTTTAACTTTTAAGATTTTTCAAAATGCCATACATCAAAACAGGCTTTCCATTGATTTCAAGAGCATCATATCAAGATCTCCAAAGATTAATACAGATAACACACTTTTTACTATTGTTCATCACTTTAGTGTCTAAGTGTAAATATTTTAGATACAGACCAACCCAAATTAGGAAATGCTGTTTGTGTATCAGTAAGCTAGATTTTATAACCTTTAGCCTTATGGCACTACAGGGCCAAATAACTCCAATAACAGATACTTAGTAGCAGCAAGACCTTCATTTTTCAAACCTGAAAAGCAAAGTAGCCAACATGTTTATCTTTAATAAGGCATTATTGATCACATTGACAAAATGAACAGAAAAGAAAAATCAACAAGGAAAGCAGTAAAGCTCCAGCTATTTAGAAGACAAGTGGACTGGCCAACCACATAAATTTCCCTGAGGAACAAAACACACTTTAAAGAAAAGAAGCCACACCTCAACTGGCAGAAGAGTGGAAAACAGGGATCGTTACATTATAAAGGTTGTTCTATGACCAAAAACACATTCTTAAACAAAAAGAGTTAGCAGATTTTTCATTCCATTCCTTCTCCCAGCAAATTAATCTTGCAGCTCACAAAAGAATGAATCCTCAATTTCTGAGTTGTGTCCTCTATCCCTTACACTCCCCATCACTGCCACAGCTTCAGAAACTATCTGGGCTCTCTCCACACTTCTACACTACCTTCTCATACCCTTTAATTATTGGCTGGGCAAGAGGCACCCTCTGCTGTGTCAGACAGTGATCTCTGCTGAAGTTTATTAGTTGGCTAATATACAGATGCTCATTGCCAAGACCATCTATGCTGGAAATGGTTCAATTCACATTACAACCTGTCTCACAGCACTGGCACTTTATCTAGATTTATCTTTTCTAAGCAGATGTATATTTTTACAGACTGCCTTCATTTGTGATGTTGCTTTCCCTCATGACAACAAACTTGACTGCAAGAGCTAAAAGTCCTGAGAAGGAAGAGATATTGAAGAAGTAAGCTGGCAGACAGATGCACAGCAACCATGCATGAGATCCATTTCCACAGGAAATCTGCCTTAGATACAGCAAAGTAGTATCAGCATTACCTATTAGGAATCAACTTCCCAGAAGTCATTTTGAGTTTACCTGAAATTATCTTAGTCCATTACAGATGTGAGGTCGTTAACTTAGTGTGATAACACTGCAACAGTGAACACATGCAGAGTAAGGGGGGGGTGGGGAGGGGGCAGTGTATAATTTTATTTTAAATTATTGGCTTAGGGCCTCCAAGAAAAACTCACTTAGAAAAATGGCATCATAAACATTAATCCCCTGACTGCACCTTAAGTTTGGTTCTACATGAGAAGATGAGATCAAATTGTATTTGTAAAACACTGAAGAACCACACTGCAAGAACCAACCCCTGTAGCACAACCAATACGCTTCTGTGGATATAGCAGGGAAACATTTAGAATCCTCCAACTATGGTATTTTCAGAACAATTTAATCAAACTGACCTAATAACTCTGGAAAGAACTGAACAGTTGTTTCCATTATATAACATGCACATCCAAAACTCTATAAATAATTTCCAGAGAATGTAGCTGTATACAAGCATTTCAAACATCAAAATGCATTCCAAACCTTAAAACTTCACCTTTTCATGTTATTTTTCTTGTCAGATGTCATTTCCACAGACCAGAATAATGTTCTTGAAGAACACGAAGAATAAAAGATTGTTTTGTGATATTATGCATGTACTTCTTATTCTACACTACCATCCACATTTATGAGCACAATAGTAGAAACAATCCAATGGCATTCTTTTTATACCTTCTCAAGCAAAAAAAAAAAAAATTATAGTGCATGTCTGCAGACAAAATTTTTAAGAGTTATGCAAAGCCTTTTGCTGTCTCTCAGAATCTTGAAAATCTGATTTCAGCAAAACTCACTGTGTCTTACCAATGAAATAGTTCCGATGGTAAATAATGCTGTGCATGCTTATTGTCAGTAGGGTTAATTATTACCACTGCTCTGCTCATAGCTACTGATAAATTTGTAATTGATCTTCTACCAGAGCCTAATTAAAGTTGACAACATAATTGTAAGAAACCATATACAAAATTATTTTGCACTTTAGAGGTTGCAGCAACTCAGCAAACCAGCAGCGTAGGTAGAAAGAGTGTACAGCAATACTTCCATTTCAGGCAGTTATTATAAATAGTTTTGGAAGGTTTGTACAAATATGACACAGAGGTGGTTGGAGGAATGAAACACAGCCAGCATATTTACATTATTACATCAACTTTTTTTGGAACTGAAGCATCCCAAACGACTGCAAAAGGCACCTCAGTTTTGCACATATTAAATACAATATATTATCTGATCTCTGTTATCATGATGGACTTTGGCTTCAGCTATACAGTCACCTCTCAGAGAGATATCAAAGTTGCCCATCAAGTTCTCATAAGCTATCTATGCCACCATAAATGTTGTTCTGAGTTAATATTTATAACTGAACTGTGGTTGTTAAAGCACAAGACTGACTAAAACGTAAATCAAATAAAAGATGTTCCTTGATGTTCCGTCAACAACTCTTACACAAAGAACTTGCAGTAAACCAAAATATAACTCATAAACAGAGCTAATAACCGAAATTACTTTCAAAAGTCAGTCTGTGTAATTTGATCTTGCAGGCAGGTGGTCTGCGGTGACAGGGACTGTCTGTATAACAAACCTAAAGGCTTCATTCCCCGAGTGTTACAAGGTCTTACTAGCAGAAAATGTTACTGTACCTCTGCCTAGCAAAGCAGCTCCTCTCTTCCTAGAAGCTGTAATCTGTGATCTTATTACATCCACTACTTCCTGCACCAAGTGTCATTACCAGAAAGGGTCATAGATGTGTTCTGGCCACATCTCTGTACAGGCAGACCAAGTATCAACAGCTGCAATGCCATCAGAGAGTAATGCAAAACTAGTTAGAACAAGAAGATAACCTCTGCCTGTATTGCTAAGAGCTACCAAAACTCACCATAGTGACTAGATCAAATACACAAGAAATTCAGCCTAGGTAAACAATTCTCTTAGTGTTTCCCCTTGCTGTGGTATCTAGAGGATGGGCAGACTCGAGGATGGTGCAAGCTGGCAAGCAAAAAGCATAGTTAAAAACATTTCCTAGCAGAATAAATGCTGTGCATACTTCAGAGTTTGGCGATACACAACATAGGGTTTTTACTCATTTAATGAAAGTGTAGACAGCAACCATGACAAAATTATAAACTGAGTCATAATCTCCTGCACTCATAACCTTCCCCCCAAAAAATTAAATATATATATATACCCTTTACAATTAAAATTTGGCTTAGTAAGAAGTGAAATGAGAAAACACTTTTAAAAAGTTATACAAGGCGAGTAGTTAGAGAAAACAAACACGCCGTTTTCCGCGTAAAGCAAACCTGCTTCAGGGCACGACGTTAACCCATAGATATTTTTTAAAGTTGAGTATTTCTACAGCCGTGCCTCCAGCAGATAACTGGAAGCACATCTGGACACACAGGCGAACCCGCCAGTAAGAAGCCAGCACCATTTTAATGGAGTGCCTCTCCCCGAAGTCGCACCCGGGTAAGTAACTTTATTGTTAAGTACGGTCACTCTATTCCACCCGGCAGTGACACGCCTGGAGCAGGGAACGCCCGTGCGCGCCCTACGTACACCCCTACCCTGCTCCGGAGGGAGGAGCCCGGGCCGAGCGCACAACGCCCGCGGGAGCGGAGCTTACGCACTGCCCTCGCGGCGACGCGGGCCGGCGAACGAGCTCTGCAGCCGCCAGACACCGGGGGTCCCAGCCCCAGCGGCAGCACCGCCCACACCGCCACTCGAGGGCGGAGGCGGGGTGCATCGGATCCCAGACGCGGGCGCGGATGGGCGGACGGGGTTATCCCGCTAGAAGGCGGCCGGGTTGGCGGCCTCAGGAGGCCTGGCGCGGTGCGGAAGAATCCGTGTAGAGGCGAGTGGAAGTAGAAAAGCTTTCCGAGGCTTGGGCCGCAGCAAGTAATGGGGAAACAGAATTCTCCCAGGACTTTACCTTTCCTGGCGCCCTCGCTGCTGCCTGTTGGGGGCTCTCCGGGCTCGGCGGCATCGGCAAAAGCCGGGAACAGGGCCATGTCTCAGCTTACCGCCACTGTCTGCCCGCACTGCCCCTCGAAGCGGCAGGGCAAGATGGCGCCGTGGCGTCGAGCATCCTGGGAGATGTAGTTCGCCTGTCCGACCTCCCAAAATGGTGGCAGGGCTTTGTGGCTACTGAGGGAGGGAAGGCACACAGGCTCGCTCGCTCAGTGCTGCAGTTTCTCGGGGTGTCCTGTCTTCTCCAGGCTTCCGCGTACTTAGCGCATTTCGCAGCCGTCGCTGAGGGGATTAGAGAAGGGAGCTTCTGGGGGAAGTGGGCGAGATGGGGTTTCTGCAGCCAGCCTTTCTTTCCCCATGTGATAGACTCAACCTAGCTGATTTTGTATCAATGTGAGAAACTGATTAAATTTGCTGAAGAAATACAACACGATGAAATAATAAAGAACTGCTTGTAAGCCTGAACAATAGCTGCTTGTAAGTAGAAATAAAAATAAACTGGAAAAAAACCCAAATCGAGGTTAG
This sequence comes from Psilopogon haemacephalus, assembly GCA_013396835.1. Taxonomy (NCBI): domain Eukaryota; kingdom Metazoa; phylum Chordata; class Aves; order Piciformes; family Megalaimidae; genus Psilopogon; species Psilopogon haemacephalus. The sequence continues at coordinate 174,970 of VWZI01020611.1, read as the reverse complement.
AGTTAGAATGTGCAAGGTAACATTTAGATACGTTGTAAGTGAGGCCTTCGCAAGGAACAGCTTATGCAGCAAGAACACAGGGGTCACCAAAAGGGGGGGTGAGAGGAAGAGCATTGCCTTCANCACGGGGGGGGGGGGGGGGACAAGAGACCCTCGGAGTAGAAAGGGACTTGTGCCAGGAGACCCCACCTATTCTATGAAGCAATCTGCATAAGACTGCTTTTTCTTGGAATTGTTAGTGCATATCTATGAAAAAGCTTTATATAAACCAAAAGCTAGGAAACTCACTTGGTGTGTGTTGGTGGAGCGCAGACTCCCCACGCACCCAGCGCTGCTTGCTTGCATTTTATTGCCTAAAATGAAATCCTTGATTAATTCGTTTTGAACCCACCTTTTATAAGCCCCAGCACCTTGTCCTACCTCCTAAGTTTCACTGTGAGGGAACCACCCCAGCAATATTTCCTGATACTGGACTGTAAAGGGCAATTTTACAAGAACCAGTGTGTTGTTCCTTTTTAGTATCCACTATATGTTTGATGACCCATATGGCCAGACAGTGTTACAAACACCAATAGCAAGGGCTTAGGGAAGAAAGAGCAATTTGTTTTATAAATCCTCTGATCAGAGAGTCACCCATCATGTTTTATAGCATCCGTAAGTCTCCCCTCCATAGAGAAATGGGGGGAGGGGCTGATTTTTTTTTTTCACACTTTGCACCTACTTGCAAAGGATATTCCACTTTTTGTTAAGAATTGTCTGAAAACTATTTACAAGTGAGGAAAAATACTTCATCTGCCAAAATGTATACCTAGTTAAGATACTTCATTACTCTACTTTCCGGATGGAAAAGCTGCCCTTTTTCTTCATGTAATAAAGCCATTTTAACTTCTACACTAATACTATTGCATGAACAAAATTTCATATAGTGATTAAGCTACAGGTGTACAATGAGCTTAAGAATTATATGCAATTATGTAACCGTTTCATTTTCTGCTCTTAATACCTTTAGATTATTCTTATGCTTTCAGTCCCTTCTGAGCTACAACGTGTCTTAAGACCCCATTCCTGTGTGTCAAAATAAGTGCCCACTGTGTATAGATGTTAGAACTAGCTTCTGTGTAGGCACTGCTTCGCATTTACCAAGCTTTTCTGGTTTGGTTTGGTTTGGTTTTGGGTTGTTTTTATTCCTGTGGTCTTTCTCAGTCAGCTTTCCAGTTGATTATCCTGAACACTGCACCTTCTGCAGACTGCCAACTCATGTTAACTGCTGTTTGCAGTCTTCTTGTAAATGTTGAAGACGATGAAGTCAGATCCTGAGGAATCCTGGTGCTGATTTCTTCCTTTAGAAAACTATAAAACTATTAATCCTTTTTTTCCTACCTCTAATACATTATTACTCTATAAAATGCTATTAATTTTTTTCCCCAGGAGAGAACATTGTAAGTACAGAGTGAGAAGACAATTCAAAACAAAATAGTGGTCAATGGACCTTTGATAGTCTGGAAGTCATCAAATGAGTGGGGCCTGATTGCCAGCTTGGAAAAAAATGGGCTTTAAACATCACATACTGATTTGGAGCAATGTTTTTGCTCAAGTCTTAGAATATATCAAGTTTTGCATTAAAACATTAAAATTTGGGAAATGTGGCATGTAAGACATTGAAATATACATATGCCTAGAACTGGTACAGAAGATAACAGGGAAAAAAATCATAAGCACATTTCCAATTTGTGACCAAATTCTGAAGAGACAATTAGAAAATTGTGTGACATGCACCTTTTGTTGACATTTTCCTAAGAAGAGAAAACCCATGCAATTATGCTACCTGAACAAGTATCTGTCTTTCTGTCTGCCTGGCATAATTTCTTCAGATAGTTTTGGAACTCATGACCAATTTCAACCAAATTTAACAGGAGGCTAAAGGTTACTAAATTACTGCAAATTACATAAAAGCAGGAGGCAATGCAGAACAAGGTTTTCAGTGGGAGGAAAATTCCAGCGTGCATGTAGTTCATATTGGGAGAATACCCTACTGGAAAAGTTGAGTCAGAACTCTTCTGCTTATGGAAATAATTGTTATAAACTTAATTGGATAGTTACTGAAATTTAAAAATGTTTGTGCTGCATATGTCAGCACTGGGAAACCTATCCAGAGAAAATTGATTTATTTCCCTACTCGTTTGCAAACCAGACTCAAAGCCCTTTCAAGACTGATGCACTGGATGCAGGATCAATCAAATGGATTTCATAACAAAAGCATTTTGTTTATTTGCTGACTGTCATTATTCACAATGCCTCTCAGTGGCTCATAGTGATGGTAGCTGCAAGCTTCTCAACAAAGAGAACACAGAGAATGTGCCTTATGAGAGTGAAACAAATTACCAAATACCTAAATATAGATTTCTGTCTTCTATCCCTGGGAATTACCCCCAGTTACAGATAAATTAGCAAAGGGTGTTGCTATTGTTAATATTACTATGACATCAAAAAATTCACCATATTTAACATGGCCACATAAATACAGGTAATAATTCCTATTATCACCAGTGTGTTATCTGAAACACTCAGTACTGCTTCTTCAGTTCTACTAACAGCAAACCATCAAGGCTTTCACAACACAGACAAAAACACAGCAGCTGTATACAAGAAGATTCACTCTGAGATGGGTCAAGAACTGGCTGGAGGGCCAGGCCCAGAGAGAGGTGGTGAATGGTGCCACATCCAGTTGGTGACCAGTCACTAGTGGTGTGCCCCAGGGATCAGTGCTGGGCCCAATCCCGTTCAATATCTTTATTCATGACCTGGACAAGGGAGTTGAGTCCATCATCAGTAAGTTTGCAGATGACACCAAGTTAGGAGCAGGTGTCAATCTGTTGGAGGGTAGGAGGGCCCTGCAGAGGGACCTGGACAGGCTGGATGGGTGGGCAGAGGCCAATGGGGTGAGATTTAACAAGGCTAAGTTCAGGGTTCTACACTGTGGCCACAACATACCGAAGCAGCACTACAGGCTGGGGATAGAGTGGCTGGAGAGCAGCCAGGCAGAAAGGGACCAAGGGGTGCTGGTAGATAGTAGGCTGTACATAGAATCATAGAATCAGAATGGTTTAGGTAGGAAGAGACCTCAAAGATCATCCAGTTCCAAGCCCCCGCCATAGGCAGGGACACCTCCTACTAGGTCAGGATGCTCAAGGCCTCATCCAACCTGGCATTGAACACCTCCAAGGAATGAGCATATACAACCTCCCTTGGCAACCTGTTCCAGTGTCTCACCACCCTCATTGTAAAGAACTTCCTCCTAACATCCAGTTTAAATCTCCCCTCTACCAGTTTAAACCCATTCCCCCTCATCCTGTCATTACAAGACCTTGTGAATAGTCCCTCCCCAGCCTTCCTGTAGGCCCCTTTCAGATACTGGAAGGCTACCTTCTTGAAGCCTTCTCTTCTCCACATTGAAGAGCCCCAACTCCCATAGACTTGCCCTCATAGCAGAGGTGCTCCAGCCCTCTGATCATCTTTGTGGCCCTCCTCTGGACTCACTCCAATAGTTCTATGCCCTTCTTGTGTTGGGGGCTCCAGAACTGTACACAGTACTCCAGGTGGGGACTGACAAGAGCAGAGTAAAGGGGGAGAATCACCTCCCTTGCCCTGCTGGCCACACTGCTCTTGATGCAGCCCAGGACACAGTTGCTATCTGGGCTGCATGTGCACACTGCAGGCTCATGTTGAGCTTTTCATCAGCCCAGACCCCCAGGTCCTTTTCCTCAGCAGGAACACTGCAGAGAAGAAGAGGTCTAGAAAGTTCCTAGAGTGCATGGAGGGTATCTTCTTAACCCAGCTGTTACATGAGCCTACCAGGGGTGCAGCACTGCTCAACCTGCTGCTCACAAATAGAGAAGGGCTGGTGGGAGATGTGGTGGTCAGAGGTTACCTGGGGTCCAGTGACCATGAAATAACAGAGTTTTCAATATATGGTGAAACCAGGAGGGGCATCAACAAAACCTCCACACTGGACTTTGGAAGGGCAGACTTCAGCTTATTTAAGGAACTAACTGGGAAGGTTCCTTGGGAAACAACCCTTAAAAACAAAGGGGTCCAGGAAGGCTGGACCTACTTCAAGAAAGAACTCTTGAAGGCACAGGAATGGGCTGTGGCAATGTGCTGGAAGGCAAGCCAATGAGGGAGACAACTGGACTGGATGGGCAAGGATCTTCTGAAGGAATTAGGAAGAAAAAAGAGGGCATATCAGCTTTGGAATAAAGGGGAGGTATCCCAGGAAGTGTTTAAGGACATTGCTAGGTCTTGTAGGAAAAAAATCAGAGAGGCAAAAGCCCACTTAGAACTTAGACTGGCCACTGCTGTAAAGGGGAACAAAAGATGTTTCTATAAATATTTTAATGGCAAAAGAAGGGGCAAGGAAAACCTCCACTCTTTACTAGATGCTGAGGGGAATATAATAAGAAAAGATGAGGAAAAAGCAGAGCTACTCAACACCTTCTTTGCCTCAATCTTCAATAGTGGGACAGGTTGTATTCAAAGCAACTGGCCTCCCAAACAAACAGATGGAGCCAGGGACCAGTATAGTCCCCCTGTAGTCTCATGAGGCACTTGAATCCTCACAAGTCCATGGGACCAGATGGGATCCATGCTAGGGTGCTGAGAGAGCTGCCAGATGAGCTGGCCAAGGTTGCTCTCTATCATCTATCAACAGTCCTGGCTCTCTGGAGAGGTCCCTTAAGACTGGAAGCTGGCCAATGTGGTGCCCATCCACAAGAAGGGCGGGAAGGAGGAACCAAGAAATTACAGACCTGCCAGCCTGACCTCAGTGCCAGGCAAGGTTATGGAACAGGTCATCTTGAGTGCAATTACACAGCACATACAGGATGGTCAAGGGATCAGGCCGAGCCAACATGGGTTTAGGAAGGGCAGGTTCTGCCTGACCAACCTCATTGCCTTTTATGGTCAGGTTACCTGCTTGGTGAATATGGGGAAGGCTCTGGATGTAGTCTACCTGGACTTCAGCAAAGCCTTTGACACCATTTGCCACAAGTTCCTGGCAAAGCTGGCAGGTTGTGGCTTGGACAGATCCACTCTGAAACGGGTCAAGAACTGGCTGGAGGGCCAGGCCCAGAGAGTGGCAGTGAATGGTGCCACATCCAGTTGGTGACCAGTCACTAGTGGTGTGCCCCAGAGATCAATGGTGGGCCTGATCCTGTTCAGTCTCTTCTCCCAGGCAACCAGCAATGGAACAAAGAGACACAGTCTCAAGTTCTGCTGGGGAAGGTATGGGGTGGATATTAGGTTCTTCACAGAGAGAGTGATTTGCCATTGGAATGGGCTGCCCAGGGAGGTGGCGGAGTTGCCTTCCCTGGAGATACTCAAGAAAAGACTGGATGAGGCACTTAGTGCCATGGTCTAGTTGATTGGATAGGGTTGGGTGATAGGTTGGACTGCATGATCTTGGAGGTCTTTTCCTGTGGGATGGCTGCAGAGCCATGGATGTTATGAACGATCCACTTGTGTAAAGATTTCCCTCAGTGGGCCTCTCTTAGCATGAGAAAAGCAGGCCTTGGTTGCACTGTTTCTGCAGCACCAACCGATAAGAGGGAGCTGGCTGTGGAAGAAAGGAAAACATCTTGGGCAAAGCAGCAGATACACTTCAGAAGAAAAGGGCGTGTGGACAGGTAAGAATTACCGATGGGAAATAGAATAGAGTAATCTGGGAGAGACTTGGGCTGTATAACTTGTGCTGGTTTTACAATAAGGCTGAACAATACTCCAAGCACATTGATCAGCTGTATTGATTCCTTGCTCCTTTGTATCATCTTCCAACCTGGCTTATTCTGTAACTGCCTGTGCAGATATGAGTTAAAGTTTTCAGTATATTTGGGACTTGAGTTCCTTGAGTATTTTGACAAAAATCACATTACATTTGAGGTCAAAACCTCCCCTCTCATCAAGTGTGTAACATTTTCCTTATTCAAATAAAATGGTAGCAGATATTTGTGAATCTGGATTTTGTGAAATGGGTGCCATATAAAGCAGTCCTTCAGGGATCCTTGACAGGACCTGAAAGGACAGAGCAAGCTGGCTTGGTTCTTGGCCTCACACGCTGAAATTTTGCTGTGATATCATGCTCTGCTATCTTTCATATTTTCTGTTGTTCCTCCACACCTACTTCCACTATCGTAAATCCTGTAGTTAGTTCTTTCTGGAGCTCTGATGATGAAGGAGATCCTGCTAGAAGTATGTTCTTCTCTCTGTAAAATATTAAGAGACCATCATCTTTTAAAAGGAGGGTTAATTCTCATCCGCAAAAACTTACAGAACAAGCCTTGCAGTACAGCACTATAAATGGTGTGATTTAAAGCAGGTACCTTGAGTAAAATAATCAGAAGAAACAACAGCCATTTTGAGCAAGGGCTACATTGCACTCATTTAAAGAAATGAGCATCTTTAAAATATTGTTAAAATACATAAGACTGTATGAGCAAAGTTTGCGCTAGGAAGGGCACAAAAGGAATTCTGACTACAGAGCTAGAGGGTCAACTGAGGCATTTACATGCACCTTCTTTGCTCCTTCGAATGACTGTATGAGACAGATGAGCAGGCTTCTAACTCTGCTCCACCAACATTTCCAAACCTCAACGTACCAAATGCTGCCAGCATCGTGTATTTATGCATTTGTATTAAGAAAGCCTATGCAGCTTAATCTAATAATAAAACATGACACATTTAGCATATTCCAGTAGTGAGAGGAACTAGACAAATTTGAAAGAAGGGTGCTGTAGCTGTATCTCTTTGCAGTAAGACCTATGGTGCACAATGGGGTTTCTAATAACACAGTTTCTTGTTCTGATGTTGTGCCAAGTTTCCAGCCTTCCTCTACATTTTCCCAATCCTTTCTCAGGTTTCTTTCAGGAAGAAATCATTTTGTCTGTGCCAATACTACTCATACGTATTGAGATCTACCAAGTAATTTTACCAAGGGCTGTTTTTTTTATTGAGACACACTTGGCAGGCAGAAACATGAAACCTCTGATTTCAGCCCTGCCAAGCGTGGTGCACTGCTGCCGAGCTGTAAACTCACGGTGGTCCCCTTGCCAGTCTCACCAAAACGTTGCTGAAGTAATCATCTCCTGCAAGAGCATCATCAACACATCCTCAATGTTTGGGACTTCACTGATGCCTGATAAGGTCCCCATAGCTGTGTTACTTCCTCTTTCTGCCCTGCTGCCAGGGTGCTCTCTGTGCTAGCAGCCCCTATAGACAGATCTATAGTTTGATATAAAGCTATAATAATTCTACATCTGTCTTTCAAAAGTACTTCTATTGTATTCTTAAAAGGACATAGCTGACCCTTATTTAGCAGCAAACTCTGACTTTCTCTTCAGTTTTTAATTACATATTGTATTATTACATACAGTAAGTATTTTTAGTGAAGATATTACTGCCATTAAATTTGATATTTCATATTTTACCCTCAAATGACTATTTTGCCAGGTCAGTATGTATCTATTTCCTAAAGTCTTCTATGCAGAGATTTTAAAATTACGTTACTGCTCATTGAAAAATAGGTGATTCTACTGCCTTGTTCTTAAAATGTAGCAAGTAATACTTGAAGAAAAATTATCCATTTATATTATTAATTAAACAGGGATATAAAAATACATGGAGGTGGTGCAAACATTTTTGCATGAACAAATAAAATTAAACAGAACAGATGAATTACTGCTAATATTTTTACAAAGGCTGTCAGGTCATCTTTCTAATGCTTTAATAAATCTAGTGATTTATCAATTGATCCAAGTTTTGTCTTTAAAATCTTCTGTTCCAGTAAGTTCGTTGAGTTCAGACCTACATTCTGATTCTACATTCAAAAACCTGGTTTATTCAAGCTGCATGACAGTGCTGGCCTTGAACATTAAAGCCATGGTCAGACTGACCCTGTATGCGTGTATGAAATACATCTACAATGTTCCATAACACAAAACACAAAACAGAAACAGCAATTAAATTAATTAAAAAAAAAAAAACAAAAAACAACAACTTTGCTTCACAGCCATATTCTACATAGGCCTATTAGGTTTTTAGACATAAACCTCAAGACTTGTAAAGTATTTAACTTCTGCTGTACATGCATGTATTCATATGTGAATGTCTGTATTTCTGTACAGATTACAAAAAGTGAGTTGTGATATTGTTGCAAGTCCTCTTACTGAGAATTTTGCTGTGAACAGTATTACATCCAGGAGGGGAAGAAACAATTTGCAGATGCATTCTGTTTGTTAGAAGCAAACACAACCTTTATTGGGATGAAGATGAGAGAATTTTAAGAAATTTTGAACGATCAAAACCTTTTATATATCCAAAACTATGCAATGTCATCCAGTTTCATTTTGCAGGATGTGACTACTGAAAAAGACAACCAACCACCCCACCCTTGCTTTTGCCCTGGTTTTATATCTTCCGCACTGGAGGCCCACAGTCCTATTTGAAAGAGCATAGAAATAGATCTTCTTGTAGGAAAAATGCATTTTACATACTTATTTTGTTATCAAATTATAAAAAACAAGTGTTGCACACAAATCCAATATGAAACATTCATCTTACTGCAGCATTTTGAGGTGGCTTTGTGGCTTTGTTGGGCAGCCATAGATGAAGCTTCCAGTTACTGTAATGAGGTGTTTATTTGGTACCTTGGGATCATAGGATCATATGCTTCAGTGTGGGGGAGGGATAATATCCCTGACAAACCTTTCAAAATGCAGCCTATGAAACAGCATGCTTAAATAGTCAGTATTTGAAAAATAAGTAGGTTGCAGTAACAGGATATTCAGTTTTCTGTTGCAGTTATCAATTCTGCATTGCCTGAGATTCTAGCTTTAGTTAACTTGGCCTGCATTTTATTCCATCTACCATTTAAATCCATAGTGTTGCTTATTTTAAAAAATAATTTTAAAGCTTTGTCTGTTATTGTAGACTAACAGAATAATTGCAAATACATGTTTGTAAGAAGGAAAGTGAAGCTTGCTATACAGCACCACAGTATAACATATGGATTGAAATCTCTACCACAAGCCATAAGTAACTTCATGCTCTCGTTCTTCTCCAGGCTCTGCACCTTGGAGAGGGCTCTGAGAAGACCTTATAGTGGCCTTCCAGTATCTGAAAAGGGCCTACAGGAAGGCTGGGGATGGACTATTTACAGGGTCTTGTAATGACAGGATGAGGGGTAATGGGTTTAAACTGGAAGAGGGGAGACTTAAATGGGATGTTAGGAGGAATTTCTTTACAGTGAGGTTGGTGAGACACTGGAACAGGTTGCCCAGGTAGGCTGTGGCTGCTCCCTTCCTGGAGGTGTTCAAGGCCAGGCTGGATGAGGTCTTCAGTGGGAGGTGTCCCTGCCTGTGGTGAGGGGTTGGAACTAGATGATCTTTGAAGTCCCTTCCAACCTAAACCATTCTATGATTCTATTCTATGATTCTGTGATTCTTTCATTGGCCAGTAATGCTTACCCATTTGAGCAAGTTGAGCTCTCTTAGTTTAGCTTCCATGGCATGGTTCTTTTCATTTTGAGTAGATTCGCTTTGATGTTCCTTTCTACATATCTGTTTGCTCTGAAAGTTGCAAAAAATTACTGATTGGGCTGGGGAATGCTGCTATAACCTCAGTGCTTCTTTTTGTGCTAGTTCCAGTGTGCTACCAACATTGCTAAATAGTCTTTTGCTTTGCCTTTTAGTCCTTGGTAAAATCTAGCTGTGGATTAGGTTTGGCAAATCTTCCTTGAGTCCTGTGCCTCCAAGTTTCGAAGTCACAGCACTTTCCTTCTCCATTTCATACAGACCTTTTCCTTGTTTTTACTCTCACTACTGTGAGGTGGTTACTCATCCTGCTTCCATACTTGGAATGTAAATTCCAGATGGTTTTTGCATCCCTGAGTTAGATAAATCCCAGATCTCTGTCACGTTTAAGCCTCTAATTTTTTCAGTCCATTCGAATACATCAATTACTATATGTCACCTACCAACATTTGTTCTTATAGCATTAAAAAAGCCCTCCAAAATTTTAAATTATTGAAACAGCTTTGTTTGTTCTTCCACTTAATTTTGATCTTTCAGTCAGGTGGGAATGGAGTGGGGACTGCTCTGTTTTACTTTAAACACAACAACCAGCTCTCTCCCTGTCATTACTGCCTACCTAAAATTGGACTAAAATAACATGTTTGTGCCTATTAAAAAAAAAAAAAAAAAAAAAAAAAAAA
>VWZI01020611.1:140373-164681 GCA_013396835.1 Psilopogon haemacephalus | reverse complement strand
AAAGTTTGGTTGTCACTTGCACAAATATATGAGTTGTACCGGTATTAGCAGCTCATGTTTTCCACTGTACATCTGCATTTTAGAACCTCAGTCTCATCAGAAGTCTCCCTCATCCCCACATTTCACTAACGACTGACCTGTAATGCTTGCGGGAGATTTTCCTTTCTCCAATTTCTACTTGTGCTGCAAAATTCCATTATTCATCTGCCATCAGGATCCCAAACTTTCCTCACATTTTCTAGGAAATTTCAGTTTGTCAATAATATAACATAGGTATCCATGATCAGTATGGAAAATTTGTATAACGCTTGCAGGCAATGTCACCTCTCAGACACAATGCTGGCTGCTGTCACTAGACAACCAATATGACAGGCACTGAAATTAGTTAATAAATACGCAATAAATATAATAAATTTAAATTTACAATATAACGAACTGAAATCTTGCTGTCCTGAACTACAACACTGTTCTTTAAGCACACTGAGGATTATTATGCCTATAAAAACACCAGCCTAACATAGCTAAATGATGGATGACAATAATACATTAAGTAGGACTGATCAGCTAGGCATTTTAAAAATTAAATCCTTTATCTTATTAGCAGTGAAAGTTCTTTAATAAAAACTTCAGTTATTCTGCTGAACTGCTACTGCTTTTGACCTCATGAACAGCAATATACCACAGAACCTTGAGGAGAATGCATAGGCAAGTACACCTCATAACCGCCCTGACAGCATTAGGAGATTTAATTTTCATGTAGAGAAGAAATTACGTTCATGTTATTTTTATGATCCTTCCTCAAAGGTACAAGCATGCTTCTTCCATGCATTTCTCTTTCACCTTACCTGTCCCTCAGTTCTTTTAGGCTCATGTGTTGGTTTGAGCTAATTGGAAAATTTGTGTAAAAAATTAGACTGCTGCCTGAGAGTGAGAAATTAAACACTATGTCCCTTCACCCAGTTTTGAATGAGAGAGAAGAAAGAAGGTTGTTTTAGAATGTTCCCAAAACATCCAGATGAGCCAGTGTGCTTGCGCAGTTCAGTCGGCTCTGGGTCCCGGCAGGTTTCACCAGCTTCTTTCCTTTGTCTCTCTGCCTTTGAACTAATTCAGAGTAAAATTACTAAAACCATTCATTCCTTCCTGCCACTAATCTTTCTGACCGATCATCAGCTTATCTGCAGCATCATCAAGTGGTGAGATAAAGCTGGGGGAAGGAGGGAGAGGTGGTAGGTGGGGTTTGGTTTCCCTCTCCTGGGGATTTTGGTCTCCAGGAGGGGTGTGGTGTCTGTATTTCTATTTTACTGTATATTTCTGTAAATATCTGTTATATCTTGTAAATATTTGCTTGTATATTTGCATTGCTGTAAATATAAGCTTCATTTATTAACTTCCAGTGTGTTTTTCTGAGTTTTAGCCGGGGTTCTAAAAGGTGGGGGGGGCAGGTCACTGCAAACCCACTACAGCTCAGAAAGCTGGAGAAAACAAGCATGCATTAAACGTATTAGAGAAAAGTAAGGGTGATGGCAATTCAAACATAGTGCAGTAAAAAAGCCTAAGTCAGAAAAATGTGAATCTCTGTGTACCTTCTTCAGGGAATTAATGGATCAAACAAACAAATAAATAAACAAAAGATTGTGTATTTCCTACCTTATTTTATACATATATACCAGAGTGGAGAAATTTCAAATTTATGGATTTCCAAGAAAATTGAGTACTTTAAAAATATGCCACTCAGTCTGCATCACAAACATGAATATGCACTAATGAGGCAGCAATCTTCATTCCCATGTGAACAGGAGGCTGGTCTAGAGCATGTTGAAGCTGACCCATACTATGATCCTATATGGATTCTTCCTTCCTTGAAAATTCTTTCACAGCCACTATTCCAGATACACACAAAACCAAATTACAAACCTTTGTCAAAGAGCTCACATCAGAAATCTGTTTCCCATATAATTGTATTTCCTTTTATGTAGCCAGATTCAGGATGATCATCACCATACATGACCATTTGCTCACAAATGACCATGTATTGTTCCTTTTGTTTTTCCAATCAGTTAGCATCACACAACAATTGTTCATCTCAGCGTCATCTCAAATACTCTTTCCTCCCTTCATAAATGCTAATTTTAAAAAATTCTCTTCATCTTTCCCAGATCATCAATTTCATTCAAAACTATTGGGCTTTCATGAATCCTGAGCTCATTTCACAGCTGCAGCTATTATCTGAAATACTTTCTACCTATCTGGCTCTAAATAAGTTCTTTTTTAGTCAGAGAACTTCTTACCTATTTTCACTACTTTACTTTGGCAGCACATAGGATGAAATCCATCCTCAGAAAAACAAAGGTGAATGTAATACTGGAATGGAACCAAAGCATTACTAAGACAAAGGAACAACAACCACCACATCAGTTGAGACTAAACCTCAAAAGCTTCTAAAAGAAGCATTGTATGTGGTTCAGAAGAGTGAGGGAAAGAACTATGAAGTGTGAAAGATTATAATCTGCATTTTCACTCATATCTATCAGTCTGTCTGTGATTATGCTCTGCCTACCAAATACTGTGAACACCTCTGCAAAAAAGCAAGGTGGGAGGTAGCCATAGTGGCCTTGATGGATGAAATTCACAGATAGGTCTGTATAGGATTACTCTAGATGTATCTCTCAACCTGTTTTGTTGCTGAACTTCTGAATACAGAGGGTCTTTCCATTAGACTCAAAAGAGAGCAATGGCATTACTACTTAGCTAAATGTACCTTACATCTGCATAGCCTACTGATCAGTTCTTGGTGAGGTGCTATTTGTAACAAATGAATCCGTATCTCCCCTTCCATCAAAATGAATGTGTGCTTCTCTGCACCTCCATTCAGATTAATTCCTCACATGCACCTGACAGATGTTGGGGTTATAGGTTATCTTTCTTCTGACTATAGACTTGAAGACAAATAGTTTATTTTGCTATTTAAGATTTTGTGAGTGGCTAGATTAAAATACAAAAGGAAGGAAATAATAATCCTTACCATGCTAAAGGTTAAACACCTCTGGAATCTATGAGGCTTGATCCCAGAACTTTATAAGACCAAGGCTGCTCACAGTTTAAAATACTAGATTGACAAAAATAACGTAAAGTCCCATTTAGTATTGTCTCTTTTCCTCTTCAATCTAGTGAGAAGTTTTTATTTTATTGCGGGAAAAATATAGGGAAAATTACCCAATAAAATCTCAGTGCCCCAAATGTATTATTCCTCTTGATCAAAAGCCGCCAGAAAAAGAATCGAGAAGCACATTGAAATAGGTATTACGTCTTTCTCTATAGCAAAGAGCATGTGAAAAATAATTGCAAGACAGGAAAAGAGAAAAGAGTCAGAAAAATATAAAACTACTGAATTTGTACAATTTACTATTATTTGTAAAAATTCCTTATACAAATCATGTTAGATGGTCTTGTATGGGAAGTGATTAAAACTGCAGCTGCAATTCCCAGGAATTGTGACCACTGATTCCTGATATTTGGGGCTGTTCAAAGTCCTAAGATCCAAATAATACTGAAATGCCATTCTCCTGCCTTTGCTACCAAAAGACTACCAGCGAGTTTAAAGCTGAAATACTTCATCTGAGGTAAACATATTGTTGTTTAAATGAAGAAAGTACACCATATGCTTAAATCAAAAACTTCTGGCATCTACACACTGAAAGAGGAAGCTGTGCTCCACCCTAAACTATGTTACAGCCTTTGGCAGAAGTACACAGTAGCCTCGTATGAACTATGGAATCTCTAAACATTGTCAAGGCAGCCTTCATTTAGGAAGAGCTGCATAAAGCAGGCTCTTCTAGGTTCATCCAAGGTCATTTACAGAACACTGTACCTTGCGTTTGTGAGTTAGTATCCCAAATCTGTGAGCAAACAAAGCAGTAATGATATACTGAAAAGGGAAAAAAAAAACCCTCAAACAATGACACAGAACTGCTTGAGTAGACATAATCATTAACAGAGTTCCTGTACTAGAGTACCACTACTGAAATATGAACCCTGAAGACTAAGACCTAGCCTAGAAAGCATCCTATCTAAAAATGCTAAGATCAGGGCTTTTCCTTGACTGCTAGAAGCAATTACTTTTTATTGCTACTCACTAAACGACTATTTGAGGAAGACTAAGTAGTAGCACTAAGAATTGCAGACAAGCCAGGAGATAAGCACATTCAGATAATCAGCACAGTATGTTAAGTGAGTTGTCAGGAGCATAGGTGAGTTGGGGAGCAGTACAAAGAAAGACTAGAGGAAAGGGAGGGACGAAAGCAGTAAAAGGTTTGAGTTAGAAAATGAGAGCTGCTGAATGCCAGTAATGTAAATTATAATAGCTGTAGAGAATTTCCTGGCAATAGAATTTGTTCTTCTGAAATCAAGAGGAATACAGTATTTCCAGGTGATCTCTGTTGTTCAGGGACCTCTTTCCCTCATGCTGCCAGCTATCTTTTGATAACTGCACTGGGTGAGATTTCTCCTGTGGCAGATTCTGACATCATTCTTCCCTATCAAGAAAATAGCTTGAAGCCATCGGTTCCTTTGCTTGTCAAGGGAAATTTTTTGCTCCTTGGCAAAGTTCCTGCTCTGTATTTATTCCCTTTGTTTGGATTTCTTTTCCTTTACAATTATGTTTTCTGCACAAAACAATTCTCACCCTCTCAAGGTTAGACCTATCATATAACACTCCAAGAAGTGACTTCTGAAGCCTGATGATCATCTGTCTCCCCTCATCCTGCACATTTTCCTTCCTCATAAGTAGGGTGGAGCAAGAAGAGGCAGCAGCAAGGACAAATGAGGATTTATCTGAAATTTCTGGCCCTGTGAGACCATGCCTGTGGGACAGGCAGCCCCTTGGAGTGACTTTATTTGTAGCCTTTTCTTCATTGAAGTTGCTGACAAAGATGACTAGGAAAACCGAGGCTTTTTTTGGTTTTCATTCCCAACAAGCCATGAAGAGCACAGTGGTATGCAGCTCAGTGAAGCCATGTCATTTTTCAGAGAGTACTGTGTGTGATTTGTAATTCTGCAACCCCACAGTTTTCTAAGTAGTGGTTCAGTACAAAAACAAAGAGAATACCATTTTCCTGTGCTAAAATGAAATAATTCTATTTGTTAATGCCATTCTTAAATTATTTTATTTGCAGGGGAGAAAAAGCCTTCCCCCAAATTTCCAGCTACCTACCACAAAAATTCCTGTTTTATTAATATTTCACTTTCTCAGAGCAAACATGTCTGGTGATCCTGGAAGCATTATTTTATTTGAAATTACTCCTAATTTGCAGTGGTACAGCTATTAAAATTAGTGGAATTACAGGAGTATAGCTGCCCTGTGACTACTGTTTCACAATAAAAAATGGCAGTAATAGCTTAAAGCTTTCTTAATATCCTCCCTGCCCCTCAGCTGCGCCAACATAATAGCTTATAGGGCTTCTTAAATAACAATTGTTTAAAAAATTGTCAGCACTAAGTCAGGGAAATGATTCAATTGAAAGAAAAAAAATCTTGAAAAGTTGTTCCACCACAACTGAATGGATGACATGCCATGGGCAGAAGGGAAGCAGCAATACCTCAAGCTGATACTGCTGCATGGACAGCAGTAAAATAACAGCCTATGCAGGATCAAAAGTGAGAGCAGGCTTGTAACACCGATTGAGCCAGTGCTCTATTATCTATGATTAGATTATCTACATTTCAGATCATTTGTGCTGCAAATGTAAAACCAACCATCCTGCACACAGCATAGGTATTAGCTGAGTCCCACCACTGTATAAATGTCTCTTGAAAGACGGTGCCTGGCATCAAAACAATACAGGAACCTTCATGTAGAGCCAGAGATCATAAATTCTGTCGAGCCAAAGTTGCCTTTGTGAAGAAACAGCTGAGGCTTCTCCTCACCGTGTTCCCAGAACCAGGAGTGACAGACGGCATGCTGCAGTCACACCTCACTTCTTCCCCTCAGAAACAGCTCAAATGTGGCTGGGCTTTAGGCCAACTGCAGCCAGCTTCATGGGGAGATAGCTGAAATGATCCTCAGTGCATGGGATTATGGGAGGCCTTTTAGGTCAAGTGAATATGATACGGATCCAGTTTGGATATCTGACCCAACAAACTCTCCTACAGGGAGCTAAGGAGATAGCATTGACACACAGCAATGAGAAGTCTGCCCAGTTTCTTGAGGAAAGTATGGGAGCAGAATGAAAAGACTAAAATGTCTTATGTGACACCACCAGTGAAGAATTTACACTATAAAGCATTACTTGCAAACGAAAACAGGAAATATTACAGTTAGGAGTAGGATGTTGATAAGCATTAAGTCTTTGGCTCAGCTCCAGCCTAACTGAGCTGGATGACACAGAGGATCAAGCTGGAGTTACAAGATGACTATTTCTTGATTGTCTGTTATAGTGCTAAGTCAAAGCTTACAAGCACAGTAGTCTTCCCCAAACTACAATTAAAGCAATCACCTCTCAGTGTGGAAGTACATTTTAGTGCTAGCTAGGAGTTTTGCAGCTGATCATTCTGTATTATTTACATTTCGTCACAAATGGGTTTGGATTATTTTAAAATAATATGGTTTGTCATAGAAAAGCTAGCCAATTTCCAAGTTAACACAAATATTTTTATTCTAGTAGCAATCACTTTTCCTTCAATGAATTGTTAACAATTCAAAATGAATTATTTTAATTCTATCAGTTAGCTTTGGGACTTTCACTTATGTATGTTTTATCTGCCCCAATAAGCAACACCCACAAAGGTTTCTGGTCTGTTCCTATGTTGCTATCCTGTGTGATGTTATATTCTGTAGTAATGCAAATTCATTTTGGTCCAAGGGTGAGCCTTCCACATCTTTAAGGTTGTTTCCATTTGGAAATTAAATTGATGAAATTTCTTGTGATCCTCTTGATTTAGGAAGAGTGGGCACAACACCCTCATTTATGGAGTACAAAGAAAGTCAGATGAGAAGGAACAATTTATTTACCTGTAGTTCTCATACTCTCTGTAGGCAGCTGTGTTCTAAAAATCTTCCTTCTGGCATTTCTGATGCCACAGAGACAGAAATACAGCAACTTCCACATCACTTCTTCAGTGCTGAAATTACCTCTAAATCCTCCTGTTGTCTGTACCTGTATGTAACTCAGTGTGAGTATAGTATTTTCTACTGCTTGTTATCTAAAACAAAGAAGATTTTAATTGTGTTTTGTGGTTTCTGAACGGAAAGTGGCTCTCAAGGCCACAGCAAAAGGGTTGAACTGTTCAACACCTAACAGTAGCATGCTCCTCAGACTTTACTTTTCGTATTGTCAAATGAATCAGAACCTCTTAGCTTAGCCAGATATCACAGACAATCCCATGTGGCCATCCACTGAAGTCAAAACAATTACTGCAGGGATGGATTTGGTAGTACAGCATTTTGAACCTGAGTTCCCTCAGGCAAAAAATCAGCACAAATGTACAAGTCTGGCTATGTTTGAAGCTTCTGTTTTGCAGCCATCTGTGCAAGCTTTTATTGTTAAACAGCAGTAAAGGAAATTCTGGACTAAATGATACTCATTTCTACATATCTGTGATATGTCTAGGTAAAATAAATAAACATACAAAAATAGGAAAACTGAAAATAACTTGAAAAAGATGCTTTGAATTTTTAGAAAACCCAGAAAATATTGTCTGAATAAAAAACTAAGCATCTGGCCTAAGACATATTGACACTGCAAATTAACATCAGAATCCCAGTCTGATTTATCAAGCTAAAAAGATAGAGTCAGCTGAAGGCAGTTTCCTGTTGATTTCTCATATAAACCAGAAGCACTGAAATGTTGCCTTCTTAGTACTGGTGCATCAGATCTTGTATCATTTTTGCAGAAGTAATGCACTTAAGTAATTACACAGTGAAATACACTGCTACAGTAACCCACTGAGGTTAAGAACTGAATAAATTCTGAAAATGTACATGAATAAAAACTCCCCAGAGCTGCAGTTGATCACAATAATTTTGGAACCCTTATTACATGTCATGTTTCAAATCTGAGAACTCTCTTACAGTTCACAATACAATCTCTTGTGGAGATAAACTGTGTTCTGTTACCAGGTCTGATAACTTTCTTGAAGGATTGGTTCTTGCCATAGTTGTAGAAAGATGCTGACCTAGTCTGATCTCAAGTCTGATCCAAAATGGTATTTTCTATGTATCAACCTCTGAGCTCCCTGCCATTTGTCAGCTGAAGAAAGCACGATAGATGCCAATTTCCGTTACTTTTTTGTAAATTTGCTTTATCAGTAACAACCATTTTAAGGATGAGGCAACTAAAAAATGACATCAGTTTATAATTTCTTTTTCTCAACATACCAACTCAACTATGTTTTAAACTGTGCAGTCAAGAGGTTTTTTTACAAATGCAGCTTTGCACAAAAACTTCATCCACATTCTGCTTTCACTTCTATATGAGACAAGCTTATAATCAATTTAAACAAAGGGATTCTGGGTTTAACCACTGAAGTGCTAAAGATCAATAATGCTGCTAATTAGCAACATTATTTTTTGCTTTTACTCACCTGAGCTGTGGAGCTATCAGAACCACAAAAGTAGTTTCAAGCAGACGCTAACCATTCACACTTGCAAAGTCTCCCTGTGTCTCCAGTATGCTCTGGCATACAGCAGTTACTCTGAATCAGCATGTGTAACCCAGGACTAAGCAAATCTACACCTGGAGTTGTGCATATTCAGCAGCCAACACCAGCCAGATGGGCACTGATAGGCAGTGACTTCCTGCTCTCCAGGCTAGCAGCTCCTGCCTCTACACCATCAATGCTCCAACTTGTAGAAGCCTAGCCAGAGCCAAGACTCTGAGAGCAAGATATGGTAGGAGGTGTGACATGGATGGAGGTGGATGAGGGATTGTAGATGTTTTGAGTGGAGATGAAGAAGCCAAGTTAAACTCAGAGGCTTCAGTATGTGATGCATGGACACAGGTACAGAAGTGGTATTAAGACAGAAAGTGTATCTTTCTGTACATCCACGTAGATCAGTCAAGAAGTTTGATGTTACCAGCTGCACCAAAGCTGTCCAGTGGATTAAGCCAGGGAGCCCTTGCTCTTTTACCAGCCTGTTTTCTTGTCACGGAATCTATGCTGGGATGGGTAACAAATAAAGTTTACACCCAGAAAGCTGATCATATGCTGTGACTGATCAACATTCTCCCATAATGGAAGAAGGCTTAGAGCCATAAATTCCTGCCATAAAACCTGTGACAGAATTAGTCAAACAATTAGAGCAACGGGGTAGTATAGAAAAAACTCATCTGCAACGTAACAGCCCAGTATGGCCTCTTAAGAAACCAGACAGGATATGGCACACGATTATTGACTGTAGGGCTTTCAACAAAGCACCAAGCCCTTTTAACAGCCCCTGTTCCCAGCATAGTAGATTTGCACATGCTCTTCTGTAGGCAGGAATGTTAGCTACAAAAGATACCGTCTTTATGATCCCAATACAACAGCAAGAGAAGCCACAGTTTGCATTTACTTGGAGTAGAAGACAGCGCAACTTTTATCACCCACCCCAAGGTTTTAAACATGGCCCCACCTTTGCTCAAGCTGTTAGCTAAACAGCTACAATCTATCATTCCTCCACCTGAAGTAACAATTGGAAGGCATGGTAACAAAAAGGCTCATTAAACTGTGAATGCCATTATCCAGCATTTACAAGAATTAAATACCAGTGTTCCTGACCTGAAATGGCAAGGATCAAGTCAAGAAGTTACATTTTTAGGCCCATGACAGATAGAAGAACAGAAAATTATTCCAGGACAAGTATTACCAGAGGTATAAAGCGTTCAATCACCTTCTTATAAAAAAAGATTTACAAAGTTTATCAGGAACTTTTGGGCTTTTGAGAACACACATTCCTGGATTCAGTATTGTAGGGGAATCTTCAATTTGCTGATTATGGAATTGGGTACAAGATCATAATGAAACATGAAATGCTTTAAATGATGACATTTTACTAACCAATCTATGGGAGTCCTTAATCCTGCACACTGAATTACACTTCACATAGGCATGTTATGGAAGGATATCAATGGGGATTATGACGATAAGATGTGCAAGGTAAGAAAATTTACCTATTATGTTTTGCTCTAAATCATGGCAAGGCTCCCAAATACAGTCCATTTGAGAAAATGCTGTTAGCTGCATATGAAGGGCTCCTATTAATTCAAGAAATGGAAATCAAGTTACACGTGCCCATTCCATTATTTTAAAATAATTTTAAACTGGTAAACCTTAATAGTAGCCCAGAAAACTGCTCTGCACTGATAGACTCTGTATATACTTCACCAGGTGACAAGTAATGAGATGAAAAAAGAAAACAAATCATCAGAGAGTGTAGGGTGAATTGAGATGTCTACTGAATATTCCTATCTGCCTTCCCTTCCAATAACTGATGTGCTGCTCTGGGAAGATGAGACAGAAAAGTTTGGTTCACAGTGGTGAGAGAAATGGATGAAAACCAATCAGCAAGTAAATGGTAGAGACATATTAGGAAAAAGATATTGGAAAAAGATTTATGATAAAGGCCAATATAAGTGCATATCCATGTGACATGTCTGTGCCCACTAATAACTCTGAGGCAAAGTAGAATCAGATGGCTGATCATTTGGCTAAAATAAATGTATTGCAAAACTGGAGGCAGAAAGGCTAGTAAGTGGTACATCAATGGCTAAGGCACACTGAAAATTACTATTTATTTCAACAGACTGCAAGGAGAGGATGGCCAGTGACAAAAAACTCTGGAAATATTTATTGTACACACATCCCTTTTTTTTTCAAACACGGTACACTACCTGTCAAAAGAACAACAGTTGGCTGACTTCAGGTACAATAAACTACTATGGGAAACTCGTCAACTACATTATATCAGTCCCTTAAACTGAACACCTGAAGACTGGAAATACATCCTCACAGGAGCATAAATTGCATGATGGGTAAGAGACCACAGTTATGGCTCCAAAATTAATGACAATGTACATACATTTGACCTCAACCAACAGAAACACTAATGCATGGCACAAAACTTTCAATGAATATAGTGATTAGTGGGATTCTTGGCTACAAAATGATACATCAATGGGACACGGAAGTAAACAAAAAGGGAGTGACCTTCAGTCACGTAAACTTTGCTGGGTGGAATTGGTACAGGATCAGGAATACTAAATTAACTTGACACTGAAACTCTATAAAGTTCAATATCAATACTGCAACGTCTTTATTGAAAGGAATGAAAGGCAGTGTAACCAGAATGACTGCAAGCTGGCTATCAACAGAATGAAAAAATTCCATGTGAGACTCGAAAAGTACTTGGCACCTTTAGCAACACACAGATGTTGCTGTGGCCATCATTACTAACCACCAAAACCATATCACGAGAAAAGAGCTCTGGTTTATCTTGTATCCTGTTCAGTTAACTAGTATATATCAGGTTAATCAGATTTGGGTATCCACTGAAAGTAATAAAAGTCAAACCTTAAGACTAATGTTCCCCAACTTGGTGAAAGACAAATTCCTAGAGGATGGCTTTAAACTAACTATTGAAGGCCCTTATTATAATGCAGCTACAGAGCAGTTAATATTCTAATTGCTAGGAATTGGACAGGCAAGTGCTAGTCATACAAAAATCATATCACTATGCCAGTCTGCTGTCATTCATAAAGCTTTTAACAATAAACTGTGGATACCTACAATACAGGAGATTGCAATAGGCATGACATTGCAATACACATGACATTGCAATACACATGACATTTACAAAATGAGTGAACACTACATCTACAGCCTATCAAGAGGACGATGGGCTTGTCCAACCACGCCTACAGCTCGAAAATTATGCATTTACAGGTTAAGTTCTTGTTGACTGCACACAGGTGTAAGCTTTGATTCCCAAGACGATTTTCTCAAACAAAATGCCACGGTTAGCCAACATCTGTCTGAAATTAGAAAATATTTATATGAAAAACAAGTGAAAATGCTATGTGATAATAATGAACTGATTCAATTACTGAAACCCTCATGTGGAGTATGTAAAAGAACCTGGTCAGAGTACTAGAGTCCAACACACAAAAATAATAGTATTAACAAGACTGAATGGGGGGCAAAAACTTTTCTGTATGTGGAAAGTAACTGACAAGATGAAGACTCTGCTCAGCTTCAAGTTCTTACACAAATTAATTACGCTAATGTTTTTATTGTGATGGTAAATAGTATTTCACATCATGGAGTTCAGTTGACAGTAATGTAAATGGCAGTATGTGCTCAGTGTCTTTTGTTTTCCTACCAAGAGCATCAGGGTGATACTTGCAATGTGAATATTTGCAAATGACACTAGATGGAGAAAACAGAATGTGAAAAGTACTTTCTAGTACAGGTACAAATCAGTGAAATCAGACATCCTTATAAGTGTTTAGATTCCAGGCACTACAAGATTTTCCAGCAACTGACAAGATGTTGCAAAACTTCACTGAATGCTGAACAATTTGTTTAAGTGCTCTACTGTAATATCTGATGGTATCACAGGCACTTAGATCAACCACTTTCCTAATTCACCTCAGACTTTTCAAAAGCAACGGAACAAGATCTTCCTGAGGAGTAATTTTCACTTGAAAAATAAGTTTGCATCAGTTAAAGAGAAAATAATGTATACTAATATATGATGTACTAATTATAATACTTTTGTGTTCCTGTACATTTGTTCTTGGCTGACCCAAAAGTCACTTACCAGGTTTATCTGACACTGGCTTTTATAAAAACAGAAAATAAACCAAATAAATAAAAGAGCATAATTTTAGCAACTTTAATAGCATTGCCAAACTTCAATCACTTAGGATGAAAATTTCCATGATTGTCTGCCTTGGCCGTTACAAGCTTCATTCAAAATTCTTCCTAATAATACTCTAATAATAACAGCTACAGAAAAGCCCATCTAAAAATTAATAATTTGTGTCCTTAGAATAGGGCTTGACTCGCTTGCAGCATAGCCACACTCTAAACAAAGCGGCTAAAGTGAACTTCTGAACAGCTTTTCACTAAATGGCACAATCTAACCAGACCATTTAATTAGACAGTGGTGCTGAAGAAAATGGGAGATGATGATGGTGCTCAAGGCTGTCATATAATGTAAACAATCACCTTCCACAGCTTTTCCATGATTCAACTTGCCACTACAATGTCTTTATTTGACTGTGTAATTTACATCTCTACACTTGCATGTATATGTAAATGCAATAAATATACATAGCAAATAGATACAGTACGTCAAAATGGTTCAAGTTTTATAAGAAATAACACATTACCCAAAAAAAGAAAAATTCAAACTATTCTCCAGATATGAACATGTAGCTCCATATTCTTTTGGCAGTACCATACAGGCTCCATAAGATGGCAGACCTGTATACATTTAACAGATGTTAGTGCAATGACATTGCTGTAAATAGGTTGCTTTAAGATGGTTGATTTAAATGGATGGTGTGTTTTTAGTCAGAATGTTTTGAATGTGATATATTTAGAACCACAATGAACTTTTCTTATTAGTCTGTATTACCTTCCCCATACTCAGTGATAGCTTTGGACATGACCTAGATACAGCACCCATTAAAAAACAAACAAACAAGCAAACAAAAGAAAAAAAATAATTATCATTTAGACATAACTGATTTGAAATTCTTTAAACTTGATCAATGGATAAACATACAAATGGTATTTATTCCAACAGATTCATTCTAGTATCTTGTACTTAAAGTAAGCTAACTCTTTGAATATAACCAGTGTCCTGAATGCATTAATGTTCTTGAGTTTAAAGAGTCTGATTTATGAGACAGTTTCTGGGCAACAGTGAATTACTTGTTAACCCCGAAAATGGTATATCAAATTCCCACTGAATGACGATGTCACTTCTAAAAGTTTTTGTTCAGGTTCTTTGACATCAACGTAGTTCTATTATTTGTACAGTCACTATAGTAAATTAATAAAACAAACTGGCCTTGTGACTAATATATGATGTTTATGGTCGTTCTGGAGAAGACTGTGTGATACCTTTACCAGTGCTCTACAGCCATTTTCACTCCATTTGTTAAGACTTCAAGCATTTTTAAACTTAACATTTTCAAACAAGAACTGTTTGCAAATGTATCATACCTCAAATGACCAAGTAAGAAATGAAGCAAGATTGCAATCTCACTTTTATGTTTCACTTCTGCAAACACTCACTCATATAGTTTTCCCATAAAGGTTTCATTGCACTTGTTGCACTCGACTAGGACTACAAGGAAAAGTGGCTAGATTGTTTTCAGAATTTTTTAAAGAATTCTTTGGAAAAAAAAAAAAAGGACAGTAAGAAGTGTTCATGCCAGAAAGAAGGCAGTTTATACTCAGGAAGGTTGTGAAAAGATCTCACTTAAAATAAAGAGTTCTACTTCCTAGTAAGCAAACGTAATAAAAGAAACAAAATATTGTGGAACTGAACACAAAATTATCCAATAGCACATTGAGAATTATATTCTGAAAACCAAAATTAAGAAAATTTTCAGTAGGGTCAGGAAATTGGGTTGTTATGTCATATGCAAATTCGCTATTTTTAAAAATGTAAACATAGTCTTTGATAATTGTTTAGCAGTGACACCTTATTTAAAATACTGCTCCCTGACACATTCACAGACTTCTTGCTGACTCACTCACTAAGAATGGGATTTTGAAAAAGAGCAATGAAAACACTCCAGAAACACTTAAGAATTTAGGTAGTATTATGAGAGCCTGCAACCTGCTTCTACATTCATACAGTTATTGTATCTCGTTTTGCAGATACAAACGCAGATACGGATGCTGGTTTGGAACTCGCACTGTTTTTAAAGCAGTCCTGTAAGCCCCTTAGTGGTGCAGAGAAAGCTTTGTTATTTGTTTGCTTCTGGTTTATCTATGCTTATTTCAATCAGCAACATGTGAAAGACCCTGCAAGAGTGGTTATGGCTTGCCTGCAGCTCCTTATGCAACAGGGCTGCATAATGAACTGTTTCGGTCCAGGCCTAAGGAGCCTGAGCCACCCAACAATGTCCAGAAGTCCCAGATGGAGGTGAGCCAACCTCACATGCCTCTGCACAGCTTTGCGGCTTATGTTTAATTTTGCAGAAGCACCTCTTTGTGTTGAAAGATTTTGCAGGGTTTCAGCAAGATATTTAAGAGATCACTCATCGCTTCATCGTGTGTATCCTCCTCCAACTGTCACTCAAACTGTCACTTCCAGCAGCGGTCCAAAAGTGCTTCACACACTGATAGTGGAAGGGCAGAATCCGTGAATTTGCAGTCACATTTTGTAACTCGGCATCTTGTGCTATGGAAAAGGAATGAGAATAGAATCTTTCTGCTGATGCTGAAACCTGTCTCTAAACAGCTAACTAACTGAAAAGCTTCTTCCTGCCAGTTCTGCCTCATGAGCCAAGCAACTGCTATTGCTGCAGGCTGCAGCAGCACAAAGAAGCGGGATATCGAGCACTACGGCTGCTGCTATTGCCAGGAAAGGCCGAAAGCCCTAGGACCTCGCAAGCTTCTGCAGGCGCGGCCGGGATCTGACTCTGGGCTGCCGCCGCCATCGTCACCTCCATTCCCGCTGCCGGCCGCAGCCGTGCCCACAGAACCCCTCCAGTACACGACTCCAGCATCTTCTATTGACGCATTGCAGGTACAGCGCAACCAATCAGAGGGCTTGACTCTTACCAGCGAACCATTGCAGAGTCCCGTTAGCCAATCAGGCGCTCCTTGACAAAGTGCTGCCTCAGATCCTTCGGCACCGCTTCCGTCGGTTTCGCCGCCATAGGGCAGTAATCTTCCGCTAAAGGAAGTGGGCACTGCTGGCGGTGAAGGCGCAGGCGAGCAGCTGGTTGTCGGCGGCCGCCCGCCCGCCCGCTGGTGGAAGTAGGCAGTCTCAATCGCTAGCTCGCCCCTACTGACACTGCAGGGCGTGGGCTGTAGTCGGCGGGCCGGCTACACGGCGGACGCATTTCCCCGTGCAGCTACCGGTTACCGCCAGTGCCGAGCCCCGCACATAGCCCTCAGCCCCGGCCTCTCTGGCGAAAATAAAGTTCTACTTGGGAGGCTACGGGAGGCTCCTGGCAAAGCAGAGCGTTTTGTGTTTTGCTGTCCCGGCCCCTGCTGTTGTTCCAACGTTAATAGCAGCAGCCCTGCGTGGACACCGGGGAGCCTGAGGCCTCACCAGAGCCCAGTCAAACCGAAGGCTCGGCAAAATTTAACGTTACTCCAGAGGAACTGTAGAGCCATCTGTACCGAACTAGCAAGTGGCATTTGCTAGAGACACATCTGAGAGCCCTGCAATGGCTATTGATTAGTAGCAAATATTAGCCACAGCACCTTTTGAGAGTGACATTAGTACCTGCAGAGCTGATGGCAGAGTGCACTGCACCAAGAAGAAAGGCAAGCCCCCTAACATGGGGCAGGTGGTAAGGGAAGCTTAGCGTCTTAGAAAATTAGATCTACAGTAACTTTTAAGTCCTCAGTGTACTGACGATTACTCCTCTATATCCTTCTTTTGGGGTGCCTGGTTAAAAATCCATCCCCTTCCCCATACTGACAGACGAAGTACCAAATACATTTCACTCTGAAGTGCAGGTTCTATAGCTGTCTTTCCAGCTGTAACAACGTGTACAAGGGACTAGCAAGTGTATCTAAAGAAGTTCACTTGCTAAGATATACTTCCTGGTCCCACTGAAGGCTGAGGGGTTGATGCAAGGATCTTGAGACAGCCAAAATTCTAATGATAACGGCTTTTTTTCAAGAATTAGGCTAGATGGCTGCTTGGCATTCAGGGACCCATCATGGAACAGTTTATTTTTTTGCAGAAGCTTGCAGTCCAGCAGTACATCTCTGAGGACAGAACAAGACAAGACTAAAGAGAGAAGTGGGACTAGGAGTAGGAGTAGGAAGATATCTGTCTTTAAGTAATTTAACCCCATAATAATAATAACAAAATAACTCTATTTTGAGTCTTTTGCATTTTGCTTATTTGATCCTGAATATCTTGTTTCAGTTATATTTTAGTTAAGAAGATTGGTGCTCTGTAAGCACCTAAAATAGAATATGGAGATAGAGACAGCAGAAGCAGAATGGATGCCAAAG
Source organism: Psilopogon haemacephalus (assembly GCA_013396835.1). Lineage (NCBI taxonomy): Eukaryota > Metazoa > Chordata > Aves > Piciformes > Megalaimidae > Psilopogon > Psilopogon haemacephalus. The sequence goes on along the minus strand of VWZI01020611.1, from coordinate 147,485 downwards.
TGAAATGATCTGGAGTGCTGAGTGCTGCATCAACCCACACACAGGCCCACCCCAAGGATAGTGATGCAGAGAAGTCTTAGATGGTGCTCCCTGCTTGGAAAAATGATGTCAGTATTGGCAGACCTGAAACTAAACTGAAGGCTAACCAAAATAAACTCATTAAATGTACTTCCTTTCTATATGGCATAAAAATTCCATTCTCAGTGCAGTGCATCTTTGTGTTAGCCTTGTGCTGTTTAACAGCACTGCTGACAGCTTCACAGCCAGCACATAACAGTGCACTTACTAAATATAAGTGCTTCATTAGCATCTAGCATATTTCTGCTACCACAAAAAAAACCCAAATCAAAACAAACCAAAAATCCAACAAATAGCCATATTGTGAGGATGGACGGTCAATGCCACTTGCCGGGAAAGGCGTGCACAAAGTGCTAGGTGCTTGGGATAGATCAGATTTTAGGTATGTTCTTATTTTACAGAAGCAGCCAGCTTCAGAATAATGCAGGCAGAACAAGAGATTTAATTAGGTGGCTGATGTGAACTATACCTTCACAGAAATATTGGGATGAATAGCAGGTCCCATGGGATACCTCTCCCAGGTTTACAGAGAAAGACAGGTTTTCTTGGTACCACTGGTGGGATATCGGCAGTGATGTGAGGTGCATTAATATAGAGGCACATGCATACTCTTGAGGGTCAGACATTTTAAGAGGCCAGAGTACATGCATGCTAGCGCTCCCAAAGGTGAAAATCTAAAGTTCTAGACAAAGAACTGGATCAAAGAGAAACCTTAAGAGGGACAGCAGAACCTATGTTCTGTAGGCATCGGATGTTCCTGCTGTTTCGAAAATTCTTTTTACTAGAAGACTTTAAAAGATTATCCCTCAATAGAGGATTTCTTATGTACTGCCACACCAAGTTCCCAGGAGAAAGGCAGTCCGCTGGCTCTCTGGCTGTGGAGACTTAATTTATTTTTACAGTTTCTGGGAACTGATACTAGAAATGCATCTTCAAGATTGTTGAAATTCGACTTAGGGATTTTTTTCCCCTAATAAATAGTAATCAAGCAGTTGGAGAAGTTATTTCTTATTAGAGGGGTTTACTATTGATGCAGGCACAAACAACACAAACCAGCTACCCAAAAAAGTGCAACAATTCCATAGCATTTTTTATGTACTTTGTACAAATGAAGAAGAGTACTGCCTGGCAATGATGCTGGCATCTGTAATGTGCAATGTATGTATAATGCTTCTCACCTCAGGTAAGCCCCATAGTATGGTGAATTAAAATACTGAATGTCTCTTGGATGGCAGTATTTGACATCCATTAACTCAGGTGGATTTAATCTTGCAGCTTCTTATTTCATGGAATCTGACAAACTGATTGAAACTCCATGTTCTGGGTGTGAAAGAAAAGAAGGGAAGAATAAATCCATAGTGGATGCAAATTAGCATGGATTTATTGACTTCAGAGCATGTTTACAGTTGCTGAAAATCTGAACCAGAAACTGTGATTTAAAAATTACAATAAACCTTGAAATGTATATGTGGAGTTGCTGAATATTTTATCTCTAGGTATAGCATGAAGACTTATGACAGTGCTATCCGACCCAAAGAAAGGGGTTTTTTAACATATAGACCTACTACAAAATTATAATTTGGCTTTATGTAAGGAAGACTCAGTCATTAGAGGATGTATCTGATGATTTTATATTGCCATATATATTTTCATATATATATACTTGTTAAATTTAGCTGGGAGTTTTGCTGCAAAACTGATGTCCTAGCTCGCCCCACAGGAATATTCTTTTGAAAATGAGGTACTCATGGACAAACAGTATGGCCAGTAGGAAAAGGGAGTTTATTCTGCCCCTGTACTCGGCACTGGTCAGGCCACACCTTGAGTCCTGTGTCCAGATCTGGGTCCCTCAATTCAAGAAAGATGTTGAGGTACTGGAATGTGTCCAGAGAAGGGCAACAAAGCTGTGAGGGGCCTGGAGCACAAGCCACATGAGGAGAGGCTGAGGGAGCTGCAGTTGCTTAGCCTGGAGGCTCAGGGGTGACCTCATTGCTCTCTACAACTACCTAAAGGGAGGTTGTAGCCAGGTGGGGTTTGGTCTCTTCTCCCAGGCAACCAGCAACAGAACAAGGAGACACTGTCTCAAGTTGTGCCAGGGGAGGTATAGGCTGGATATTAGGAAAAAGTTCTTCACAGAGAGAGTGATTTGCCACTGGAATGGGCTGCCCAGGGAGGTGGTGGAGTCACCTTCACTGGAGATACTCAAGAAAAGACTGGATGAGGCACTTAGTGCCATGGTGTAGTTGACTGGATAGGGCTGGGTGATAGGTTGGACTGTATGATCTTGGAGGTTGATTCTATGAAAGCAAACAATGCAAAAGGCTCAGTTAATGATTTGTGTTATATAAAAAAGTAATCTTGAATATCTTCAAAGGTTTCCCCCCTGTGTTAAATAGGACAAACTAAAATGAGAAACAGCTGTACTGCAGCTGAACAAAGTGATTTCCACCTTTTCCCAGGACTTAAACTCTGAGCATATTTGTTTACTGTTGTTTATTATATCATTATAAGCTATGCATTGGTTCAAAATATGTACTATCTGCAACAGCTGTAAAGCTTTTATTAGTTCTAAGACAGAAATTTGAACTTATAAAGTAAATGAATTTTCGGCCCACTCAGTTCTCCAGGATATTAAGAAATTCAGTGCAAACTCAAGCCATTCCTAATAAGGTAAATACAGCTAAGAATTGTTTTGTTTGTTACATTGTATCACATAAAATTTTGAGGAATCCATCTAGTCAAATTAGAAACAGAACTTTTTCTATCAGTAGCATGACTGTATCATAAGTATCTTTCTATACAGATGTATTAATTGGAATCATTATCAGGAAACATAGTTCATATACATGTATCCAACAGTGAGAGGCGTGACCTAGGTATGCTTTACAATGTTATGTTACGATGTGAAATACTTAACAAACACACATATAAATATTCTGTCCTATTCTGCACTTAATTCTTGAAAAAGAGTGGCTGTAATTCAGCTTTTATAAAAACACTAACAACAAAATATAAACAATAGAAAAGTGAAATGAGTAATTTCTGTTTCTATCATGAATCATTGTATATTTATCTTTTCTGTGAAACTGGCAATTACAAAAACAGAGATGAAAAATCCTGTTTTCATACATTCCAATGTTTCTAGAGAACTTTTCACAGGACTATGAAGAAAGGTTAGTTTTTTAAGACTTTGAAAAGGTTTTGTTCCTTTTCCATTTATTTTACATTGCAAGTGTAAGGGAAAAGCACTTTGGTTTAAAAGATTTTTTGTTTAATCTGCAGTTATATGACTGAGTTGATGTATGGGAGCAGGTCTGTAATTCCCATCTGTGCAAGTCCTTTTAAGATGGGATCTTTAAGGTTCCAAACTCAAACTGTGCTAGGTTTAAAACACAAAACTTGTCAAATTTTATTGCCTCAGTGATGCCAGTTTACATAGCTACATAGAAGGAGATTCACTAATTTAATTACAATGTGTAAATAATTTAGTTCTAACCAACAGCTAAATCAGTTTCCTATCACCACCTAAAACTTTACAAGCAAGAGAACACTAAATGTGGGTAGCAACTACCATTATTCTATTACATAGATGGCCTTCTAACAATGCTCAGTGAAAATCCACAATGGTATGTGATTTTGATACATACCAGTGGGAATGAGGCAGATATAAAGAAATCATGAGCATATAAAAATTTGAGGAGTTCTGTCTGGGTTTTCTCTCTCCGTCTGTCTCTCTCAAAAAAAGGAACAGTGCTCTATAGGAACATGTATGTTTCAAATTAAAGTAGCTACCAGGTCTGGAAATTTAAATGTTAAGATTATAGCAATTTTTATTTTCACATCCTGCATAAATGCAGACAAATTCTATTCTGTTCTATTTTAATGGAGTTTCACCCACTTACTTGAAATTTTGGTGAAGCTCAGAGTACTTTTATAAGGATACTGGCTACAATTTTCACATCTGCCACTGGCATTTAGAAATACTAATTTTTGTGAGAAATGGTCTCCCCAGTAAACATTCCCTATCCTATATGAACAGAATTTTATAGAGAGAATAAAAAGCAGTACAACAAACTCAAACCCAGTCTGAGTAGCTCACACATATAACATGCAATATCACAGCCATGAAAACTAATTACTAATTTCTTACAGTTGCACAGGCATTGCACAAACATATATACTTGATTTTGGTTTCTTATAACTTATTATATATTGATACTCTATGCTTATTGCCATAATAAGATGTATCTCCCAGTGGTGCATTTAATTATATGAGAAACTTAGGTTCATCTGTTCTCACATCCATTCTTGTGGGGCAGATGCCTGTGAAATGTTTTCATTCTGATACTTTTAAAAACTTATTATATATAATAAGAGAAAACAATTGCTATGTGTGAAGCCATGTTCTTCTGTGTTTATGTTAATGAAGCCAATGTGGGAAAGCACACCTTGCATGTAAGTAGTAAAGTTTATTACTTTTAAGTTCTTTACAGAATTTCTCCCAAAGAACAGACATGTTAAGTCTTTGCAGAAACACAGATCAGCACTGTAACCTTGCTTCCATATTAAAAAAAATTATGAATATATTACCTGGTAGAATGGTTGTCTTTCACTGTGACTAATTTTAAAAATAACACTTTCTTAACATTGTATTTTAAACACAAGTCAAGAAAAGCATGCTTAGTGATAGAGAATAAAATAGTTTATAGCACTGCATCTATTCAGTCAGAAATTCATCTTAACAGCTATTACGTATCCCTCTGTTCATAAGAAAAGCTCTGTAGCAATGGGACGGCCAAGATCTATGGTTTTAGGCACAAATACTGAGTGATTCCATGGCCCAGCCCAGGTCCCAGTGAGATCCAGGATACTTTGAATGAGATTGTCGAAGATTCTGGCAAATCATTTGACATTGTATGTCATTGGAATGACAGGGGCATTCCTTGCCTGCCCACAACTGAATATAAATTTGAAGAGAACAAAGAATACTGATCAAAATCAGGCTGTACAATTGAGCGACAGCAAAATTTCAAGGAGCAGGCGGAGGCCAGTTTAGATGAGATTTTTTTTCTACATTAAATAAGCAGCAAAACATTAGTATTCTGTTTTGTTTACATTTACCACTGCCATATGTCAGATTAGGAAAAAACTCCCCTTAGTCAGAATGTTATTTTTGAGCATTAGCTGTGAAATATTTTCAAATATAGAATGATGCAATTTAACAGAAACTACTGCAGAACCTAACTGTGGCACTCTAATGTACCATCCTGATTTTTTTCTTAAATAAAGATAGGTTACTTTGAAAGTAACTTTAAAATTCCTTTTTTTTTTTTTAATATAAATGATTTAGCATGAACCATTAAGAGTTAGCAAAAGTAAATACAAAAAAGGTGGGTTTAAAAAAAAAAAAAAAAGAATAAATGCACAGCAATCCTTCAAGTCAAAGGCCCTGTTAATCTTTGGCAATGTTCACTGAGTTTACTTCACATTTCCTAGCTTCTTGATGTATGTCCAAATGGTGTAATGCTGATAGTTTGTAAAAGAAATCTACATTTTCGTTGTCTCATAGACTCTCCTCAATAGGTAAATCTAATTCCTTCACTTTGAACAAATGAGGTTTGGACCAATGGAAGAAGACACAACATGCACTTAAAGAAACTGAAATAAGGCATACATGTTCTAAACTGTCCCATTGGAATGCCAGGAAGATTATTCCTCCTGACAATACCACCTTCAACCTTCCACATTAGAAACATTTTGGCCCAAGACCGTGAGACTGCATTAGCTATCTTTGTGAGATGATTGTACAAATCTATTTGACCAATGTTTTATACAGAATTAAGTGTTTTTATGAGATATTAATCTGTATAAGACAAGTACAGGAACACTGTTCCTCACACATCCTTGTCAGGCTTGGAGAGTTGTATGATTCACTTACCCAAGCACACACTCTTGTATCCCAGTTGTAGCCCATATAATTGAAACATTGTACCATGTTTCACAAAAATAAAACTGAGAAAATTGCTTAAAATTGTTGGTCGGGTTTGAAAACAAGAGCTCATTAGTTGGGGGGTGGGGGGGGAAATGTAATTGGAATCTGGACATTCTGCTATAAACCCAGCATTTGCAGACTAGCCAGCTGCAAACTAGTTTCCTGACACCATTTCATATACTATTAGACAATTATTAGGATTATTTAGGAACCAAACTATGAAACAGTAAGTATGCTATTTTAGATTGTAAACAGGTAACTTGTGTTTGCCAGCCTATAACTGTGTTCCAGAAAGGCAACCAAATAAATTGTAACTTGAGTGATAGAGCTGTTGAAATTGTTAAACAGAACCCAACTGATTTTTGTCCTTTATTTCAAACACTTAAAGTATGCATGATTTTTCAAAACCAGAAAAATGGATTTAAAAAAAATCAGTGCTATACAACAATTATGACCACACTAGATATGCTGCTAGTCTCCCAATCCTGAGAGGCCCATGCTAAAGCCTTTAGTAAAAATATCCTGAAATACAAGGTTGCTCAAAATCTGTGGGTACCTGTCATGAACAGAACCCAAGTCCTTGATTCCATCGTGGGTCCACATTTGTTTATGCTTCGGTATCTACTGAAGAAGGTACAGTGTGAATGCTGCAATAATACCTAGGTATTATCAGTCGGTGGACAAATTTTCAAACCCAGAGCAGGTTAAGAGGAGAAACAACGAAACGTTTAACATCAGGAAATGCTTTCGCATCTGCTCACTTACTTTAGGCTACAGCCATTCTCCTCAAAAGGGGCTTGTGACACTTCAGTTGTAGACCATCTGATTCTCGATTGAATTTCACGGTCATCTAGATTTTTTGTGCTTGACAAAGGCCCTCCGATTAAAAAAAAAAAGAGGAACTATACTCGCATCAACATAGCAGCTTCACAGCCTCCGTGACACCCGCACTGTCGTTCTATGCGACTATTCTTTATTAAAGCAACAACCTCCCGTAACATCATCCTCCAGGTGCCACTTCAGGCTCCCTGGGGGGAGGCGG
>VWZI01020611.1:48643-139497 GCA_013396835.1 Psilopogon haemacephalus | reverse complement strand
GGGGAGGGAGCAGCAGCAGTCGTCGCCGTTCGTGGTCGCGCAGTTCGTGCAGCCGCCGCCGGGCCCAGCGCCATCACGCCATGGTAGGTAGCTTGACCGGCCGACTAAGGCTTGGGATTTCTGCGCTGCCGCGGATTTGGCGCAAAGGGAGCTCGCTGGAGGCTAATTGCGAAGCCGGGGACGGTCGGGTCAGTGGAACTGGGTTCTTACTCGGGGGGTGGAGGGGGAGGGGAGGCTGTGGAGAGTGGTTGGAGGCCGCGGCCCTTCCCGCCGCCGTCGTCCCTGTGGGGTGGACGGGATGGTGAATGTTAATGCCTCCGCCCTGCGCGGGATCACCGCGGAGTTGCGGCCCTTCCTCTTCCGCCGCTTACTTCCCCTTTGCTCGGAGCCTGTCGTATGGGCGCCCCGCGTCTTCCCGCCGCGGCTCCGCCTCGCCTTTTCCCGCACGCGGCGCTCGCTTCCCTCCGGAAAGGGACGGGCACCTCTTCCCGGGGCTGCGACCCCCTCCGCCGGGCAGGGCGCGTTGCGGGGTGGGGGCCGTGCCGGGCGGGGCGCGGGACTGCAGTCGAGGATCCCGTTCGGCTCCGGCACCAGCTGCACTGCGCAGGGACTGGAGGGGGGGCGCGGGGGGCGGTGGCGGCCCGGGGGAGGGCACCGCGTTGCAGTTAGTGCGCCCTCACCACCCCATCCCCCCTTCCATCTCCCAGTAAAACGCAGCNACATCATATCTCCTCCTCTTTCTCCGCGGCCCCCGCGCACCCCCCAGCTAGGGGAGATCGGGGCGCAATGCGTGTTGCTCGGTTGGAAGTGGCCCAACGCCTGCATGAGGGCCTTGGCGTGGGGAGCTCAGCCTCCCCTCTCCCTGAGGGGCGGCGGGGGAAGAGCCACCAGCCCCCCCACCGAGGGGAGGGAAGGGGATAGGGAGGGATGGCTGCGGAGCCCAGGCGGGTCCTGGCTGAAGGATGAGAACACTGTGAGGCCGTCGGCTCTAGAGGGAGGGGAAGCGGGGACGCACTGCAGCAGTGGGTGGCTGCTGACCGGGAAGGGCGCCTGTTGCGTCCGCTGGGCTGGGAGCCGGCTACTCCCCGGCCCGGGCGATGCCAGCCTCTGCCGTGCTTTCCGAAACGCATCGATGGTGGGCTTTGGGAGTGGCTCGCATCATCCCCTGGCCGTCGGGCGCTGGTGCAGCCCGGGCAAGAGGAAAGGCTAGGTTTTTCCCGGGTGCTTTTTGCTTCCTACAAGAGTGGTGAAACAGTTGCAGGCAAACCTCTAATCGCCTTTTGGCAATCTGGGTGTTCCTCGGCTATGTCTCTCCATCTCTCCTTCCTGTCGGGGAAGGCTGACATCACCAGGACAGGATTTGATGACTTGGCTGGGTGGGGTGATGGCTGCAGCGTGGTACCTTTGTCCTTTAGCTGGGGCAAGTGGGCAGTAGTTGTCCCTGTTGTATGGTAAAGTGAACCCTGTGGCGCTTAAGGGTCGGATTGTGCTCTTCTGGCATGACGGTGTGTGAAGTTGTTTGTTTGGTTTTTTTAAAACATGAAATCCAATTTTTTGAAACATCGAGTTAGCTCCGACTAATAGGGCAGTGAGCTGGTGCTGTGGGCTGGAGGTTTTTGCCGAGGTGTGGCTCTGTTTCCTGTTCTGCAGGGCACTGAGTCTGTTATGTAAATTCCTTAGATAATCTTTAAGTAAAACCTCGCATTTTCTGGAAAATCGCAGACTCTGGAAGAAAGAACTGGCTTTTGAACATGAGTTTTCTGTAGTTATTGAAGACTTACTGAATTTTACTCTGTCTCCGGCTGTTTGCATTTCTACCCTTTTGCCCCCTTTCCATCTCACTGTGCATGTGGGGAATGGTTTAATCATTATATATAGCCATTAAAATGTATAAAAAACCCACATACGACACCTATTTATAGGTGTAATGTATGCATCATTTAGCATGTACAGCAAGCCTTCAACGTTTCCCTGTTTATGTATGCAAGATCTTAGCAAGTGGCATAGCCTACTAATTCTCTGTTGTATTTGTTCTTTACTACAATAAAGTGTTTTTTATACTTGGATTAATGATGATTTAGTTCCTGGATGCCTGCTTTCTCTGACCTGTAAAAGTCTGATCTGTTAGTGAAAACTGCCCAATAAAATGAGTTTAAAAGGAACTAGTACCTTTTTATGATGATATCTGTGTAAAAATCCTGTAATTTTTCATTTGTAATTACTAGGGAAATGCTTATTTTTCCATAACGAATTGGTTAACTCCTTTGAGTCCAACCAGCAGAGCATTTTGTGACTCTCTATCCATACAGAGCCGGGAGGCTTCTGGAAGGATGTGGTTAGCACAGTTAAGCGCTGGGAAAGCCCATTTAATTTCCCATTTTGGATGCAGCAGTGGCCTTTTGATGTACCAAAAGTCTTAAGCAGACACTTAAAATAATGTATAGACCAACCTGCTTTTCAGTGTGAGGCACCTTGGATTGCTTGGCTGAATGGACACATAGTGCAATGCTTGAAAAATAGGCATTTCCATTGTCAGAGATGGCAAAAATAACTCCATAATACTGAGTAGTAATTCCTGCTAATGTCGGAGCACAGTCCTATCTATTGGGCTGATATTTGATGCAGTGTGGTGGGGGAGGGCAGACTTCAGTGTTACATCACTAGGTGGCACACTTGACATTAGTCCACTACGTGCAAGTACCCCCACACAGTATTTAGGGTCACTACTGCTGGAAGTGACATCTAATGTGAGGAGAAAAACACAATAAGGATTTAATGTGTTTCTGATAAGTTGCAAGAAGCTTGCCCTATGTCCTTGACTTGACCAGACCGAATCCTCACAAGTTGAAAGATGGCACATCTGGTTCTTCATCTGCAATTTCAAAACGATTTAGATGCTTTTGGAAACAGTTGCATGGTGTAGGTGAATGGAATCTCCTTGCAGGGGCAGAATTCCAGGGATTGAAAATAGCTTTGTTAAAGTAATGATAAATCACTACTGGAATCTAAAAGAACTGTCTAGTGGCTTGACATAGCTAGAGGTAAACAAGATTCTAAAATGTTCTATTCTTCATGTAGGCTGATCAGCTGACTGAAGAACAGATTGCTGGTAAGTGTCTTGAAAATTTTTTGGTGTGTGTTTTTTTTTCTTTTTTTTTTTTTTTGCTAACCCCTTGTGACTGTGACTGAAAGAAAATATCTTGCACATAAAGGAAAAACTTTGTCAATGTCAGGCCTATACTAACATTTATAAAAAGCATCCACTTTAAAAAATTCAGAAGATTACTGGTTCGTTGCCTCTTAATTTAGACTGCTTGTTCCTTGGACTACAGATAATGATTTTTTTTTAGACTTTCAGACTTGAGCCAAGTCCTTCTAGATTTCTTGCAAACAGAAATAATTGCTAGACTCAAGTGAACTTCTTGGAGTCAAAGCAGACCTAGGTACTCTTTTCTTTTTAATAAACTGAAGATAAACTTGAAAAGACAACAAGTAAACATAAAATAGATTTATTGCACATTAATAAAAGCCAATGTCTTTTAAGTAACTTCTAACAGTGCCTGTAATTCAGGGTTGTTAGGAGAAGGAGCATTATATGACTTTGTGTAGACCAGCCACCTACTTGTGGCTGACTCCTATTATGTGCTATCTTAAAAATAAGTAATAAATGACTACAGACATACAGGAAAAATAACTCTTAGTGGGTGAAGAGAATCCAGTGGGTCTCTTTACTTCTATTGCAGGTAGCTGCTGTTTGTTGCAGCTGTGCCTCAAGCAAGATGATGTTGAAATGCATTCTAGAACTTTAATGAAGATGAAATAAATTTTAATATACTATGCAAATTGTCTCTATACTCTTAAGTAAATTTTTATTGCTATTTGAGTGTCAGTTATCTCCATATGTGAACAGTTAGCTTAAATGTTTGATAAAAATGTAGCAGGCATTGCTAGTGGAGTGCTTTTTTTAGTGCGGAGTTTTCTCATGTTGGTGATGTTACTAAACGCTGGGACTGTTTCTGCCTCTAGAATTCAAGGAAGCCTTTTCCCTATTTGACAAAGACGGTGATGGTACTATCACAACAAAAGAACTGGGAACTGTCATGAGGTCATTGGGTCAAAATCCAACAGAAGCAGAGTTGCAGGATATGATCAACGAGGTAGATGCTGATGGTAAGTGTTGAAAAGATAGTTATTAGCACTGTGATCATCTGAAGTATGTATGACCTTCACACCTGGGCTTGGACTGCATAGAGAAGATTCAGTGACATTGATCTCTTGAAACAGTTTCAAAATACTTGATAGAATCTAAACTCAGAGGTGTCAGTTTTTTGATTGCTCTCTGCATAGGAGTTAAGATGCTAATTGTATTAGCAAGAATAAAAAGGAGATGGGCAGATCCAAAGTTATGCTGTTTGTCTTTAATATTTTATGGGTCACAGCTTCCTATTTGCTACCTGACTTGCCCTGACCTGCTGTTAACCTGTATTTCCACCCAGGGTTTGTCAGCCTATGTTGGTATTAATAGCTGTACTAATATCTGTGGTTTTTGTCAAAGGTCAAAAATGTAGGAGTGGCATAGTGCAAAGAATCCAAGAACTGAAAATGCAATGTGGAGAGACTGTATAGATTGTGGTGTATTGGTTTACTATTAGATGGGGAGGGATTTGAGTCAAAAGCAGGAAAACCTTCCCATATCAAGTCTATTTTTGATGGGTGCCAGAAACGGTAATTGCATATTTTTTCTGAGGCTCTAGACAGTCCAGCATTTGTAAAAAGGAGTAATGCTTTCCCCTGCTCAATGATGTCAGGGCTTTGATCTTTTATGTTGGTTGTGATAGTGATTTTTCTCTCATCTCTGAAAGAAGAGCAAAACAAGAGTATAGGCTATCGGACTATGCTTTCACTGCATTTATTTACATCTGCTTTACTAACATTGTAAGCGGAACTTGATAGCTAACCCTTGGATACAGAAGTTGAAAAACTTTAGGATTTGCAGTGTTATGTAGAATTTGTGTATAGTGGCTTTTCTAGGTTGCAATACACAATGCTGGTCTGGTAGATGAAAAATAAGGCCACTGATAACTATGATGAAGAAAAGGATTTCAGATTAGTATGCCTCCCCATCTGTTTATATTCCGTTTATAGCAAAATGATTGACTGTTATTGTGTGTTCACTTTTTAAAATGTTTTTTAAAGCTGAGTACAAGACCATGGTTCAAATTCAGGTGATTAAATTTGACTGATGGTGAGCCTCGCTCTGTAATCTTTAAGCTGCAAAGGTTTTCTTAAAACTACATTTACGTAGCTTCTTTGCTGTAATTACCCAGTGAGTTTTTGCACTGTCCTCAAGTGATGGATAGATGTTAGTTGTGCAGTGGACTACTTAGTATGGGGATTCTGCCACACAGGGCTGGATGATGACTACACAGTTCTAGTTTTTGCTGTTTTACAAAATGTTTTTCTTCACAGCTTCACCTTACTTGTAACTCTGAGCAGTCTGAAGTTTGAATTCTTACTCTGAGTGAAGAAGAAAAATCTTAAGTCAAAGACCTCAATGTTACTAGGAGTTTTCAGTTTTGCAGTGAAATGCTTAAAAGAATGTGACTGCTAAGCTTGTCAGAGTGCCAAATGGCATCTTTTATCATGTGACTGGAATTTAGAGGTCCTTGTTGCCCCTTAAAAGGATGCATTATTTTTGTGGTGTACAGCATATGTTGGTAAGGAGATTTGGGTTTTTTTTGTTGTTTTTTTTTTTTTTTTTAATCAAGTATTTGTGGAGCTTTATGAAGGTGTAATCTTTTCAGATTTTAGATATCCCGGGTTTGTAGTGCCAGCTTTGTGAGGTATTCCCTTCTATAATCTTCCATAGCTATTGGAAGGTTCTAAAGAAACAAAACAGCTAATATGGGGAGCAATTTGAGGTAAAGATAAATTTCTTAATATTGGTTAGCATTGGAGCATCAGACTAACATCCTATTTGCTACTTGGGTGTCGTATGGTATGGTATGGCTTGACCTGGAAAGAAGAAAAAAGTTGATTTCCTTGTGCTCAGACACTGCAGTGACTGCTTATTGCCCATTGTAACAGCAGAAAGGTAGTTGGGTAGTGATTTCAGGAGAAGACTATTTGGAATCACATAGAGAAAACCTGTCAGCATTGCCACTGGCTAAATTAAATTCCAGGTTATATTTGTTTTGTGTATGAATGAAAGCATGAAAGTTTAATTTTTGGAAGTTTCTTTTCATTAAGGCAATGGCACTATTGACTTTCCTGAGTTTTTAACCATGATGGCCAGAAAAATGAAGGACACAGACAGCGAGGAGGAAATCCGTGAGGCATTCCGAGTCTTTGACAAGGTATTATTGAAAGTACAAATATTTCCTAGAAGCAGTAATGATATCCATCTTTTCCTCAGCTTTTTCTCTCTTTTGATCTAGGAGGGGAAGAACTTCTCTAGTAGAAGCAGAAGAATTGGAAAACAGAGTAGGGGCTATTTTGGAACTAGAATCATCATTGGTGCAGGCTGATTATACCTGCTTTACGTAGCAGGTCTAAGCTTCAGGCTCATCCAGGGGGAAAACTTTCTGGCCTTTGTTAGGAGCATCAGTGAGCAGAATTTGATGCTTGTGGGGTTGTGGGCTTCTGGGATGTGAGGGGTAGGAGAGCCGTCTGTACCCTCTGACTTCGGGGGAGATGAGGAAATGTTTGCTTGGATGCACAAGGTTTTATTGAAGTTTTTGAAGCTAAGATGATGTCAGCATTTTAGAGGAGACTGAAATCATGCCTGTTCTGTTTCCGAGATGGACTTTGAGGTTGTTTTCAGGGAAATTTAAGAGCTCAACTCCTGCATCATCTTTAAGGATACCTGATCATACATGATGAAAGTAAATTATTTCTAGAACAGGGGTTTACCTCTTAATTGCTTGAACATGGCAGATGTCATAAGAAACTTGTATTGAGTAATGGCTGGTGTGGCTGCTGCATGGAAGAACATCTTACTAATTTTTGTGGAAAAAAATTTAGTACTTGGCTGAAAATATGCTAGAGGAAACACTGTGATGTTATTTCTACAGACTAGGTTTATATTTAAAGCCACTGAGAAAGCTTATCAACTTGTGATCCCTATATAAAATCCTGCTCTAAGCTAGTATGCTTTTCCTGTTATATGGAGGAGAGCAAATTCTGAAAGAGCATGGGATGAGATCTAGTTTTGGATATTACTAATGAATCACTGACTTTGGAGTGAAATTCTTTTTTTCCTTTTTTTTTTCTTCTGAAGCTTTTCATAAATACTTACAAGTAGAATTTAAATGCGTTCTCTAAAGATTTGTTCTATATCATCCAAGAAGCCTATCCCTAGCCACCTGCAGTCTGGTTATTAGAGGCAGTGTTACACAGGAGAGAAAAACAATTGTCTGGTTTGGATGGTTTTTTTAGCCTTGCCTAGGCACCAGAGACTAAACAAAACATTGTTCCTGGTTGGTTTGGTTGGTTTTTTAAATGTCTTTCTAGCTATTATAAGGTTATTAAGGATTTTAAATCCAGGCATGCAGTTATTACATGATGATAATGGTGTGTGAGGACATAGTGATATGCATGCTTCGTAAAGCAAAGGGACAAGCACATACTGTGGGGGTTATGTGGTGTACCAAGTCTGTTTATCCACTCCAAGTGCTGCAAGACTAGTTCAACAGTTACAGGGAGCCTAGATGTGGTTTCAGAGATCTAGTCAGGATTTTAAATCACGATCTTGTGCAACTCTTTTCCTCACAGGATGGTAATGGCTATATCAGTGCAGCAGAACTACGCCATGTTATGACAAACTTAGGAGAAAAGCTAACAGATGAAGAAGTAGATGAAATGATCAGAGAAGCAGACATTGATGGGGATGGGCAAGTTAACTATGAAGGTAAAAGATGCTTGACTTGACTAAAAAACACTACTCTTGAGTAAAAGTCTGTTACTAGGGCATTAATTGTAGTACTTGAGGCACCAGTTCATTCAGTTATCCATTGTTGCAAACAATGTTGCAGTGGAAGGGATGTTTTAGTGCCAGATACGCTTAAGATTAAGACTTAACGGTTGAAATGTTCAGGAGACAGTAAATCAGTGACTTTTTTATCTTTTCAGAATTCGTACAGATGATGACCGCAAAGTGAAGAGACCTCCTTTACACCTTTTTTCCTCTAGAAGAATCAAATTGAATCTTTTACTTACCTCTTGCAAAAAAAATGTTCATTTATTCATTCTGTTTCTGTATAGCAAAACTGAATGTCAAAATACCTTCTGTCCACAAACTGCATGTAATGGTTGGTGGTCCTGTCCCCAAAAGATAAACATCAGTTTTACAATATAAATAATTGTACTACCTTGAAAATAAAAAAAAAAAGGAAGCACTTAGTGAACTCAAAAGTTCCATTTGCTAATGACTATTACACTGTTTGGGCTGGCCAGTTTTTCATGCATGCAGCTTGACAATTGAGCACAGTCAGACATTTGTATTAAGGAAAAACAAAACAAAAACAACCAACCTAGAAGATCCACTCTTTGTTCAATAGTGGATTCTAGTTCAATTTGTAGTATAAATTGTCATAGCTGGTTTACTTTAAAATTGGTTTATACCTCAGGATGGTATGCAGCAAAATGGTTGAAGGATGCAAAACTTAGAGAAAATGCCCTAAAGGTTGAATGGTTCTCCTGTACGTAGCAGTGTGCCCCAAAAATATGATGATCTTAACTATGGATGGCATGTCTGTTAAAATACGGTTTTAACATTGTCTGCATTGCACTATAGTGAAACGGGTGTCGAGCTGTTACCGTTCACAAAATTTTTAAAAGAAACCTTCACCAAGGGAGCATCTTTGGACTCTCATATTTTTAAAACCTTCTGTACCATGACTTGGAGCTGGCGGAGTAGCCTGTGGACTTCAGCACAACTATCAACATCGCTGTTCAAGATACTACAATTTATGTCCATTCCAAGTTGTAAATGCTAGTCTTTTTTTCCAATAAAAGACCATTAACTTAAAGGTGGTGTTAAATGCTTTGTAAAGCTAAAATATATATATAATTGAGATACTAAACCAAAAAAGCAGTAGGAGGGAAGTGTTTCTATGAATGACTTGCTGCTAAATTATAATGCACATGTATGCAATAAGTTATCCCCTATCTTTTCAAGATGGCAAGAACTGACCTCCTGTAACCCAAGACCTTTGCTATAAATAAATGAACTTGTGCTTGCCTTTCATATTACGACAATGTTAATTTAGTTGGTCTCAAAGTCGTGTAATGCTGACTCGTCAACTATCAGCACAGAAGTAACACCTCATTTCACTAAAGTGGAGAGCTCTGAGCATGCTTGTCAATACTGGGGAAACATGTCTAGGTAGCTTATGTTCTTTTTTTTGACAGGTTATAGAAACTAGTTGGAGGATTTAAAAAGCACGGACTTCATAGATGCAATTCTCAAACATGCCAAAAATGCATTTCTCTACCCACAGAAAGAAACAAAAGGATGTTTCTTTTACAATACTAGAAAAGAAGACAGTAAACAACCCTAAGCCTTTTTGTAAACTGGGGCTATTATGTCTTGACTATCTTCTCAAACACTTGCATGAATTTTGTGGGGTGGAGAAGAGGACTAGGGTGAATTTAAAAAAAACCCATCTTGTTACTTCTGCTTTGCATGCACTAGCAGTGCTTAGTCATTCCAGGTCTCTCAGTAAGTGTTCTCTGATCCTTCGGCTTTCTCATGAATGAGTGGCAAAGCAGCCATGTCCACTCTCCTTTGAAAGAAGAATGCGCTTTCTTTTTTAATAGCAAAGCCTCCATGTGGAAGGCACTTACACTTGGGAGGGAGGGACTGCAGCATAATTACTTGACTGTAAGTTTGTTTCTAAATGTAAGGAGTTGCAAACCTTAATTGCTTAATTGCCTTTGGTTTAAGAGAGTTTTGATACTATCTCTTGAAAGGGATTCAAGTCTCCATTCATCCTGTCTAACTGAGGTGCCTGTGTTAAGAACTTGGTTGCTTGAAATACAGCTTTGCTCAGTGAGGGTCAGAAGACACCTTCCGAAGGCAATTGAGACTATCTGCCTTCAGTGATTTTTTTTTTTTTTTTTTTGGGTTGTTTGTTTCGGGGGGGATGGGGGGAGAAGTTCTGGGTGATTATAGGCCCAGACATCTTAACCAAGTGCCTAAAAGTTAGATGGGCTGAATGTAGGCAATTGTTTAGATCTCTAGTTATTGAAAAGGTTTTTTGCTGTGGCAGCATGTGCTGTCAGAGCAAACTGATCACGATAATGGGAATGTCTGACTACTGTTGGAAAGTGCAGCTGCCATGCAAGAGTAAAAATGCTACTTAGGTAGTGTTTGAGAATGGCTGCACAGAATCTGTAGACCAGCTTTTAAAGAGAATGTACTAAAGAGACAGGCAAGATAGGAGCAAGGGTTGCTGCTCTGAACTAGTTACTTCTGCCTGAGTGTGCAGAGAGATCTTGTTGAGTAGGTAAATGCTTCTTACCATCTATCTGTCGTTCACTCACGGTTGGTAGGGTAGTTCATTTAAGAACAGCTGCTTTTTAGCTTATTCGGTGTGCTCTGTGCTTGCTAGTAAAGAGACCTCATTCCTGCAAGAGGTTCTTGGCTTGATTAGAAATTGTCTGGCAGTGTGCAGTGTTGGTATGCCCTGTAACTGAATCTGCCTGGAGGTATCTAATTATTAACTGACTTCAGTACCACATCAACCTCGAGTAAATGTATCCTCTGTACAGGACTTTAGCTCTGTTCCCTTCTGCATAGTGAATATCTAGAGAAATGAAATGGTGTCATCAAGGACTTTTTTATTTTACTTTATTTTTCTGTGAGTGTGTGTGTGTGGCTTTGGCTTTTTCCAAATGTGAAAGTGTGGGCTGGATACACTTGGTGCATGGCTTAGAAACATGGGACTGGAAAGAACTTCCTGGGTCATCAGATCCAGTCCCCTGCTATTGCAGGCAACCATGTCATATAATCCTTTTAATAAACTGATCAAGCTTAACCACCTGCTTGTAAGTGGCTTGTTTTCATGCAAGTTCTGTAACTCATGTTGCTCTCAACTGATGCAAGTAATATATGAAATATGAAGTTAATCTAAAGGTCCTCCAGCTTAGCTTTAGGTTTATTATTACACTTATTCAACTGGCTTTCTTGAACCTGTTACTCTTTGCACAACACTCAGGAAAGTGTTGAATCTTTACACCTCCCTTGCTATGAATAAGAGTTGGTGTGCTTGCTTATTTTTTTTAATGGAAAAGATGGATGTCTGGCTTGTTGAAATATGTTAGATATGTTAATTGTCAAGGCAAGAAACGAGTTACTTGTATTTGATACATAAATTTAAGGCTAGAGTATACATAACCATTTTTAAAATACATCAACTTGCAGTGTAGTTTTATATTTAATACTGAAATTGTACTGCTAAAGTTTAAACAGCTGTTAATCATATTCCTCTTCTAATCATAATGAAAAAATAAAGGGTAAGAAAATGCTTAACATAGATTACTCATTATCATGCTTGTTTTATTAATTCAGGCACTGAAATGTCTCTAGGTATGGGGCATTTGTTTTATTTTTTGGGGTGAAGGGGTGGTGGTACTGATGCGGTAGAAGACTCTTAGCCCCTAGCCATTTGTCACACTTGCGGAGCTTCAGAAATACAGGTCCCGTCAAAAACCGATCAAGAAATTACCCTGCATCTTACTAATGGATTAAATGCACATGTGGGAGTGGATCTATCCCCTGGGCAGGGTATGGTGCTGCAGCTGAGCCCTGCCCAGGTGAGGAGGGATGAAGCTGTATCTTGGTCACTATACTGCAGTATGTGTGTGATGTTAATGCAGATCCTTGTTCCCAGGTGACATCACCCTAAACTAAAGGTACAGTTCCAGGGTTTAGAAGTAGTTAATAGAGCTTGCTTTTTCCCTACCATGAAACTAACTGGAACACTTGCTTTACTACAACCCAGTGGGTGTGTGTTTGGGCTTATTTCTTTAGGTGGGGTTTTCAGTTTGATTTTCAAATTTAATGATGAAGTAGAATCTGACAAAAGACTGTGGCAGGACCACAGCATGTCTCCTGACTGCAGACATCTAATTGTCACTTGAAGCTGATGCCATGTTTGTCCTGAGTGACATTTAGGATAAAGTAAATGGTATATTTGCAGACTGAGCAGCTGAACATTTAAGGTCAGTAGGACAAACACACTTAAAGCCGTGGGGTGATTTTTATGTAAAAGCATAGCAATTCCAAAGGTGTGTGGCTTCTTTTAAATACAAATATAATATTTTGAAGTAATTAGGTGATTAATTCTGTATGGATCTGGAGTTCCAAAGATTCCTGATGCTATTTGCCATGGAAAATTGGTGTGAAGGTCTAAGTACTTGAGAGCTTCTTGGAAAACATAAAATCCTTAGTATCCTAGAGAAGCAGTCAGAGTGTATTTGTAGTAGTTGATAATTTTATTGAAGTTTGATACTAGTAAATCCGGTTTCAAACTAAACTGGCTAAATGTTGCAGTAAATGTCAGAGCTGCTGATTAGGTAGACACTAAAAATCTCTTACAGTCTCATGGACGATTGAGCACAGCTGCTATCTAGCAAGAAGTGAATGCTTGTGTTGCTCTCCATCCTTCTGATGACAGTAACCACAAGCAGAACAGAGCAGACCAGCTTCTTGCACACTGCTCTCCACAGCTGATAAGGACCCTCTTCTTCCCTGTGCAGTGCCTTCCTCTGCAGAGGCAAAAGCACTGTTCAGTGCAGCACAGCCCTTTTGGCCACCAAGCTACTCTACACCAGGATTAAAAAACCCACGTGTGATACAGAAAAAGTGGATTGCATCAGGGGGTTAAATTTCTCCCAGATGCCTCTGGAGTCTGATACACTCAGTGACACCAAGCACTGCGTAGTATGTTACAAAGTTGAGAAACGGGTCTCCCAGCTTTGCCGTCAGAGACCAAAAAGGTTGCAAATGTCATTTATATCATCTATAGAGGTGTTGGACAAAGCTGGCTCTAGCTGGCAGTGAGTAGTACCACAGCCTCATATGTGGTGACCTCTTGTTCTGATTTTTCATAGAAGTTTCATCAACTGGGAAATGTACAGATCTTCTCCACAGAGATGCTCTCAGTTGCCTCAGAAGTCAGCATCTGCAGAAAACCTGAAAGAATTATTCATAGCACAGCCTTTTCATGGTAAAAACATCTCCTAAGATAATTACTGGTTGAAGTACAGTACAAAACCTGGGCTGATCACCTGAAAATGAATCAATATGTTTTCTCTAAATCAAATTATTAGTATAGGTCTCTAAACGCAATGTATTTGAAAAGCAGGTTCTTGAACAAAAATCCTACTTCCCTTACCAGCTTAATTATTTAAAATGAACACAGTATTTGAATAGTAGACCATTGAATCATCTGAGAAATCCATAAAAAGGCATTAAATAGCATTTGCTATTTCACTAGTTTGTAGTGGGATTGGCAATGATAATGCTGATAGCATACTGAGTATTCCAAGAAAGGGTATGGTGAAAGAAATGGATAGGATGAAAGCAAAAAGAACGTCCAAGCATGGGCCTGCATTGTAGTTTTGTCTCATGGAGTATTTGTTGCCCATAAAGCTATATATTTGACTGTGAGCTGTCTGAATTTTTTCTAGCAGCTGTCTGAAGTTTTTCTAGCAGCGCTGCAGACACTCACTTTGTCTACTTTCCTTAAACTACTTGCCAAAGCCTTCCCTGCCCCTGCTAGATGTATGTATACATGAAAGTAGCCCACCTAGAAAAGCTAGTTGTAAGCTTGCTGCAGTTCAGAACTTGCCAAACATTCTAGCCTTATTCTGAGCTTTCTGTACAAATGCATTGAAAATAACAATTTCCTTCAGACATTCTGGCAGGAGCCAAAACCATGATCCAGGATTTTATTGAATCTCTTTTTGTTAAATAAAATATATTAACTCAGAGTATTTAGCTCCCTAGGAATCATCATCAAAACTAGTTTGTCAAGGATTTTGACATAAAAATTTGACAGATATTTTCCAGTAACTTGTTTCTTTAGATATTAAGTGAAAATTCTTATGCACATACCCCATATGCCCTAACAATTGGTATGCATGAGTTTGTCTGCCCTGCGTAGGTGAACTAAAGTAGATTAAATCAGTAAATCAGGTCAATATATCAAACTTTTTTTTTTCACTACCAGAGAAGATAACTTGCTCTGCCACACAGTGACAAAAACACAGCTGAAGTGTGAAAATTGCCTTGCTGATTTATTTTCCATCAAATTAATTTGTGGACGAAGGTAAGTAGTTTCTTCCCTAGCTCAGGTTTATATATTGAACACTTGTACAGAACAGTCTTAGGACTACAAAACCAAGCACTCAAAATTGAAAACCTGCCCAACTGAAGTTATCCATGAAACTCCAGTTTGACCTACTGCAAATATTATTGCAGAACATTATGATTCTGAATTGTCTCATACTATGCTGCCCAGAAATTTTCATTGCAAAGTTTATTTTTTAATGCGTTATTTCACATCCTAATCACTACCCAATATTCATTCTGTGTTCCAAAGACAGAATTACTAGTTTCTTCATTTTTTTCATGTGAAACTTACTTGTCTGAGTGCTTTTTAAATGCTTCTTGCTTTCTTGCACACGGAGTCGAGGAAGGACATGGTTTGTGCTTAGGAAATGGAAGGAGCTGAAGCGCAGTCTCCTGAAGTCAAAAGCAGTATTTCTGAAAGCTCAATCTGAGCAATTTGCATTTGTCAGAATCACAATCATGTCTTAACTGTGGTACAGAGACCTCATCAGTAACTGTCCTTTGTGTCTGAAAATCAATCTAAGTCTTTGTGTCAGGCAGCTGTTGCTTAGAGGAAGTAACTACCTGCACACAGCTGAATCTAAGTGGTCAAGTTTATGCAAGGAATCCATGAGCAGACTTGTGCAAGACCGTGAGCAGTTGTTTACCAGGGCAAGGGTGTTACTTGTCCCACAGGTTGGCTTTTCCCTTCTTCCAGCTCCTATATCACTCCCCACACGTTGCCTAATTTCTGTATCACAAGAAAACAGATTAAATATGCAGTGTTTCTCTCACTGCACAATGCTGATTCAGCTCCTACTAGTGCCAGGGAAGAAAATGAAGCAAATAGGGTGATTTCATTTTAGGACCAGAAAATAAGGGGCTGGAAGGGAAGTAGGGGAATGAAAGTGGCAAAGGAACTAAATTCTGGCCCTTTCAAACTTTGAGGAATAACTTTGTGCTTTCACTGCTCTTTCAGTTCTGTAATTTACTACTGCAAGTGTGAAAACAGAACTACACTATCAGCACAGGAAACTTGTGTGGCATCACAGTGACACCGCTATGAGTCATCATCCAAGATGCTGTCTTTGTGTTTGGCACAGACTCTGACCTCTCCAGGTAATAGAAAGACAGCAAATTAAATCCTCCTACTTGCTCAGCCAGCCCGAAGTGGAGACAGAGCACTTTGCTCACCAGTGGGATAGGGAGAGAATCGTAAGTGTTAAAGTGCAAGAATTTGTGAGTCAAAATAAAGACATTTTAATCAGGAAAATAAAATCCACACACATGCAAGCAAAGCAAGCCAAGAAATTAATTCATTGCTTTCTATCAGCAGCCAGGTGTTCAGCTACCCCTAGGGAAGCAAAGATTCCATCACACAATGATTCTTTTTCATCACTTCAAATATCTCACTTTCCTTCTTCTCAGCTTTATATACTGAGCATGGCATCATATGATCTCCAGTATCCCTTTGGACAGTTCAGTTCAGCTGTCCTGGTTGTGTTCCCTCCCTTCTTGTGCACCTCTAGCACCCTTTCTGACGGGGCGGTGCGAGGAGCAGGAAAGGCCCTGATGCTATGTAAGCGCTGCTCAGCAATAGCTAAAACATCCCAGTGTTATCAGCACTGCTTGGAACACAAATCCAAACCCCAGCACCATATGAGCTACTATGAAGAAAATAAACTCTATCCCAGGCTGAACCAGTATATTAGCCCATCTATTTCTCTCTCTGATCAAGGCTGCCAAAGACACATCTTTTTCCAGATCTCCATTTCCATGAACACCCACCAACATTTTGTCTTACCCTGCTGATTTCTCACCAAGCATCTTTTTCCTCTGTGTTGCCTAAGACAGGACAGTCACTCAAGTGAGGGTGCAGAAGAAAGCCTTCCTGTGCTCTGCTCATGCTCCTGCTGGTAGATGTGGATTTGAGTCTTTCTTGGCTTGCAGAAGTAGAGAGATGTGTTAGTAAAAAAACCCAAAAAACAAAACCTAGAACAGGTTGTCCTGAGCTAAAAGCCATTGGAAGTCTACCTTAGCTGTAAGTGCAGCTGTGAGGTTGTGCTGCATTGCTTCACTGCTTTCCTAAAATGCAGCCTTTGTTTCAGAAGAGTGGCTGCTTTTGAAAATGTGAACTGCCCCACAGTCTCCCACATATATATACACACATACCTTCTTGTATTTGGGAAGAGCTTTACTGTCCACTTCTGAGCAGAATCATATTAGATGTAAGCTCAAGCAATCACTTCTTGTGATTTTTAAGGGATCGAATTTGCACGTAGGTTGTTCCCAATGGAGATCAATGCATTGGATTTTGAGTTGAGGTCCATAATGTAGAGCAAGGGGTCTGTTAAGTTTGAGAGAGTGAGGGAAGCAGCAACAGGGTCAAACTCTCTAGAGACACCGGAATCCCTCCTAGCCCTCTTCTCCCACCAACTCTCTTCTCCCTGTCTCTTCACTTCAAACCTAATCTCCATCTCTTCTTAGGCTTCATGAGCCACAATTTACGTATTTTACAAACAGCACCTCATTGAACTTATTTCTGTTATTAGGCAGCTTTAGATTAGGAGGTTAGTTACTGTTCACTAAACTACTGTGGGAGAACCTTCATACAAAAAGTGCAAGTAGGAAGCTCTTGACTGTAGAAGTATGCCTGAAGATAAAGTCACATAAAATTTGATTGCATTGATACCAAATTATTATGGTAGTTTGAAGTTTTATGAAGCAATAGTTATAACAATACCATTTTAGTGCTCTGTACTTAGACACATTGGATCTGCTTCCACACAGTGGGTAGTTACTATCTGAGGGAAAATAACCTTCCTTCTCTGATGAGGCAAGAAGCTTCTTTGTATCAAAGCTTTTGCCATTAGTGAATATGTATAAATGAAAAAGTAAAATCTATTCACATAGATAAAAGCTATGTGACTTTCTGACTTTTGCAGTACACCAGTATCTGAGGGGGGCCTACAGGAGACTGGGGAGGGGCTGTTCACAAGGTCTTGTAATGACAGGATGAGGGGGAATGGGTTCAAATTGGCAGAGGGGAGATTTGAACGGGACATTAGGAAGAAGTTCTTCACAGTGCAGGTGGTGAGGCACTGGAACAGGTTGCCCAGGGAGGTTGTGTCTGCTCCCTCCCTGGATGTGTTCAAGGCCAGGCTGGATGAGGTCTTGAGCGACCTGATCTGGTGGGAGGTGTCCCTGCCTGTGGCGGGGGGTTGGAACTGGATGATCTTTGAGGTCTCTTCCAACCTAGACCATTCTATGATTCTATGATTCTATGATTGCTTACTATGAAATAATGAAACATAGTTAAGTGCTTCTCATTTTAACCAAATAGGGAAGAATTCAGATACCTATTCAAGATTACTGTCCATCACATGCAAATTACTTCACATTGCCAAATTATGACATTACTTCAAGGATGAAATATTAAACTAATCTGTTTGCAGACTGTTAATTGCTAAAGCAATACCAAATCTCACATGCAGCTTTAGTTCCTAAGCTATTGCCCAGAGGTTATAGAATCAACTGGTACAGCAAGGTAGCAATTTACAACTTGTCAGGCATTGTCTCAACTAAATTCCAGATTAAATTAATTTGCGCAGTTAATGCGGTAACAATTTTAGTAGGCATTAAGGTCACGTGGCTGAACTGGTGAGAAAATGGAACCATTTCTTAGAGCTATCTATCGCTGGCTGCACACTGTTGAATGTTAATTTTGGAATGTATTTAATCTCTTCAGTCTTACTCTGTTGTATTGGCAAAGTCTTTTTACATGCAGATTTTCTGATGAATTGAGTGTACTTCCTTCTGAGTGAATAGGTTGCTATTTAATATTTCAGTCTGCAATAAATTGCTAATTCATCACCTTATAGAAAATTTTTCCTAATTTTATGTTTCCAAATAAAAAAACTCCATCTTTCTTTTCAACAAAAAGCAGTGAGAACATCACTCTACAATCATGGTGTTCTGTTCCCACACTACCAACTCAGTGCCCACAGACTTTGGTAATTAGGCAGGATTAGCTGAACAAGGCAGATTCATCTTGAGCTCAGTATTTCTTTGAATCTGAAGATATAGGTGAGGCCAAGTTTTACAAGATGAGGGTTTGTGGTTTGATTTTTTTTTTTAATACCCTCTATTTAGAAAAAAGGATAATAGGTTTTAAAATAAAAGTTAGTTACTGGTATAAATAAAGGCAGGAAAGTTGGACTGATGATCTTAGGGAGGAATAGAAGAATGTGTTTAGTAAAGCACTCACACAGAAGAGTCCTTCTAGAAATGATGAGAGATTTCTGTAGAGACAGCTCTGGGACAATCCTAGCAGAGAAGAGAGGCAAGTGGAGGCAGAAGTCTTTGAGGAAAGATCTAAAACAGATGAAAAAAGGTGAAGCATGCAGTGGCCTTGGGAATGCAACCTGCCACAAATTATAGCAGTTCTGGTGCAGAAACTAAGCCACCACAGCCTGCATTAAGCTCCCTGCATGGGTTAGAGAGGAATAACCAATGCAAAGGAGAAAATTCAAGGAGTGCTCAGCACAGGTGTGTTTAATGTGGACACTGGAGAAAAAGTATGAAGAGGTGACAACCAGACTCACTGCTAGGAAAGCTGTTCCCCTGTACAAGCTTTGTTGGGTGTCATACACATTCACACTTGTCTGGAAGGCAAGCACTCATGGACTCACCAGACATCACTATGGTCAGCCTATGGATCATGCCTCTTACTCTGACAGTCTCCAGGCTTTAACTACTTCATTCTGGGATGATGAAAGCCATCTCTATTTTGAGGAAAGTCAGTGCTCTGGGCCTGCCTGCAGCATGGGCTGCGTCAGCAAGATCATCCAAGAAGATCAGACTGTCCTTTGTGACACGGGAAACAGGGGACAGCTTCTCATCATCCCTCTAGCTCTTCACACCTTGCACAAAAAGAGTGGCCACCACTTGATGTAGAGGAAAACAACATGCACGAGTGAGATGGTTCAGGAGTTACCTGCCTCCCCACCCCCCTCCTACTCCAGACTTTTGAATTCATTCCGACTAAACTCAGCTTGCTGAAAGTTAAGGAATGAACCTTTACATTCACAGCTTAGCACAATATACAAGCAGATACTTACAATATTTACAGCTATATGCATTTAAAAAGTAATACCAGAAACACAATACCCCTCCCAGAAATCAGTGTCCCCAAAAGGGGTTCCCAACCACCCTTCCACCTTCTCCCCACCCTCCAACCTTAACCCAGAATTGACAGAGCCAGAAAGATCAGCAACTGGGGTTAGAAGCAGAATTGATTAGTTGGGTTACACAGATCCAGCTAGAAGCCAAGGAGAGCGCACTCAGACTCTTCAGACAGAGCCACACTGTCTTGTCTATGCTTATGTCCTTGTTTTTATACATCTCAGTAAACCTATGAGTGAAGTAGACATCACTGTTTTTTTTTCTTTTTACAGCCTATAATAGTTTTTTTCCCTCATTAAAATATTCCAACTAGCCTCAAACCAGCACAATGAGCAAAGTTGCATCTCTCAAGTCTTACTCCTTTTCCTGGAAATGAGAAAGCTCTGTGCCAAGTCTTTGTGCCAGCAATATTGAGTTTGAGATAGTGAAGTTGTCAGGGGAACTATTGTTGGTGCTCAGGCCCATGCACCCTAGCAGTCAGGAAACACACATGGACACCTACTGCATGGATATTGAGGGGGCAAGGGCTACAATGGATGCAAATTTTTAAGCAAAGCCTTGTCTGAGAATTCAGGAAATAATTTTCAGCACCATAGCCTTTAGGTAGAAGCTGAGCAGGGTTTTGGGAGACTGTGACTGGAAGAAGTGGCGAGCACAATCGTTGTATATTTCTGGTTCCAGCAATGACTCGAGTGGTGGCTTGGCTTTCCACATAGTCTTTAAAGCTGACATTGTCTCTTGTGCTTCGGTCTGTGTCACCATAATGGGTACTGTACTGGCTTTTTAGGGTGTTTTCTCTATTCAGTTATTGCCCACACATAGTTCTCTTTAAATTATGAAATACTAGCAGATTGTAGGACTGAAGCCTTACATGGGACTAAGTTTGAATATGGACTATTTGAAAACTGCCAGACTAGAGCTTTAAAAAATACCTGGAAGCGTTGTGATTTTTAAAAAATACAGTACAGGGTTTTCTAGCTACTTTTCTTAGCCTCTGGCCCTTTTTTTTNTTGCCTTGGGCTTTTTTTTTTTTTTTTTTTTTTTTTTTTTTTTTTTTTTTTAATTTCATCACATCAGTTTTAAAAACAGTGAAATAGAGACTACAGAGAAGGTATGACAGGTCTCAAATTCTTAGTAGCAAAATCAAATATGAACTCTTTTCTTATTTTGAACAGTTTAGCAAATGTAAAAAGGAATATGGTGCAGAGCCATCCAGCTTAAGTTCATTGGTTTGGATGTGACATGAAAGAAGTTAACAGCAGTTTACTGCAGCAAATGCCTGTTCAGCAATCTGCAGAGGAGTGCTGCTTATAACTTTATACTCCTCCACAGGTACTGCTATAGCAGGGGAAAATAATCTCTCAATATGGTGGTACTCCAGCTGCTAAATAGATGTCTTCATTTTCAGTGGGATGAGAACATGCAGTTCCCAAGTGTAATTACATGCCTCTGCAGGCCACCCTGAAAGCTCAGTGTGTTACGGTGGTGACTGCGGGTGGCTTGACCAGAAAGAGCTGTCGGATGCCAGGAGTCCTCATTGTTGCCCTTTACAGGTGTCTGGGGTCCTCCTGAAACTCATTTGGGTACCTACTGGCTGTCCCCTACTTCCCACACAGGTTTTGCAGCCTATTCTGAGTACTCTGCTGCTCCTGCCAGCACTGGTGGTTGATGAACCCAACTTAAACAAGCCAGGAAAGCTCCACACGATGATCTGACTTCTGGGATTTAGAACAGAATAAAATCAGCCAGGTTGGAAGAGGCCTCCAAGATCATCCAGTACAACCTATCACCCAGCCTTATACAATCAACTACACCATGGCACCAAATGCTCCTACCAGTCCTTTCTTGAACACCTCCAGGGAGGTGACTCCACCACCTCCCTGGGCAGCCCATTCCAATGGAAAATCACTCACTCTGTGAAGAACTTCTTTCTAATATCTAGCCTATACTTTCCCCGCCATAACTTGAGACTGTGTCTCTGTGTTCACATGTGCTGGTTGCCTGGGAGAAGAGACCAACCCCCACCTGGCTTCAACCTCCCTTTAGGTAGTTGTAGACAGCAATCAGGTCAGCCCTGAGCCTCCTCTTCTCCAGACTAGAAGGAATTATATCCTCAAATACCTTATAGCAGCCTTCCAGTATTTGAAGAGGGGCTACAGAATAGCAGGAGACAGATTTTCACGGAGGTATGTAGTGGTGCCATGACTTCAAACGAGAAGAAGCTAGACTGAGATTAGACATTAGAAAGAAATTCTTCACCATGAGAATGACAAGGCACTGGAATAGGTTGCCCAGTGCTATGTAGAGTCCAGCCCTGGAAGTGCCCAAAGCCAGTTTGAATGGGGCCTTGAGCAACCTGATCTAGCAGGAGGTGTCTCTGCCTATGGCAGGGTATCAGAGCTAGATGATCTTTAAGGTTCCTTCCAACCCAATCCATTCTATGATTCCGTTCTATGATTACATGAATTTCCCAAAAAACAACTCCAAGCCTGCGTCCCTGTCTTCTTAATTGCACTTTCAATGGAGTTAAATAGCCAGGGCTCTTTATTATAGTATATTTCAGGGAGAGTTTTATAACAAAACTGATGATTTTCTCTTGTTAGCTAAGTCTCTCTGTCCTGAACTGAAGAATTCTCTCATCTTTTTGTTTGAGTTGGCTGTAGTTTAAAAATATTTTTTAGCAATTACAAATCCTTCTCATCGTGCCCACAGCAAACTCACGAGAAGAGGAGCTCTCAATCAAGTCCTTTGAATTCTGAATATCTTGTGTAGTTGTTTAGTGTTGTTTTGGTTTTTTTTTTAAGTTAAAAAATCTCTGTGCTTTGCAGTGATGCCATTAGTAAGATGCGTGCCTGCATATAAACAACCTTACCATATTATTTCCTTATGTCCAGATGATTAAGTCAGCTTCCATCCATCTTTGTTTTATCTTTTTGTAGATAACTAATAAAGTTTTTAAAGTGTGTGTTCAGGTCAATGAACTCCAGAGATAATGCTCAAAGAGAAGGAATTATTGGGAAATAAAAAGACCTCAATAAGGATTTATGAGCCTCTTTCTGATGAGGCTGGAGCCTGTTCTGAGGCAATAATGACAGGTATGTTATTACCATACACCAAATAGTTAATGTTTTGCTGGAACAAGTTGAATAGTGACAGCTGACTTCCCCCAGGGCAAGTGGCCTCTTATGAACATCTTCACTGTCAGCCTTGTTGGATGCATTGATGGACAAACTGAGAACTAACTGGGAGCTGGATAGCAAAGGGCTCATGAATAGGGAAGAGCCCTGGGCCATGGATAGGTAGAGTAAGGGAGCCTGGTGTTACCAATTCCGAGCTGTATCTGTTACTGGGTAATTAAAAGAGTCGATCTGCAGGGGTGCACAAACTGTTACCCATCCAGTTGTTCTTTGAATTATTCACTACTCATTAAAAAAGATAAGGGAATGAAATATAAGATGTATGCACATAAATCATAGTGAGATCTTGCCAGTATCTGCTTTGGTCAAGAATGAAACCCAGCTTCCATTACAGTCTCTTTTTCTCCCATATTCCTAACATGGAAAAGAAAAATAGAGACAGTAACTTTGAAGGAAATATATTTCATTTTGTCCAATATTAATATTAATATTTGGGGGAAGTTTGACTATCACCTTTTAGACTTCACCCAAAAGAAAGCAAAGAAAGAAATTAAATGCAAAGTGTTCAAGTCAACAAATGCTAGGATGTACAAAAGGGAATTTTCTGGTCACCTTATTTTCTGACACTACCTTTTGTATTTCTGTTTCTTAAGTTTAATATAAAATAAAATACAATATCTGTAGTGCAGCTCATAGCTCACAAACTATCCAGAAGGCCAGGTGTTCAAAGTCATCAACACCTCAGCTGAAAAGAAAACAGGAACTGCAGAATAGCAAATACTTAAAAAAAAAAAGTATCTGTCTTTCTCTGATGAATAGAGGAAGTTTGACTCTCTCATCAGTTTGCCCCTCTGAAAAAAACTTTCTGAGAAGGTACTGTCTGTGCAGGTTGAGTGTTCATGAGTGAACCATTTTGCAACCATGTATATGTTCTCAGTATGATGAAGTAACACACAGTACTATGCCCCCCGCCCAAAAAAAAAAAAAAAAGTAATCGTGCACTAATGGGGAACAAAATTATCCCCTAGAACAAGTGTATTTAGCTGAATTTCAATCAATATTTAATATTACAAAAATGTCACTCTGAGTTACTGTTGACTTAGACATGCAATCTCATTTGCTTTAATTGAGAGCAAAATTTGCTACTTCTCTTTTCTTTAGCAAATTGTTTATTAAATGGTTGTGAGTTCTCTACTGAACCATGTGGTACTTGAAAAAACAAGCATCTTCATTGATCATTTATGATTGCTGTTGAAAGTCTCCATTAGAATTGCAATTTTGCCTTATGTTGCTGAATGTACTAATGGAATGAACATCTTTTGGGTCACTTTTTACTTTGGAGCAACAGTTTCCATGTTTTGTTATATTTTTATTTCTGATTGTTCAGACTAGTTTTCTAACAATTTTCCTTGTGTAGGATGCAAGGGTTTAGGAGTCTGGTTGCTGCAGACAACACCTACTTAGATGGTATTACAGGATGCCACATCACAGGCCAAATTAATTTAGCAAGCCTGCTGTGTAATAATCCCCTCACAGTGAGCTGTATACAGCATCTTGTGGCTATTAAGAAATCGCTCAATTAAAGTAAGAAAAACAGTTGGAATTGGGTGCTATGAAAGTGGTTGTAGTGTTGAAGAAGGGTTAGGGTCCGGGATTCAGATCTTAAAGACAGTTGATAAAGCTCTGTGGGTAGTTCAGTAACTGCCTAGGCATCAGCAACATTTCTAGGCAACAAGATGGGTGGCTTTAATGTCTGTACACAGTTTATCATATGAAGATACTGAAAAATAATTTTTACATGGCTCAGTGCTTATGCACTGATGATGATACTTTCATTGATGGTTAGTATGGGTGCAGCCTTTTAACATGGTAAAATAGTGAAGATGTTCACCAGAGTTTTGCCAGCTCTTGACAATAATTTATGTTAACAGGTGATGTGGACACTAAGTATTTGGAACTGCACTGATGGAGTTAATGTTACCAGATGCTCAGCAATCCTATGAGATGCTGAGAGATTTCATATAAAGTCAGTGAGAGGCAGAGTGCCAGTAGAACACAAATTAGGTCCTGTCTGCTTTTCTGCTCTTTTGCTGAAAATGCTCACTCTTTCATGCTGGCTAGTTATTGCTCTGATTTATTATTGCTTATGACAAAGTAGCACAGTAATCAAACTCAGTCTTTTTATAATCACATCAGAGTAGTGAATTAGTGAGACATCATATTTTTCTAGGGGGGTTTTATGAAGCTTGTTTTAGTCATCTGGAATGGAAACACACAAAGCAGTGCAGCCCCAGCATCCTGTTAAATATTGTTGGAACAAATACACAACATGATGTGTGATGGGGTTGGGCAATTTATTTATTTGGAATAAAATACTGAAGAATTGCTCCAATTAGAGTGATGTTTGTGCAGACCACCTTTGTTGGACTTGAAAAGAAAATACTGTGCTCTTCTTGCTGCTCTTTTCTGTATTTTATCTCCTCATATTTCCTTAGCCTCTTGGTTTGTTTGCTTTCATGACTGCTGCAAGCTGTGAACTTTAAGAAAATGCCTACAAATTGGACTGATGTGTTTGTTGCTATACATTTGTATTCAAACAAAGAAGATAGAGCCTACTGGCATCACCATGGTCTTTCTGAGGACCTGGAAACCTGTCTAGTGTGTGTGTGGGGAAACAATAGGATGCACATCATTTTCCTCCACTCTTTTCCATGCAGAAAACATCAGAGATTGAGCTATGTCTGTCTGACAATCTCCTTCTGAACATGAGCACTGTGTGCAAGATCACAACAGGAAAAAATGGCATGATCTTGAAAGTGAAGATAGGTCTTTAGGAAGATAAAAGTCCATGGAGATAATGCTGTCCTGGCAGCCAGTCTAGTCATTAGCATGCAGACATGGTTCTTGGTGCCTCTTTCAGATTTCTCCTGACTGCAGAGCTTGCTTCTGCTGCCAGTTTCCTGGTGTGCGGCTGTGTGAACTGCAGCTGCAGTGAAGGTCCTTGCTCCAATTCTCAGTGTGGATTGCAGATTTCAGCCCTGTAGCAAGAACAGTCCTAGAAATTTCCTGGAAAGTGCACAAACTTCGGGGCTGGGAGCATTTGTCAGGAGAAGTCATTAGCCTGGGAGGTGCCCCACAGCTGGTTCATACCTCAGGACCTGCCCATTCCCATGTAAACCATGGCAGAGTCCAAATTTACTTTCAATTTCTTCGCATAAATCTTACTTATACTTAAAGCTTATAGCTAACTCTATCTCTTTCTGCTATGCAGAATATAAGATGAACATAACATTCCCTAAAATATTGCATCATGATGTGAAGGGCTGCGAAAACCCATGAACTGTACAAATACTAACTGCAAACTTCCCAAGGCTCTTATTAATATATTAATTTGTCATCATTCTTCAGTCTAGAGAAAAAAAAGACTCTCTCACGCTGCGTCTGCACACGTAGAACTAGTATGACTCATCACGCTTTCCTTCTTTCTCAGAATTTGCCTTCACAGCCATTTGGTCCTCATATGTTCTTTCACAGAACTGAATTTGGCATCTTTTCAGAATTACAGAGCAAAATGTTCACACCACAATTACAAGATGGAAGAAACTGGGATTTTTTTTCAGGTACTTGGTCATACACATTTGTTTCCTGCAACATATTTCCAGCTTCAGTGGTAGATAGATAACGATACTCACAAAAGGGTTAAAGACTTCTCTGCAGTTGCTAGGTAATGATGTCTTGTCATTGGGATCACTTACTAGGTAGTGACAGCCTTTCTGATGATGTAATGCTTAAACAGTAATTGTGGAGTGCATTAAATCACCTTTTTTTTTTTTCTTGTTTTCTTTAGAAAGCTGGTAAACGAAACATAAACCCTGCAGCATTGTGATATTCTGGCTTCGTGGATAAATCAGCCAAAAGCCAGGAAATAAAGAAGCTGAGCAGTAGTCTAAGGAGACATGTTTAGCTTTGAGAGAGCGAGCACTCTTGCTAATCTATTGTAATACAAAGTTTGGTAGAAAGTACTGCTGCTTCATAGTTCCTGGACCAATGTAGATTGGAATGATGGGTCCAAGTGATGGGTCACTACAGTAATAAATACAGATATGTCAAATAGGCTATATGGCAGTTTAATTTTTTTTTCCTGTTTATTTCAACAATTAGAGCCATCCCTCTAAAACAACAAGCACTGTTGGATTAAAATTATGTTTGGACACAGACAAAACTGCTCAGACTGAAGTGCAGCCAGAACCCATGCACTAGGATCTGTTCCAGAGGTGCATTCTTTGGATACCAGATCTGAACTGATTGCTAATTTGTTCCTAGGTAACATGAAAACATATTAAAGTGAATATAACCATTCAATAAACATTTAATTCTCACTTCTGCTCATTTCATTCAGTAAAGTGGTCTGATGCCAGATCCCTCTTTTCCTAGTCTGGGAACTATTAGACGAGCAAGATGAGACTGGGGTTTTACACGTTTGACATCCTCAGATCTTATGAGACCCCTTGATCCTAGCTGTGGCACACCCCACCTGTGCTCTCTC
The DNA here is from genome assembly GCA_013396835.1 of Psilopogon haemacephalus. Classification (NCBI taxonomy): domain Eukaryota; kingdom Metazoa; phylum Chordata; class Aves; order Piciformes; family Megalaimidae; genus Psilopogon; species Psilopogon haemacephalus. Next base: position 112,292 of record VWZI01020611.1, on the reverse strand, counting down.
AACCTCCTGGGACTCTCTTCTCCAAATACCCTGCCAGTCCTCACCTTACCTGAACCAGGGCTGCTTTGTGGACACTTACCCTAAGGTTACACAACCCCAGACAAGGCTGCTTTAAAGCGAGCATAGCACAGGCTCAGCAAATGGTCCCAGATCAGCATGCCAATGCCTTCTTTCACCTACTTTTTTCCTTTTCTCCATAAACATTTCAGACCATGAAATAGCATTGGGAGTCTGGGGATTTGAGGCAATTACAAAGCGTCTGGCTATCTTGTCATGCAAGCAAGGCAAATCCACTTCTGTGTGCCATCCCTGAGGCAGGATCTTACCCTAGATTAGAATGAAATCACATAATGGAGAAGTGCGTATTTATGTAGTTCGCACCATGCAAGTGGGAGAGAGAAAGGTATGGGTAAACACAAGGTTCTTTTATTAATCTCCTTGTGTGATCATTTATGAACTCTTTGGTGACTAGGAGAAACTGCATGCTCACTCACACCTATATAATTGTACTGAACTCCACTGATGTGCTGGGATGTTGCTGAGATTAGCTGTCTTAACCAGCAACAACAGCAACCCAGCCTCTTCTCATTTGTCAAATTAAAAGGTCCTGTTTCAGGCTTTGCTTATTGTATACTCCTACAGTGCTGTGTTGAATGGACACATGAAAGGAGACCAATTTCTCTCTGAGACGTGTGGAATTCAGGATGAGGGGAACAAAAAGTCTGCAGGTTTCAGCATCTGGTGGGGTTTTTTTTTTATGTTTTTGTTTGGGGTTTGTTTGTTTATGGTTTTGTTTGTTTGCTTGTTTGGGGTTTTTTTTATGCTCCTGATAAAATGAGCAAGAATAAAATATCCAGGCTGAAACAAAAGGTGAAATAATTGCATTCTTACATGAACCTTTTCTGTATTTTGGGACACACAAGCATAATAATGGTAGACATTGCACAAATAACAAAACACAAGATGAGATTATTCTTGCAGCCAGGTTCAGTACAGACATTATTTACTAGAGCCACAGTGTATAGATACTTTACAGAGTGAGTCTCTCATTGTTCAAATGCATGTGCAAGTACAGTGACTGCTGATATGAAAAGAAGTGGTAGTAGGAATATAACCAACTGCAGATTGTGAACCAGTTCAGACAGATAGATTTTATTCTACTAAGCTGAGTTTTAGCCTGTATGTTTTAGCCTATATGCACTATAATAAGAATGGTGAAGTATCACCAGATCAGTGAATGGTATTACCAGTCACATTTGATTAGATTTCATTCTACTCATTCATTTGTCTCATTTCTTGAAACATAATTGCTTTATACAAATGCCTGATATATCAAGCATTGTCCTGGCCAAGGAAGTATGCACTGTTTTGAAGACATCTTATTTTACACTTATCTTTCTCCCCACACAGAGGATGTGATGGGGAAATGCCTGTTGCGGTGCTGAATGATGTCCATGGGTACTACTTTCATCCTGGAGGGCTGAGAGACATATGTGTGTGAGGTGAAGTCTAGCCTGCTGATTTATGCATTTCTCCATTTCTGAAGCCATCCTTAACAGAAGTATATAATGCATAGGAAGCATTTGAGAGAGTTACAGAAACACTAAGCACATTAACAGAAGGTTTAATGCCACAAATCAAGAGAAAACACTAGGATCTCTCATTGTCTGCCACTTAAGTAAGAAAGTTACCACAAAGACTGATATAGGATGGTAAGAGATTACACTACACTGCTACTGAAATGCAAGAGTCACTTTGGTCCTCTTTAAAAAGACTTTTCCTTCTCAGGATTTGTGCTGTCCACAAACATCAGCTGCACCAAAGTACACGTAAAACTGTGATGACTGAGATTCCTGCCTACAGTGCTGGCAACCACTGCTACCTCTGCCTTCCAGAGAAAGAACATAGCATGCCAGCAGTTCACCTGTCCTCTTCAAAGTATAGATGTTGGCACAACATGTTGATCAAAATTATCAAAATGGTCTTCAATGCATCTAACCGCAGATAACTGTAGTTGCTCAAGTACAACCTGCAGCTGTTCTGGTAGTGCTGCTCACAGGGACTTGTGTGCAGCTCCTACAAGTGAGCAGCATTTCCTCTTCAGTTTCTGTTGACTTGGGAAAGGGAGAACACTGCCTTCATTCATTGGCTTTGCTGGAGTAGACTCAGTCTTTGCTTTAGCTAGGGAAAGAAGTAAATAGATCAAAAACAAACAGCAGAATCAACACATAGGTTCCAGTCTCCATTTCCCACGCATATCTGAGCTTAGGTCAGATCTTTCCCCTCACTTTGTGGCTTGTGCATGGATTCATCAGTCATCCTCCTTTTTGCAACCATTTCCTTTGACCATGGCTTATTCTACAAGTTATAAGATCCTGGATAATATAATAGCCTTCTCCAAAGCTTTTATTTTCCCCTTGTGAGGAGAAAATCTGTCAGGTTAATGTTGGTTCTAGCACCAACGTCTGGCTTCTGTGTTCAGCAGAACACAGGCAGTTTCTGACCTCTATTATGGTCAAAGTATCTGCCTGGTTTTACCTCCCAGCAAGCTCTTGAAGAACTCCTGTGCTGCAGGGTGGGCAGGCAGGGAAATTGTGGGGGAGTCTGGGGGACCTGTGCACCTCTATATACACACACATCAGAAGCACTTGTAGTTCCAGGTAGGAGTGGGAAATCTACGGGCCCATGGGGAGCTCTGTAACATCTTCATTTGCCTAGCACTGCCCAGGCTTAATTCTAAACTGGGAATGTGTGCTTTGTCCTTCTCCCAGCTCAGCAAAAGTTTCGGTCACCAAAATCTTGGGTTGGTAGGGCTCGGTTTCTGACAAGTTATTTCTATGCCGTACATGCACTGGGGCATTCTCATCAAATAGCTGAAGAGGTTTGTTTCTGCTTTTCTCCTCCTCAATAAGTCTGCAATTTGGGAAGCAGATTTCATTTTGATGATTCTGTCCAACTATTTATTATGTTGATTTCTAAGGCACTTATGCTTGGATCGGTGATTCCTCAGAAAGGGAATGGAGTCTATTGTAGTTAACCCTGTTAAAAGCCTAATGAATAATTAAATAGCGTGTTGTTTGTAATTCTGCTTTGTCAGTTTGGTCAGTCAATTGCTGGTTGCTGCTCCTATCAGACAAAAACCTTGCTGTGAAGCTTGTTTAAAATTCAGCATTTGCTAATTAGCATTGTTCCGAATGAAATTCCAAGTGCCACTTCTTCAGGCAATTCAAGAGAATGATGTAGAACTTCAATGTCTCTATGGAGACCATCTATAATTTAAAAGACAGAAACAACAGTTTAATGTCTTGTAATACTTTTTAAAATCACCAGTAGCTCTTTCCAAAATACCCCCATAATACAAATAGAAAAAGCATTGTGCCCTACAAGTATACAATACAAATTTGTTGAAGATCGCTGAATTGTGATAGAGATGATTCAGTGAAACTAGTCAGGGGCTAACTTAAAGCACTAGGATTAGACTCAGGGGTTTAAATTAAATACTGAATAAATATTTAAAATGTAAAAGAATCAAATCTTTAGGCACATGTGTCAGCTGTAGGAAGGTAAAAGCAGTTTGTTGGATTAATGCACACAAAGACCAAGAAATTAATTCAACGTTCCTGCTAACCATCTGGCTTGCAGCACTGTAAGCCATGACTGATCTTGATTTCCAGGGCAGAAGCAAAGCGGGTTTGATCACCCACACTGGGCATCTTGCCTCCAGCAATGCCTTATACCCAATGTTTCAGGAAAAAGAAAAACAAGATTGGGTGTGACAGAAAGACAGGGTCTCCTGTAAATAACCAGCAACCACACAGACGAGCTCTGATGAATGAGCAATGTGAGGTGCATGCACAGAGCTATGCCTCCTCCTCTACAGAAGTGTGACGACTGATTAAAACCCATTGCTGAAGCTGGTGGTGCTGCGGCACTTTGGGGCGAGGAGAATGGCTGGGCTGCAGCAGGGAATCGGGACAGACACAGCTCCTGGGTCTTTTCATGCTTGCAGACAGCTCACCAATGCCTTGGAAACTCTAAAATCATGAATGGAGAATGGATGTGGAGAGAATGTCTGGAGAGCAATTGTCATGTTCCCTACAAAGGTGAAAGCTGTTGGGGCAGAAGAGACAGGCACAGCGGCAATGAAAGAGCCCTGTCTTGGCCTTGCACACACACTTTGCACCTGGAAGGTTCAGGCAGGTTCCTTGTTTGGTGGCACGTCATGAAATCAGCAGGGAGAGGGGGAAAGGGATCCAAGAAAGAAGGAAGGGGCAGGAGAGAGCCTGTGTGGGTGAGCTGGTTTAAGGGCCACAAGCTACCCAATACTAGAGGACGGAAATTTTAGTTGCTCCTTTTGGGGAGTAGAAATAGAAATGCTGCACAGCGATCAGAAGCTTAAAGGGGGATTCTATTTACAAGCACATATGTACAGAAGGCATTCAGGTAGAGCGAATACATTCACAAACTAGGCCAAGCTTACCAGACCTAAACCTTCTGGGATCCTCCAGCCTCAGCAGGCCTGGGAGTAGGCCAAAACTGCCCTCCCCACCTCAGGCCTAGGAGGCCCCAGCAGGCCTCAGGACGAAGCTCAACATTCCCTGCCAGATACAAGTCTCTGCCACACAGACCATGAGATAAGGAGGGACACAGGATCCTCCTGGAGGGAGGAGAAGGAAAGGGAGGAGAAGAGAGCAGTATCAGCTTGGCACTGCTTTATAAACTGTGGTACTGGAAAGCAGAGCAGAATAACAACATTACAATACCCTGGGATGAGCAGGTCTGTCCTTTGAGACTATCTCTTTCTGGAGGACTTTGTCTCTCTGGTCTTCTTAAGGGACATCTAGCCCAAACTTCCACAGTGGGGAGCACAGTTCTTCTCAAAGTGAGGTTGGAGGCACCAGATGTGAGGAGGGATAAGCCCTATCCCATGATGGATGGGAAAACAGCATCTTGCAAGGCCCAGCACTGTGCCAAACAGGCTCTGGGGAAAAGCGCAGTGTGCCCTGAATGTCACAGGTAAAGGGGAACACAGCGAGCACAAAGCTCACCATGCAACCTGAGGGAAGAGGCAGGATAAAAGGTAGTCTACCCTGCCTGAAAAGAGTATGCAGAAGCTAAAGAAAACTTCTAAAACGGAGGTCTTTATTGCTCAAATTTTCTTTATCTTTTCCAAGCTTTCCTTGCAGTTGAGAGCTTCTGCTCTACCAGTGTGAAATATCCTAAAATAAATAATTTTATCTCCTCCAATGGTGCATTGTAATCACAGTAGAAGCTTAAAAAAAAAAATAGAGTGGAAATATATGGTCTGATTTCTATCTGAGTTGATCAGGGTTTTTTACATCCTTAAAGGTATTTTTATATAGTAGGATTTCTTACTATACCTTGTTAGATCAGAGGAAATATTTACTACTCAAAGTTGTTAAGGAACACATTTTACCTTATTTGTTGTCTTATTTCCTTAGCCCCTTCAGCAATGACATCTGAAAAAAATAGACATCTAATGAGATGTTTACTTCATGTACTTAAAGTCTAATGTTTTCTGCCTGGAGTACAGTATCTATTTAGTTTGGGGTTTTTCTACATTAGCTATACGTTAATTATATAACTGGATGTGAGCAGTGAACAAGGATTCTGGGTTTTAATACCAATAATTATTTTTTACTTCCTTATTATTCACTCCCTGTTCCAGCTGATGTCAGTGGAAGGACACATATAGGGAAAGGCCTCATCAGACAACTCAATCCACTTTTGTTTCATGTGCAGCACAATTTTTATTGAAGAAACAAATGCTTTTTACACACTAATTTAGTTTTATATGGCTTACATGATTTCTTGTCTTGCAACATCTTCATTTGGAGCACCAGGATATGTGTATAAAAGTAATGCTTTGGTCATGGCAGTTTTAGAAGTCCTTCTTGGCATACAATTAGGGATGGCTCACTATGCTGCTGCCTCCACCACCTCAATGCTCAGCGACTTGCTTTTGTCTGCTTTGTCCCCTTTATTTTCTTGCTGCCCCAAAGTGCATACTTGCCATATATGACTAGTTATCAGAGACTTCAGCAGTCACCTTGAAATGCTCACTTTGCAGAAGCCACCAGCACACACTGAAATCTTGTTCCTTCCAGGTGCTAGGGTGCTGGTCCTACCAAGGAACTGCATACCCTATATGTGTTAAATGTCTACAAGAGCATATAGAGAGTGCAGTTCTACAACCAAATATCCTTCTGCTCCAGCAAAGGTTGAAACCAATAGTTCATGACTGCAACAACATAGATTTGAGTCTTGCACCACAACTGTTAGTGAGTTAAAGAACTTAAATAGCTGGAAGCTCCATACCTCTTTGTCCTTATACAAAAAACATGTGTATCAATGCTTAGCTGGTTACAGCAAGCCAAACAGCAGCAGAGTTACATCAAGTCAGCTGATGAATATTCTCCTTTCTTAATTAGCCAACATTTTGTCTGAAATTATGCCTTCCCAAAAGGTTCCTGCTGAACTATTTTCTTTTCCAGTGGATCAGTGTAACTTCTACTCCCAGCCTCAGCAAGGAAGTATTTCATGGATCGTTGAACATGGAATCAGCTGGAGTTTGTTGAGTCAAATAGGCCTCATCTCTCTAATCAAACATACAAACATTTTGAAAAGAAAATTTTAGGTTTTATGTTTGTCCCTTTTGTTTCTCTCTGCTGGTGTAAATAGAATCATAGAATAGAATCATAAAATGATTGGTTGAAAGGGACCTCAAAGATCATCCAGTTCCAACCCTCTGCCATAGGCAGGGACACCTCCCACTAGATCAGGTCGCTCAAGGCCTCAACAAGCCTGGCCTTGAACACCTACAGGAAGGGAGCAGCCACAACCTCCCTGGGCAACCCGTTCCAATGTCTCACCACCCTCACTGTAAAAAATTTCCTCCTAACATCCTGTTTAAATCTCCCCTCTGCCAGTTTAAACCCATTACCCCTTGTCCTGTCATTACAAGACCTTGTAAATAGTCCCTCCCCAGCCTTCCTGTAGGACCTTTTCAAATATTGGAAGGCTACTGTAAGGTCTCCTTGAAGCCTTCTCTTCTCCAGGCTGAAGAGCCCCAACTCTCACAGCCTGTCCTCATAGCAGACCTTTGTGGCCCTCCTCTGGACTTGCTCAAACAATTTGATGACCTTCTTATTTTGGGGGCTCCAGAACTGCACACAGTACTCCATGTGGGGTCTGACAAGAGCAGAGTAAAGGGGGAGAATCACCTCCCTTGCCCTGCTGGCCATGAAGGTACAGGTCATATTTTAAGAGTCTTTGTGATACCTTTTGTCTTACTGGACTTCACTTCAGACATCTGCTTCAGATCTCTCTTTAAATATCATGTCTCTTTGACTTCAGACTAGGTCATTTATTATTGTGTTAAGAATATTAGAAGCATTTTTAAAAATGTAGTAAATTAAAGCCTACCAATTTTTATGTGTCTTTTCTTCCTTTCCATTTACATTGTTTGGGGAATACATCCTAAAAAATGCCTTGCTACAGTGATGTATGGCAATAATCTATCATGAGAGCACAATCTTTTGGTGATATATTAGAACAATGCATCGTTAAAATATTGTTGAGCTAGATATATATTACTCAGCCATGCAATGGCTAGCAACAGTACCTATACATGGACTTATATGGGTTTAATGTATTAAATAAAAAAATACATGGATTTGAATCTATAATAATACTGTTAAGAATGGTGTGATGTCCTATATTAATAGGTTTAATGAGAGCTTCTGCAAGACATTTCTATTAAAAAAAATAAATCCTGTTTTAATGAAGTAGTGGGAGCTGCCCTTCTGCCCACCCACATTGCTTCCCTGTTCCAGAATGGGCTAGAAAGGAAAGAAAAAGGCAGAATGAAAAAATATGGGGCAATAGTCCAAAGGCATCACTGCTGCCCACAGCTTTGATGTGAAATAGGAAAAATAATAAAAGCAATTGAAAATTTAAATTGAGAAAAGCAGCACCATTCTTTTAGGGTTTGCTGGTAGCCTTGGGTCTTTTTAATATCTCCAACTTTGAAGTTAAAACAAGGTCTCTGATCTTTAACAAATGGCAGAGAGGTGAACTGTGGGTATGGGCACTAGTAAAGAATGAAAGGGAAGCATGACTTTATGTGATTCATTAGTTTCTAGCAAATTATGTAGCTTTGTCCTGGAGCATTTGTTAAATTCTCTGTATTTTTCTAGACTTATTCCCCTTGACCACATGAAAATACAGTATCACATCTATAGAGGACAAAACATGTTGACAGAGCCCTTTACAGACTATTTCCCCTTGTGCCAGAACATTGTATCCACCTGCAGTTTCTGGATGTTGTCAGCTCCCCATGTTTTGGGAATATTCAGGGAATACTCAGGGAGTGGGAGACACGCTGTTGTTTGGGTGGTAGTTGGTCTCTTCTCTTAGGTTGCAAATGACAGGATGAGACGAAATGGCCTTAAGTTGCACCAGGGGAAATTTAGATCAGATATTGGGGAAATTTTCTTCACTGAAAGAGTTGTTAAGCATTGGAATAGGCAGCCCAGGGAAGCTGTGGAATCACCATACCTGAAAATATTGAAAAGGTGCGTAGATTTGGCACTTAGGGACATGGTTTAGTGATGGACTTGACAGTGTTAGCTTAATGGTTAAGCTCCATCATCCTGGATGTCTTTTCCAACCTTAATGATTGTATGATTCTAAGGTTATTCTATATGGATCCTTTTCACCACCAAATGCAAGCTCAAGGCAGTAGCTGTGTTACAAACCTCTGCAAGCTGTGGTTCCTTTGGGTTTTACAATGCCCTGCACACTAACTTTTTCACTTTTTTTTTTTTTTCTTTTTTCTTTCAACTCTTTTCCACATAATCTGCTCTGCATTTTACATGGTAAAAACACTCTATGTGGTTAATAATTCCATCTCATCACCCACCTTTGAGCCATAGAAAAATTAACACATTTTGTAGAAGATTATCACAGCATATCTGCATAACTACATAATCTGCATATCAAAGCGTAACTGCTTTATCCAAGCTGAAGGATCATAATGGTGGCAGAGCTGAGATTGTAGTCAGTAGGCTGCTTCCACATTTTCCTGGACTGCTGTATTTACTTTCCAAAGCTTCCAGCAGTCCTTCACATTTGTTAACCACTTTTTATCAGTCTGGTTTCATATATTACCGCATTACTAGCTTAACCAAACTTTCAGGCCCATTATCATAGGGCAGCAGATTCAGCTCTGTAATATACAGTATAAATCACTCACTCCCAATCTATCGTTACTTCTAAAGAGCAAAGTAGATCATTATCCCACAATGAAGCATTCTGTTGATAGGGTTTAGAAAGGATAACCCAAACTCCAGAGTAACTTGTAAGGTGCAGAGGTACCCTGGTCTGCAAAATGAGAAAGCTACCTAGTAATACTAAACTGAAATCAAGATGTATCATGATGAATTACAAATTGCTTCACTATATTAACAGAAGATGAGAGACAAAGGACAAAGGAGCAGCAGGTTCGGTAGCACAGGGAAAACAATTTGTAATGATGGAGGAGAAAGGGAATGTGTTTCTGATGCCTGAGGAATAATTTTCCACACAAAGACCTTTCCCCATGTACAGCCTTGAGTACACTCTGAACCCAAGGCATTCAGCATTGCCAGACATTGGGTCATCATGTGCCCTATAACTTCCAATATTTTTCCTGTTCCACTGAAAGAATATGTTACATCAATGAATATTGTTGACAGTGAGTTGGAAGTGAATGTCCTGATTCTGCTGTTAGTGATGCAAAGCAGGACATATACAGAAAATAAACTGCACAGTAGTTTAAAGGTATTGTCTGGGAACATGATGTGGATGTGACAGATCAGTAGTACAGAGCACTGTAAACTCATCTGTTCTTTTTGCAGTTTGGGCCATATTTCTTCTTGAAGCTTTCAGCAAGGTCCTCAGCTTTTCTCAGCCCAGTCTGTAAAATCAGCCTTAAAGTATTTCATCATGTCCTGCATAAGAGAGCATTAAAGATTGATTCATTCTTGTTTGAAAATTGCTGTGGAGATGAAAACCACTGTATAAAATTCTGCCTATTGTTCCAGTGACCTCCTGATTTCAAAGGCTGCTAGGGTTAAAATTGTTGGAGACTGGCTTAAGTGGAAATCAAGACTCAGTGTGGGTGATTCAGAAGCCAGAGAGAACATGTCAACCAGCAGCAGCCTGAGCAGAAAAGATGCATAGAGAGATGATACATAAAGCTCTTCGATACCAGAAAAGCGCACACATAAAAAATGTCATTATTGCCTTTTGTACCCTCTAACCGTTGTTCCTACAACTCTCTCTGGCTCTAGTAGTAGTGAGAAACATGTTAATGAAACAGAACAGTATCTAGACCATCTGGGAAGGACACTGTGTCAGGCTGTATGATGAGATATGCAGATACCCTTTAGAGTTTACCAAGAGTGAGACAATAATACGCACACTTCAAATAAAACCCCTGTCTTTGCAAGCAGAGACCAGAACATCAGAGGGGCAAAGAAGTAGGAAGAGAAGTTCACACTGTGACACATAGCAGCTCAGCCAGAGCACATGAAAGAAGCTGGCAGGAGCTTTGTCAATGCCTTTCACAGAACTTGTCAAGGTAGGAAAAGAAATGAATACGAAAGCGACAGATACCAGTGTGCCTCCCCGGGGTCAGAGCCAGAATGCAAACCTATGAATCCAACTCACAAGGATGGCAAAGATGCTTGTTGCTGTGGATGGGAAAGCTGATGTAAAAAAGAATACAGAAACTTTCACACAGAAGTTCTCTTTAAGAATTTTAACAGCAAAATTGATAGAATTAATTAATAACCTTGAAAATTAATCATTAATTAAAAACCAACACTGACTCATTGAAGTCCAGGAATATTGGGTACTCATAGTGTGGATGATGATTCTTGAGACTGAGTTCTAATCTCACCTAATTGAACAGCATAGTGGCCCTGAAATAGGCCTGGGAATGGGAAGGCCTCCAAGTGATGTGCTCATCGCTATCACCTGTTAAAGAGCTGAAAGCCACTGGGAGAGCTGTGACAGCCTGAAAACAAGAGCTGACTTGAAATCCAGTGAAGTTTGTGGGAAAAGCCCCATATGCAAAGCAAAAGATGTTCTAAGTCATGTGTTACAGTGCTATTGCCATCACTTCTCTGCATTGTGTCTGTATCTGGTGAGGTAATCCATGACAGGACCCATTACTCTAGATGCTGTATGTACCTATGATGCCAGTCTGGCCCCATAGCTCAGGGCTTGACTCAGCTCTAGGTCTTTTTCAGCCTCAAGGCTCAGAAAAAGATGGAAATAACACACAAGCATGTGGGAAAAGGCGATCTGAAAGGTGACCAGTTGCAAATATTTCAGTACATTATTTTACTCTGTGGTTTCCTATTGAGTTCAAGATGCCACACAATGACAATGGTATATGGTAGCAGCCTTCCTCGTGTACACAGGAGTAAAGCATCACAGAACAGTCTTGCAACCTATCAAGGGGCCACTGTGATCCCCACAGTAGCCCTTTCCCTCCATGCATTGGAGGACCAATAACAATTAATTAAAACATTTCCCTTCTACATTGCCTTTCAGCCATGGCATTTATATAACCAGACAAGGCTTCCCAGCCCCACTGGGATGTAAGAGTGATTGTTATCCATGTTTTATGGCTGGATAAGCAAAAGCCTGGGGAGCTGAATGGCTGGTTTCTCCCAGCCTTGTCTGAGTGGGCAACGGGAGAGGCAGGGGCAGACAATGTTCCCTTTTCTCTTGCATGGCATTTCCCAAACCAGCTGTCCCCTAGGGAAAGAGCCTGGCATCTCTGCCTGTCACTGCAACAGAAGGGCTTCCTTGGAGAGATTAGACTGCACATCCCATCACACACATGCCAGCAGCAAAGGGCTGCTAACCAGGGCAGAGGAAACAGCATGCATTAACTGACAGACATTTTGCTTGACACCAGCAGGGAGTTTTTTGTGGCTGAGGACTGGTACCCAGGACTCTCAGCACCCGCTTCTTCCCAGTCAGCAAGGTCACATGACTTGGAGGTAGCCAAAAGGAACAGTCTGTAAGTGTGTTGGGAGGAAAAAAAAAAAAAAAAAAGAAGGGGAGCTGATCAGGATCAAGACATTCAAGAGACTTTTCATAACTAGGCTGTCTTATTAGATTGCTATCTCAAATTTTGGGCCCAGATGTTGTAACATATAAAAGATGACATGAATTCGTCATAGAAAAGCTGCCTTTGGGCACTCTAGTGTCCATTGTCAGAAATGCACACTGTCATTTAATGTTTTCTCTGGGCTTCCAGGGTAAAAGTACCTGTGCAAGGGCACGTATATACTGGAGGATGTTTGGACAGTTTTCCTGAATTCTGTGAGGAGAAATTAGTCTACCTGAATGTCACATTGTGCTTCTATCACTACACATCTGGCACTGCTGTGACCCTCTCTGGCAGATCAGCAGCCTGTCTTCTGCAGCAGCTACATGGAAAAGCCTTCTGTTTGGAATGCTGCCCTCTGCAACCCTTTACTTCCCCCAAAAGGTTTTAGATAATATAATACATACCACTGTTTCACTTGCCTCTGCTTTTTCATCCAGCAAGATAAATTGTCAGGAAGACTCCCTTTGCCTTCCTCTGAGCACAGTCTCCTCCATGTGTAGTAAAGATAAATATTCAGACAAGCTACTCATCTCAAAAAAAAAGCAACCTTTTTTTAAAAAACTCCCTGTCCAGTGCTGTAGTAGCAATTGCCACAGAAAAGCCTATAAACAACATAAACAAATATAATACCATTGAGAATCAGGAGAAGAAAGTGAGAGTAATTGCTATAAAAGCTTGCAATTCTGAAACCACTTTAAAATCCCAAACAAACCAATCAAAATTGTTTGCCCAGTTATCTTTTCATCCTTTTCCCTAGGTCTTTTCCATAAGGTACTTAGTGGAAATGAAAGCAATAGTTTCATATAGATAATCCATAGCACTGAAAAGAGACTGATCTCTTTTCTCTAGGTGCTTGAATGCTACACCAGTCTATATGATGTTTGAAAACCATGTGGGAAGGAGATCATTCTCTCTTAAATTCAATAGGCTTTTAGAATCACATTTATTCACTTTTATAGATTTTTTCCATATGGGATTTCAGAGTCCTTTATAAAAGAATGTGCCCCCTTTTCTCCCCTCCTCTCCTCTACTCTCCCTCCTTTGTGCTTGCTTTTCACTGGCACAAAGCTAGAGTGAACAATAGTATATACTTAGCTTTATGTCCCGCAACATCCAGGACTCTGGAGAACAAAGAATAAAGCGGCTAAAGACAGCAAGTTCAGTGCTATGGGCAACTCTGGCTCTGGTGGAAAGTTCTAGTGGTGGTGGAAGAAGGTTCGTTTCAGAAGCTGAAGCAAATGCATGCTAAAAACTCTTTCTCGTGTAAGGGGGATTATAAAATCCTAACTGTGTCATTCTGCCTCTCCAAGCTGCATTTTCTACAGCTGTAAAGTAGAATTCTGGCCCAGAAGCCTGTGTAACTGTTTTATAAGGCTTTAGAAAGGACTATGAGGAAGATAAACAACTGTTGGTTTGGTTTTGTTGGGTTTTTTTTGTTTTGGTTTTTTTTTTTTTTTTCATGTGGGAGGGCAGGAGCAAAGACAGAAGGGAAAGAAAGCAAATACACTGAGTGGGAGTGTGGGTACAGGAATTTGGACAATTTATTAATCTGGTTTCCATCTCATTCTAGTAAACAGCTTACAGGGGTGAATCCGCTTTTTGATCACTTTCTGCCTGTTAAACGTTTCCTCGGCCCCTGTTTACACGCGGGACGCTGCCCCTCACCGCCCTGCCTGCCAGCATCACCTCCCCCGTGGTGCTTGCTCTGCTTGCTTCCACCTCCAGGAGCTGAGTACAGCTGAGTGCTGCCTGCTTTAATCCCTGAGGGCAGCTGAGGGGGACTGTGACTTTACACTCTGTATTCTTGTGTCGCCCTTGGTCTGAAAAGCAGGCTGGGGAAACATGTCTCCCTCTCAAGCTAGTTTGTTACAGAACAGGAGGGAAAACCGGTTTTCTCCTCCCAACTCAGAGATCCCTCTGGAGACCTTAGTGCAGGGCGGAGGCCACCCATGGGGCTGGGGAGAACAGGGAGCGGCAACAGGGCAAGTCAGAGCCCCGGGTGAAGCCATGTAGTGAAGAAAAGGTCCTGCTTTTGTCCCCTTCTGACCTGCATCTCTGGGAAATCATGTCTTTGCCTGATGCTATAATAACTGTATGCACACTATTTGCCTGCTCTATTAAAGCTGCTGGCTTAATTAATATAATTTTAAAGGGCAGTCTTGCCATGAGAGACACAGGCTGTTTTGAACTCCAGTAAACACATTCAGTATGTGATCATCATAAGCAGCTCCTGCAGCCTTTCTACAGTGAGCAGACAGAAAGCATCATGAGTTAATGAACTGTGTTTTACCCACCTGATGCTGGTCACAGGTTTGATCTATCAGGTTAAAGTCTGAGTGGAGGAGGGGAGACAGCACTTTGCCATGCTCCCCAGTACTACTGAAACTGTTAATCAGCCTGCTCTGCAGTCTGCTGCAGAGTTTGCTTTATTAAAGCTCCCTGCTGCCTGCACACTTTCACTGGCACAGACATCGAGAGACAAGCAAATACTTACCCAAGTGCAGAGTACTCACTGCTGCATTGCAGAGTTTACTGGCATAAAATGATGGGGGTAGGTAATTGCAGGTGGAGGCTGAGGTCCTCCTGTTTGCCTGCATCTGCAATCTTGTGCATTGCTGTGAGGAAGGTTGGGGCAACATATGCACCTTCAGGGCTCTCTTTCCAGCTCCTAAATATCTGGATAGGCAGTACTGTTTGTATTAGTCTCAAGTGTGGTCTAAGCTGCTTAATGTGGTTTTTATTGACAGTTATTCTATAAAGCTTAGAGTTCATTTCCTTTGAGGTACTTGATGTGGGTAAGCATAATTTTATTTATTATTGTTATAAATTAAACTTGCCTCTGCCCAGAGGCCCTCTGTAAGGTTAAGGATGTTGTGCTGTTGAAACATTCAAAGTAAATTTGCCCCCCTTTCAAGGTACTTTCAACCTGAGGATTAGAGGCTTTCTAGTTTTCCTACAGGTTGTATCTAAAAAAACCTTGCGTGAGATTAAAGTCACTTTTGTAGGAAATTGCAGGTGATTAGTTCAGTTAATTTTTTTCCTCCCTAATAATCTCATTCTGCAGGGTTATGTTTTGGTGGGTCTTGTTGTTATTTTTTTCCTTTTATGCCAGCACAGAAACATTTAATTATTCAAATTATTTTTTGAGGTTTAATAGCAAATAGCTGGTCTGTTTTGTAATGTCTGTAACCACATTGGATTTGTTGTTTTCAACAGTGTTGGTTTGAGTTTTTACAGTTGGTTGGGTTTTAAAAAAAAATGTTGGGTTTTTGCATCTGTGGAAGAAAGTGGGTATTTTGATAAGAATTTTTAGGTGTTTCTAATCTACTGCTGTAAATATGTATGTGGAAATTTAATTACAGTGTTCTTTGTGAGTGTCTGACTCAGGATTTCTTATGTATCTTAGGAATACAAGGGAAAATCTCTTATCTCTTTATTTTGATGGAATAAGGATGGCTCAAATGTCTTTTCCCTACATGATTCCTAGTGATGCAGTACTTCAAGCTCTGCCTTACTCAGCTGATGTCTAATTGCAGAGTATTTAGCAAAATAATTCATGTGCAAGTTTTAGATTTGGAGTTACCCATCCATTATACTCAGCTTTGTTAGCAGATGTCAGCTGAAGAGAGATACAGTCTCACAGGAAGAAACAGGAAAAAAATAATCTTGAGACCTATGTAGAAATGAACTTGCATTACTCTGAATCTAGAATTTGTGGCTTGGAGAATTTTAGGGAAAAGGAAATATTTTAGGCTGCTTTTTATTGAAAATCCAGGATGTTTCAGTGCAAGCGTGACATCTGTGACAGCACTGGTTACTGACAGACTTCTGGGACAAACCGTCCAGCAGGACTGGGTATTGTGCAAATTAAAGCTCCATGTTTGCATGGCAGCTTAACAGCTGAATGCACACATTCTGAAGGAAAGACACCATTTGCTTTTAAAGAACTACTGAGGCTGATTTCTGAAGCTGCTGAAGATCCTTTGACTCGCATAGATATTGGTGGGAGCACTGGATACAAGGTGCTTCCAGAAATGAAGTTTCTCTTTGTCAAGATACAGATGGTAAAAGCTAAATAAGATTTCATTGTTATTTTAATCTTCCTAGTTTTAATCATTCTAGTTTTCATCCTCATGAAATGAGGATGATATCTGACTGTCTTTAAGGAGTTCTAAGGGTTGTTGAGAGATACTATATTCTATCATTCCATAATATATAATCTTAGGAGTCCTTGCAGGAAAGACAGTGGAAAGTACCATAGTTGATATTCTGCTGAACTGCTCAAAAATGGCTACTTTCTCATAATTTAAATCCTACTTTAATTCACTTCCTCCAGTGACCCTTTCAGTGTTAATCCATCACACAGAAGTGTTGCAGTTTTAATTAAAAAGGAAATCTCTCTCTCGCTAAGCCTAGTCTGCCATCTGATCGTGCAGTATGTTTTATGGACAGTATTATCTGTCTAATTTACATCATGAAACTGTGACTTAAGCATTGGCAGACCGTGGTGAATAATGTTGCTCCAACCAAAATCAGCAATATTTTAAGCAAAACTCTACTGTAAGAATGGAGATATGAGCACATCACACAGGGTGCTGTACACAAGGAGGTTTACAGGCACACAGATCTCAGTGTGTACCTCATTACAGTGAAACCTTTAAAGTTGAATTGGGAGCAGATTCTGAAAATATATGTTCCAGCTCAACCACAAGATGTGAATATGAGGCAGGACTTACTGGATTAAATTATTTGGCGTCTGTTCTAATAAAGGCAAGTGGCTCCTAATGAACTTTAAACTCTATGACCTTAAGTGTTGTCAGTGGTTGTGTCCCAGGTCACTTGGAACTCCATGAATCAAATAGCATGGCGAACTGAAATCTAGGAACTGTCCTGAGTGCCTGCAGAAGGCAAATATTCACACTGTCCCAACAGGCAATGGGATCATCCAAAGGTCCGAGAACACTGGCAAAAATCTTCTTTTGACTATTCTTATGTTTGGGGTGGGGTAAAGCAGCTGTCCCAGGGGAATACAAGGGTGAAAAGGAGCAGTAAAACCAGTTTGGCTGTTCAGTTCCAAGCACCACTGGCACATCAAGGTAATAAAAATAACCCAGGAATCACTGAGCGAAAACGGAGCCCTACAACGTCTATTTGTCATATTACTGTCAGATTTTTAAAACACTGTGGGAGGAAACCAGTGGGGGAAGTAAGAGAAGAAAGCAACTGGATCTTGTACTTCTTATTAGCAGGTAGAGGAGGGAGGTGCAAGATCTGTGTCACACTGTAAGTTCTTTACCTCGGAGGAAGGTGAACCACACCCGTGAGAAATTATATGCCAACGTATCAAATCATGTCCAAAAGCACATAAGGCTTAAGGGACAGCTTATGATAACCTTTGAAAACGAGATCTAACTTAAGTCATCTGCCTTTCCTGATTCCCAGTCCTGCAAATTAGCATCAGTGGGTAAATGCACTGATATCTTTAGGGTCCCTTAAGGTCATTGGAAAAAAAGCATCCAACAAACAACAGGCACTGAATCGAAGTGTCCGGTCAGGAAATACCAGACGAAACTACATTGCCTTAGTTGTGACCTAGTTCAGGATGCAGTAGAGTGGCAGCAACCCTTGGTAGAAAGAAACAGTAAATTGATTTTGATGAGAACCTAATCAATCACTGATCACAGTGACCCATAGATGATTAATTTCATTAAAAATCCAGCCTCATGCAGAAATAACAGCATTCACACCAAAACTGAGTAAATTAGATATGCTTTCACAGATTTCAATGGATCTGGTGATGCCTCTGAGGAGAGCTCCATTTCCAAATTGGATAAACTCTTCACTGACTCTTGTTGACCTTCAGCCACTTACTCTGTATCAGATACTGTTTTGAAGGCCTGTGGAAACTCTCTAGAAGGTATCTGGCCTGTTATTGAGCCATGTTTATAATACTCATCATAGAAGTAAGATCTGAATCAATGGGTGTGGTACATCACCTCTTAATTCTGTCATCTTTTTGAAAACAGACCTGTGTGCTGTCTGAGCTCTTTAGGTGAGGTGATTGGTAAATGCACATCTGAATGTACACAGATGACCCAGATTGTCTGTGTTTCCGTGAATCCAGGGAGTTTACATTGTTCTGGAAGATGATATATGAAAAGCAGTAAAGAAAGTCAGTTGTTCATGGTGGTCCTTTTAACTATGGCAGAGCCTATCATCACTGAGCTAAAGGTTTTCTGGGCTTCATCATGGGGTTTTGTATAAAAATGATGGGTTGTGAGCAGCTCTTTTTGTTAGATGCTAGGCTTTTTGAGGGAAATTGTTTAATATACCCTAGACTATTTCTTGTCAGTGTGTGGCCAGAACAGAGAGATGCAATCCTTCAGGATGAGGTAGGCTGTTCTAATGGCCATTCACCATTGCTGTCCCCTGGTTTCTTGGCATGCATGCTTGCCATTTACCTTGTGTCAGGTCTGATGCCTGTCAGAATCACCGTGCTCTACATGCATTTACCAACCCAGAGGAAACTTAACTCAGCAGAAATTAAAATTGGCTTAAAGAGCTGCATGAGCTCATATATTGGACCAATGAATGTCCAAGCTCACAAATAAGGTGGAGGAGTAAGTGAGCGGTCAGGAATGGAAATGCAAAAGAAAATGAAAACTAGGGAAATGCCTGGGTTGCAAAACAACTGCTTTGCATCAATGTGTAGCTAAAGTATCCCACCTGCTTGTGGTACTAGACTCTATGAGGAATTAGGTTGAGATGCCATCAGTGTGCAGGTGATACACAGATCAATAACTCATTTCCACTGCTTCCGGTCAGTAGAGAGTCCCAGTTTTCCAGTAACAGGATATACAGACTAGTGGACTTTAAAGCCAGACAAAATGTCATTAGTCAATCAAATAAACTGGTTGTCATATGTCTGATTGGTTCCTCTCCTCTTTTATGAGGTAGCCAGGTGAAGCTGGGGTGTTTCCAAGTGAAGGAACAGCATGTGTGCAGCTACTGAAACTGCTACTGTGCAGAGTACAGCTGGAAAAATTGACCTGTTCCTCTTGGAATTCCTTCCAGCTTTACTGCTATGCTCAGGACAAGAAGATATGTCCCAAGCAGGAGGGTATGCCTCTGGTATTGCTCCCAGCTTTGACAAGTGTCTTGCCTAAGTTATACATACTGGTGAAATGAGAATTAAAAGGCATGCATAGTTAAATCTGTATCTAGGAAAGATGTGCTGTGTGATTTGAGCATTCTTCAGCAGAGATGGGTGGCTCACAGGCTGGAATAAAAGAGATTTATCTCATCCTATGCCTTGGGTACCACACACACACACACAACTTCCATATAACAACTTTCTATGTAGCAGCTTGGCTGGCAGCTAAAAGTCAGACATAAAATTGGGGCAACAGTAGTGCACAAACACCGTCTGACCAAAATCAGCTCAAATAGGCACTTATATGTAGCCACCCATAACCCCAGCTTGAGCTGGTCTTGCATGACATTATCTGTGCTGGGATTCTGTCATTATGTGCTGAGGAAGCAATGGCAGCAGACATGATCACAGCAGAAACAGGCAGTGTAGTTTTTCAACAGCTTCTGCATTTGTTTCTTGGGCTTGGTCACCTTATGAGGAGGATCCTGGTGTGGTCCTCTGCCATGTGTGGGGCAAGTGCATTTTGACCCTGATGTTGGGAAGGCATGGGGATGCTCACCCTCTATTGCAAACAGCAGTGGAGACCAGTGGGATGCCAGATTCATTTTCAGAGCACTGCATTGTGGTCATGGGTTATGTTCTGATGGACATAGGCCACATCATACAAGGCAGCCAAGGGACAAGGGCTTGTTCCGAGTGTGAGCTGCAAAGACATTGTAAAGAGGGGGTTTGTCTCATCCATAACAGAGTCCCAGTGTTTGAACACAGTACTCAAACTTAAGGCTTAATCACAGGTGCAAGGAAGCATACCAGATCTTTGCTTCTTTGGCTGTTGAGTTAAATGTGCAATGCCTAATGTTAATATTAACCTGTACACTGAATGGTTTTGAAAGTACCTCTTTGTACTGAGAGCTGCAGATTTCTTGGTGCAGAACTTGTTATGCGGAAACTTACATTCCTGATTAGGTGGAATGAACCTGATTGTTTTCACCCATTGGATCACTTTTAAACTCCTGTATTAGCTTTACCTGAGACAGATTGATAAGCAGAAATTTAACAGTGCTGTGATTATGGACTGATAACACTTTCTGCATGAATGAAACTTATTGTGTAATTGATCATTAATTTAGGCAGAGCCTTTTAAAATTCAATTAACAATCAGCTGTTCTGTCTCTTTTGACTGGTACAACTTGAATGTGTCACACGAGGGTATTTCATTGAGCTGTGCTCTTTATTAAATGTCAATATGTAGATCTAAACCTCAAGCAAACTGAAAGTCCTGAATCTGCTTACACCCTAGCGTTAACCCAGGGTCTCTGTCATGCAGTTTCAACTGCTCCAGCTGGATATGACTATCCCCTGGCAAGCCTATATATAATGTGCCTGCTTCATCCCTTCCTGATTAAAGAGTAGATTATGTGATCCCAAGCTGTTGCCAGCAACCTGGATAGAAACAGTGTAACTTAGAGTTACAGCATGACTAAAACTGATGGTTGGACCTGTGCTTTCACTTTAGTATTGTTGGTTTTGCCTAAAGAGCGCATAATATCTGTCCTTCCTTCATGGGCAACACACCATGGAATTAAGAGACTCAGGAAAACATGTTTTATGGGGAAAGTTTTGATTGTGCTGTTTAGAGAAAACTTAACTGACAAAGAAAGGATAACTGTTTTCAAATATGTAAAATGTGGCTGCAAATAGGAAGAGATGACCTGGTCATTGTACGTGCTATGGACAGCACAAGAAGTAAGGTGCTTGAATTGCAGTGGGGTAGATCAAGGGAAAACCCTCCTACTGCTAAGGAGGTAAAGGATATAAACCAGTTTATCATGGCTCCATGATAACTGATTTATATACTTTACCTGGGCATGGTATTTCCACCATGTGTAACTTAGAGTTACAGCATGACTAAAACCATACCACATGCTTGTTGGGCATTTCCCAGCCAGGGGCAAGGCATCAGCAAAGCATAAGCAGGCAGAGATAGACTGGATCTGAAGGAAGAAACCTTGAGCAGACCCTGGGTCACTACGAGCAACTGTGGAGAGACTCATTCCTTTACCTCCTCTATTAATGCAATTGCATAAATATCCAACAATGTGTAACTCATTCAGACTTATTTTCTAAACACAGTCATTAAATTGTAGAGCTGAGAGAAGAACGCAGATAATCTAGTTCTTAGTTATCTGTTCTGCCCATTAGACCACAAATAGCACTGTTCTCCTGAAACATGAAAATAAGCCAGACTAATAATGGCTTTTGACCACAGTACAATTTAAGACAAAGACATTAGAAGCAGCAGCTCCAAGCCAAGGGGGTCATAGGAGACCTTAATTTAGAGTTTTGGATTTTTCTGGAGCAAAGAGATTTGGTGGGATAGAAAGGTATTCTTAGTGTTCTGCCACAGAAGCCACTGTGAACAACAAAAGATCTTTGTGCCATTGTTTTTGTAGCAGGTCATATTTTTGCGATGTCAAGCATACTGCAATAAAGCTTGCCTAATCAAAACAAGTCAGAGCTTATCTAAGCCCCTAGCCAGAGATACCTCTGTGGTGGCTACAGAGCCAGGTTTCCTAGCAACCTGAAAGGCATTAGACAGGGCTTTGTCACCTTTTATCTGTTACACACAAAAACTGCCGTTAGAATAATGTTATGGGTGTAACATCAACTGACAAAAGCCAGGAAATTCAGAGCTGGGACTGATTTTCTATCCTTGCTGTTCATCATGCTGAAAAACAAAAGGCACAGTCATGTGAGTGATGAGCAGAGCAAACTAACATTTATATTTCCTGGCTTTTGTCCCAGCTGAGATTCCATTTAAATTAGGTACTTAATTTCCTCTGTTTATTGCAGGTTTAATGCTCACAGTAGGTAGCATGTTGGTAGTGTTCTCATCTTCCCCACGGTTTCTTCCTCTAAGGGGGTGGCTGGCATGAGGAAAGAGTGAAACCAGTTTTCAGATCCACGCTTTCAAAGGTAAATGATGTGAACCCCCTCTACACAGGGTCACCATTGCAACCTCAGACAGTAAAGATGCTCCATTACTTTAGACCGAGGTAGAACTGGTGAAGACACAGGTTTAAAACTCTTGATCTTTCTGCTGGTGGCCAACTTTATCAACAGAAGATGCCTTTTATAATTTTGAAGAAATTCTGGTTATGGGTCTTGTTACCAAGCATTATGAAAACAAAAGATCAGGAGGTAAAAATAATTTATATAGGTGGGGTTCTTTTACAAGACCAAAAGTGTGCTGAGGACTGATGAATGGTCTGAAAAGTGATACTACAGCAATATCTTTTATTTCCCCATTTGTAGCAATAGGAGTGTTTAAAATCTCACATCTTGCAATTTGTGGAGGAGACTGATGGAAGAATTATCATTGCTGCTGATTGCCACTTCAAATCATGGGGAAAATTCCTATGGAACTGAATGGGAACTGATCCCCTCTCTACCAGAGTTCTTGAGTCATCCCACAGAATTTAATAGAAGTTATTTCTTTACTTCATATTGCTATAATGTGGCTAAGGAAAAAAAAAAGCCAGAAAAAGAAAAATAAAAATTAAAAAAAAAACAAAAAAAACCCACACAAACACAAAACCCACACAAAAAAAAAACCCCACCAAAAAACCACAACCCAACAAAAGAAAAAGGTGTTAATTTTCACAATCTAAGGAGTAAATTAACTTAGTCTGATTTGTGTGCAACTTTCTGAACGTGTACCAGCTCAGTCTTCAGCTTTCATGTATATTTTTGATGCTTTATTGGTTGCATTTTTTTAGTCTTTCTCACAAAAGTAACAGCCTCTTTTTTTGCATTTATTTGAGGCTTGACATGAAGGGTTTCTTTCCATGTAAATTTTTCCAGGCTGGTTGTGAAACCTCTGAAATGGTTTGCAAAAAAACTCTGATAAACTTAGCTAGAGTTGAGTACCTTGGTGTTGTAGTAGAAGACTGCCTGAATTGCTGTCAGTGGGTGAGCAGCCAGGCTTTCTTCCTCTCCATTCTTCACTGTAATCTTCATTAACATAAGAGTTGATGTTTTGCTCCCTACTCATGGATGCCATACTATTTGAATTCCAAAGGGCTGGTGGAATAAAGGCACTTATACAGGCCTCTCTGGTGGCCACAGACAGCACTTCTTTAGCAAGCATATTATAAATATATACACTAGGTGTGGGACAATGCAGAGGAATTACTATGCACAAGCTCTTGAATGAGACAGAAGAAGACGCAGGAGGTTCTTGCACTTTCTGCCAGCATTATCTTTACTGTGCATTGGTTTGTTCCCCATTTAGCCTCCCCATTGGCAGAGCCTTTATTTATGTGTGCGAAGACAATGGGAGCCCACTACGTGTGGGGAACATGCACTGTGTTCCATAGCCTTATAGAAGTGACCCATTTTCCAAACTTGGGAGGTTTTCTTCCTGAATAGGGAGGGTAACAGGAGCAGGGACAAACTCTCACAGCTCTGTGCAGATTAGTCATGTGTTCATGGCCATACATTGATGTGGATAAAATACTCATATCTTCCCCCAAAGTGTTTATTTGTAATGCTTGCATGAACTCGCTTAACAAGTTTAAAATATTTAGTGAACAGTTGAGATGAATGGAGAGTATGGGAGGAGTGCACAGAACTAGCAGAGATACTTGAATAAATAAACATAGCAACCACAGCAGCTTTACATAGCTGTATTACATTCTCTCTGGATAGCACAGCTGGGATAACACGGTTAGAGTTTTGAAATATCTAGAGACTTTTATCTTAGGATAGTTATCAATAATTGCAAACTTGAAATATTTTTAGCTACATTGAAATATATGCCTCTATAATGCATGATAAAATACTGTAAAGTATAGAAAAATTTTCCTTTGTCATTTCTTCAGAACTCACATAAGCAGGAAGGGTCTCCAACAGAGTATTTACTGGAATTGAAGTCTGCCTTGGGGAAGCCACAGGCTGCCAAATGCAGGTAAATTGAAATGGCAGAGGAGATCAAGGAGACAGGTTGCTGTATCACAGGTTCATATGACCTGTAAAACTGGTAGTCTTACAGCACTGGAGACAATCCTGCTAGATCAAATCATAAGTTTCCAATTTCATTCCAGATGAGTCTAAATCTGGATCTTTGCCTTTGTTTTGACTAGGACCAGGACCTCAAACCTACAGTTTACAGCAGCACAACCATCTCAACTCAGAACTAATTAGCTGCTTAATTAGAGCAGCTTCAAGGAAACCTTGCTTTTTGGTTTCCTCTTCTCTCTGGTGCCTGATACCACTAGAGGCAGGAGCATGGTTTAGTATGAAGTGTTCAGATTGGCTCTGCCTTCCTGGTGACAGATGGCAGGTTCAAAGTAAAGGTTTCCTCTGCTTGGTCTTTTCTTCTCTCTTCTGAGATAATTGACCTTGATGCCACCACGAAGCTCTGCACGAGGTCAGACCACTTGCGCCACAGCCAATTACTTTAGCTGGAGCTTTTTAATTTGGAAGTGCAGTATGAAGGTCACAGAGGAAGGTAATGCAGTCCTGTTGATTGAACACGTGGATAAGGGCACCACAAAAACATAATCTACTTTGTTGAGGACGTGATAAACTAGGTTTATGTTTGCAGTTGGCAAACAGTACTTCTGAGTATTACTCCATTAGATAATCCAGACAGAAAAGCAAATATATATCCCTCTGGTTCCCTAATATGGCTTTAATCTAAGGATTAGGTAATTTTCATATTTGCAAGGTTTTCTAAAACAGCAACTGTTGTTTATTTCCTACTTGTTTCCTGATTTTTATTCATTACATACTTAATCTTGTAGCCAAGTGGAAGATTTCTGATATTCCATGGGGCAAAACCTCAATGGGACAAGCCCTCTTTTTCCAGCCAGAGCAAGATGTCCAGAAACCCTAGATGACTAATTAGTATTTTCAGCACAGCTTCACTGCATGTGTGCAAATGGCTGTGATGTCCCTCAAATGAAGACTCACCTCACACATGAAACCCAGGGAGTCTGTGTATGAGCAGTGAACTTGCTGTAGAGGTCTATCCAGCTCAGCCATCGCAGCACATACCAGGGATTTTGTGTCTTTACAACAGTCCTGATGAGCTCTTGCATACCCCTTTCTGACAGGGACCCTCAGCTTGCTGTCCTGCACCAGGGAGGGTTATGAGAAGGAAGAAAATGGTCATGGTGTTAAGGTATAATTGATGGAATCCAGGGGAAACTTCTGCAGATGAGGGCTGCAGATCCATAGTGCTGCCAGCTTGTGGCTTTAACCAGGCCCTGTCTGCTACCTTCTCCAGTCAAGTTTCTGCACCAAAGCTGCAACAGGTTTTATATGATTCAGCTGGCATGCAGAGGGATGCCTTTCTGACAAGGAAATATCCTGTCTGCATGGATATTTGTTATTGGGTATGAAGTGAATCAGTGTTGAACTCGTGAAGGTACTCTAAGCAGCTTTACATTCTCCTTGAAAACAAAGAACTGAGGGAGAGCTGTCACTCAAGCTGTACCACTGTGGGCTTGGGAGAGGGTGGTCCATATGGACCAAACACCAGGAACCAGATACTCTGTCAGAGTTTAGAATGCAAAATAATGTAAAGAGTAGTTGGACTAGTTAAAAAATATTTCTCTTTCTTTCTCTGGAGAGAAAGTTTTTTACTCTATTTCTTGCTATTACTCTACTGGGATATGTTTCATTTGTTTGCCTCTTGCATTTTACAAAATATCATCTGAAGGGACAGGTCAGATCTATGTCAGCGACATGTGTAAACATACACCTGACTACAAGTACATGTAGTTAGACGGCTCCTGTGCTTAACGACAGAAGCTTCTGTCTGGTGTGAGGAAACAGCCACCTAAGGCACTGCTGTTGCCTGATTTGTCAGCATTGCCTCCTCTTACCTCCCTAGCATTGAGACACTCACACCACTACCCAGAGAAACGTTTTTGGCTGTGTAGGAACAACTTCTCTGGGGAAGGCAAATGTGTTAGCGCAGGGCTCATCACATGAAGCCCTCCCTAGGACTGATACGGACCTCTAGACTCTGCTTTCATCTCATCCAATAGTTGAGTGCTCCTTCTCTGCCCAACTCACTGATCTTTCAGTTCTTTTAATTCAGTTTCTCAGTGGAAATACCTTGCAGTCTCTGAACGTGTTTGGTGAAGATTTTGTAAGCCAGAAAAGAAGTATGATTGCCATTAAAGAGGGCACTGGTGAGATCTCCTCCAGAATAGTGTATCCAGGTCTGGTCAACCCATGCTCTAGAGTTATTAACTCTAGCAGAAATAAATGTGAGGCTATCTGGAACATGGACAACCCATGTGACAAGAAGAAATTAGAAGTGTGACTTCTTACCTTTTTGACTGTGGATTCACAACTGTTTTAAATCAAGTGATGCCCAGGCTGTTAGGACAGGGGGTTTTGACATCACTCTGCCTGTGCTGCATAGTCCTGACATATCCCTTAGCCCAGTGCTTATGCTTGGATAATTTTGAGATCAGGGATATTTTCTGAGTTAATTTTCAGATAGATGGGTTTTCAAAGACTAACTGATCATGAGGTCAGCAATAGAACCAGCACTGGTGTGGTGTGAAGGAAGAAATTCGACCACATTGTCAAAAGTAAAGATGTGGGATATATCCATTCCACTGGCTGGAGGAAGTTGAGGAAATGCCTGTTTGGCAGCGAGTCACACAAAAAGCCAGGTTAAGCTAAGCATGAAACCAGAACTGAGAAGTTAACATCATCTAGGGAGAGCTATTTAAGCTATGGTACAAGGCTGGCACAAGAACAGGTGGACATATGGCTATGAATAAAATTAGGATGGAAATTAAAAGGCTTCTAGCCACGAGAGGAGTGTGGTTCCAAAATAGCTTTCCAATGGGAGTAGAAGGGTTCAGAAGAAGTCACCAAAGTGTGAGATTGAACTTAAGGAGATCTGCATGACACAGTTGCTGTGATAGTGAGGAACCCAGGCAAAAGATGCAGGCGGTATATTTGTAACCCATCTCTCCTGCCTGGTTTCATTTTGACTTTCTGTTACTCTCCTTTCTCCTTGTCTTTTTTCCTGTTCCTTTTCTCTACTTGGATGACAGGCTAGAAAATTCTCTCTGTGCATTTTCTCTGTTACTTTTACATCCATTCAGCAGAATGGATAAGATAAGATAAGAACAAATCCTATTCTGATACATTTCAACATGCCTATTGAAGTCCACTTACAGAGCCAGTGTGGGGCTGACCCCTGGGACACAGGAGCACAGGCTGTGGGAGGCCATGGTGCCCTGAGGACACAGCAGTCTTTGTACTCTCTGTGCATGGATATTTCCCCTTTCTGCTGTGCCACAGATATGCTCATGTCTTAGCAGGCCATGCAGTTGCAAAACACTTCATTTCTGCTCTGGGAAGCCAATGACACAGTATTTACACAAGATTACTGAGATTAGATACATTTAGAAGATGAGATGCCTTGAGATGTCCTAACATTCACACAAACAATTATGTTTCTGTGGAGCAGAATAGTCTGAAATACATGCATAGCTGTAATGAACATCACTGTAAATATGATATTCTGTCTAAAAAAAAGGGGAGGTATCCCAGAAACAGTTTAAAGACGTTGCTAGGTCTTGCTAGGAATTTTTTCTTTGCTAGGAAAAAACTTAGAGAGGCAAAAGCCCACATAGAATTTAGACTGGCCACTGCTGTAAAGGGGAACAAATAATGTTTCTATAAATATTTTAATGGCAAAAGAAGGGGCAAGGAAAACCTCCACTCTTTACTGGATGCTGAGGGGAATATAGTAACAAAAGATGAGGAAAACGCAGAGGTATTCAACACCTTCTTTGCCTCAATCTTCAATAGTGGGACAGGTTGTTTTCAGGACAACTGGCCTCCCAAACAGACAGATGGAGCCAGGGACCAGTACAGTCCCCCTGTAATCCAAGAGGAATCAGTAAGGGACCTGCTGAGCCACTTGAATCCTCACAAGTCCGTAGGACCAGATGGGATCCATTCTAGGGTACTGAGAGAGCTGGCAGATGAGCTGGCCAAGCTGCTCTCTATCATCTATCAACAGTCCTGGCTCTCTGGAGAGGTCCCTGAAGACTGAAAGCTGGCCAGTGTTGTACCCATCCACAGGAAGGGTCAGAAGGAGGAACCAGGAAATTACAGACCTGCCAGCCTGACCTCAGTGCCAGGCAAGGTTATGGAAGAGGTCATCTTGAGTGCAATTACACAGCACATACAGGATGGCCAAGGGATCAGGCCCAGCCAGCATGGGTTTAGGAAGGGCAGGTCCTGCCTGACCAACCTCATTGCCTTTTATGGTCAGGTTGCCTGCCTGGTGAATGTGGGGAAGGCTCTGGATGTAGTCTACCTGGACTTCAGCAAAGCCTGGACTTCAGCAAAACACTGTCTGGCACAACAAGCTCCTGGCAAAGCTGGACAGATCAGGTCTGAAATGGGTCAAGAACTGGCTGGAGGGCCAGACCCAGAGAGGGGTGGTGAATGGTGCCACATCCAGTTGGTGACCAGTCACTAGTGGTGTGCCCCAGGGATCAGTGCTGGGCCCAATCCTGTTCAATATCTTTATTGATGACCTGGACAAGGGAATTGAGTCCATCATCAGTAGGTTTGCAGATGACACCAAGTTAGGAGCAGGTGTTGATCTGTTGGATGGTAGGAGGGCCCTGCAGAGGGACCTGGCCAGGAGGGATGGGTGGGCAGAGGCCAATGGGATGAGATTTAACAAGGCTAAGTGTAAGGTTCTATACTTTAGCCACAACATACCGAAGCAGCACTACAGGCTGGAAACAGAGTGGCTGAAGAGCAGCCAGGCAGAGAGGGACCTGGGGGTGCTGGTAGGTAGTAGGCTGAACATGAGCCAGCAGTGTGCCCAGGTGGCCAGGAGGGCCAATGGCATCCTGGCCTGGATCAGGAATAGTGTGGCCAGCAGGAGAAGGGAGGTTATCCTTCCCCTGTACTCAGCACTGGTCAGGCCACACCTTGAGTACAGTGTCCAGTTCTAGGCCACTCAATTCAAGAGAGATATTGAGGTACTGGAATGTGTCCAGAGAAGGGCGATGAAGCTGATGAGGGGCCTGAAGCACAAGCCCTATGAGGAGAGGCTGAGGGAGCTGGGGTTGTCTACCCTGGAGGAGAGGAGGCTCAAGGGTGACCTCTTTGCTGTCTACAACTACCTGGAGGTTGTAGCCAGGTGGGGGTTGGTCTCTTCTCCCAGACAACCAGCAACAGAATGAGGGGATACAGTCTCAAGTTGTGCCAGGGGAGGTATAGTCTGGGTATTAGGAAGAAGTTCTTCATAGGGAGAGTGATTTGCCATTGGAATGGGCTGCCCAGGGAGGTGGTGGAGTCACCATCCCTGGAGGTGTTCAAGAAAATACTGCATGAAGCACTTAGTGCCATTTTCCAGGGCTGGGTGATCGGTTGGACTGGATGATCTTGGAGGTTTCTTCCAACCTGGCTTATTCTATTCTATTCTATTCTATTCTTTTCTATTGGAAAAGGAGAGGCTGACCAGGTGGCATGTGTTGACGGGAAGCAGAAGATGCCCTGAGAGTCCAGTGCCAGGAGCCATGGGGCAGAAGATGCCCTGAGAGTCCAGTGCCAGGAGCCATGGGGCAGCTCCGCCTTGTCCTGCCAATGGCTCTGGCTGTGAGTACCCATTGCTTCTGGAGTCAAGTCCTCCCACACTCAGCAGGGCCAGTCTGAGGTGAAGCAGCAGAATGTCACACTGCCTCTGCTGTACCAGTGGCAACATCGGAGTGTGGGATTTCACGGAATCATACAGAATCATGGAATGTTAGGAGTTAGAAGAGACTTTAAAGGATCATCTAATCCAACTCCTTTGCCAGAGCAGGATCACCTAGAGTAGATCACACAGGAACATATCCAGGAGGGTTTTGAGTATCTCCAGAGAGGATGACTCCACAACTCCCCTGGGCAGCCTGTTCCAGTGTTCTGTCACCCTCACACTGAGAAAACTATTTCTTGTGTTTACATGGAACTTCCTGTGCCTCAACTTCCATTGTCCCTTGTCCTGTCATTAGGCATTGCTGAGAAGAGCATCTCTAGGCTCTGAAACTGAGCTTGCAGAGAGCAGTTTAGTTCAATATATGATAAATATGGAGTGACTCTCCTGCAAGTGTTATGATGTTTCTTGGTGCTGGCTGCTTCATTTGCACTGGTGCCCACTCACAGTGACTGTATTTTACAGCTTGCAGAAGAATTGCTTGCTTTTCATGACATGCTGTTATGTAAAATTTAAGCAAGTCTTGCAAGAACCAAGCAATTTTGGTACTAGATAGACCAAGTTAATTTTTTTTTTTTTTGGCTCTATTGCAGCAGATGTTTAGGTCATGGGCAGTCACCTGAAAGGCTGCCACAGATTTAGTAGTTGGCATAAGTGCCTTCACTTCACAGAAAGAAAACCACTGCTTTTCACAGTTCAGACTATAATTCTAGGAGAACCCCAGCTGTACAGCAGCTAGTTGCCATGGTCATGCTCTTCTTCCCACTCTTTCCATTGGACCCTGCCTTCCCTCTCAAACAGCTCCAGTACTAACCAGCCCTTGTGCCCAGGCATTTCAGCAGGACAAAGTGACAGAAAGCTATTAATATTTTTCCCCTCTTTTTTTTTACCAGAGCAAACAAAGCACTTCCAACGTCACAGGAGCTAGCCAGAGGGCAGCCAACCCTGAGGAACCTGTCAACAAATGGATTCAGCCTGACGTGCAGCAATGGCATTCATGTGCTGCACACAGTTTGTGAGGAATAGATTTAAGGAGTCCTGTGGCTTAATTCAGCTTGGTTGTGATGCTTCTAGAGCTTTCCTTAATTGCCAGAGTAATGGATTTCGTTTCTTTTGCTGAAACCTGGCCATTAGAGATGATGTGCATCTATGTACTTACCCATCCAAACACAATATTAACAGAGGAGTGAAGGGGAATATCGTAACTACTGCAGTTTCCCTCTCTTGATCAGTGTTACATGAGTTTTCCCTCATTGGAAAAATAACTTAATACGCATTAGAAGAAAGCAGGACACAAAGTGAAATCTTCCAAAGTGTCTGTCACTTGCATCCACGCAAGTGAAAACATCTCATTTACAGGAAACCCTGGGCCTCTCTTTTTTTTCTTGCAGATTTTAGATCTCACAAACAACACTGCGGCATAAGATGCACCCTATTGTCCTGCCTGCTCTAATGCAGCTCATACTGCCCATCAGTCCCATAGAACCTAACAACAGGCTGGTGTCCTACAATGGTACCTGTTTCACCATCAGGTATGCTGAGGAAAAAGGCTGCCAGCTGCTTCTGACAGAGAGGAGGAGGTGATTAGGCATCCTTTGGGCATCATGCTCTCTCCAAGCTGCCAGTGAATACTCAGAACCTTTACAGTTGGGGTTTTTTTGTTTGATTGTTGGGGGTTTTTTTCCCTTTGGACGTTCCTGATGGGGTTTAATCTTAAACATTTTCTTTACAGCTAATGAGCACCAAATCTTGTTTTTATTCTTGCATATGAATAAAAGAATATAGGCCATTTTCATGCTCCAAATCTTCCTCCATTCAGTTCCCACAGAGCTTCCTACTGACGTCTTCTTGGGCTATTCTTGCAGCATCCTCCATTACTGTTTGGGCATGTTTTGCTGATTTTTCTCTCTTTCCCTCACACACACAGAGCCTGCATTGGTTTTGGCCAGACAATTCCTCTTCTCAGCAGATCTTCAGGGCCAGAGGTTGGCCTATTGAGTTGTGTGGCTGTTATTTTTATCAGGTGTTTCAGTCTAAAATGAATCTTCACTAAGCCTGAAGGAAATGTTCTCAATGTTTTAATCAGACCTATGAATTTGGGAAAGACATATTAGTGCTTTCTGGTATTATTAGTTCTCTTGCAGAAATGGGTAAAGTATCAGATCTTAGAGAAACACTTATCAGCTGTGATGTACTTCTCATAAAAATATGAGCCTATAAATAATGAAGATCTCACTTTTCTGGAACATCCTTGATTATTGTAATCCAGAGGTATCGTTATAATCTGCAGGATGTGTCTATGCCCATAATAAAATCTTACATGGTGCCAAAATATCCTCTATAGTTGGAGGGATCATGTAATAAAAAAGGAAGAAATTGCTCAGCATGGTAGAAATTGCCTCCCCAAAATGAATCATTATTGAACAAACTGCCTGAGGAATGGAAGGAGCTTGAAAAGTTATCAGAGCCCATGTTCTGGGTGCAAAGTGATGTTCTCTACTGATCTGTGCAGAAATACGCACATTTATATTACTTATATGTGAAAAGGCATGTCAGCTGAAGACAAAAAGTAGCAGGTACTCTATAAGGTTAGACTTGATGAATACTTGCCCAGAAGCTAACCTAATATCTGTGTGCTAGACACCATGATGTGATGCCCAGGCCACAGAACAGTCAGTAATAGTTTAACTTTTTGATGAAGGGCTCTGTTTACTGAGGCAGATTAAATAATATGAGACTTTGGTAAGAATTCAGCAAATACTTGTGGTAGCTCGGCGTGTTGAGTGAAGCCTTAGATACATTTGTCTGTAGACCTCATTGCCACTTCATCCTGCTATTGCCTCCATGAATGTTTTACCTCCACAGATTTCTCCTTGCCTTCTAGGGTGTTCTCAAGACAGACAATGTTACTGCAAAACCTGAGGGCTCAGCTACTCATCTTTTTGCATGGCATCAGCATTCAGTGCCTGCTCAGCCACTAGCTTTTGGGACCAGAATCACCTGTGGATCTATAGACAGTTTACTGTGCTCTCCTGCCTATTCTTTATTGGATTGTAATTTCACAAGTATGGTTTCAATAGAGAGGCCTGCAGTGGAGATTGCCTTCCCATTCTTTCCTTTTTACATCATACTGCTCAGGTGTGCTGGGCAGAGTAGTCTTTTTCTTCTCTGCATTCTCTGAATCTGAAGTTTATAGATGCATGGATGCCACTTTGTTTTAATTTTACAGTGTTGCTGTAGGAGGAAGGTAGGGTCAAAGCAGTTCATTAGGACTCAAAAACAATGGGGGCAAGTACTGTGTCCCCACCTGGAATACTGTGTCCCCACACGGAGTACTGTGTGTGCAGTTCTGGAGCCCCCAGAGGAAGAAGGACGTGGAACTGCTGGAGAGAGTCCAGAGGAGGACCATGAAGATGATCAGAGGGCTGGAGCACCTCTGCTATGAGGACAGGCTGAGAGAGTTGGGGCTTTTCAGCCTGGAGAAGAGAAGGCTTCGAGGAGACCTTATAGTAGCCTTCCAGTATCTGAAGGGGGCCTACAGGAGGGCTGGGGAGGGACTATTCACAAAGTCTTGTAATGACAGGATGAGGGAGAATGGGTTTAAACTGGCAGAGGAGAGGTTTAAACGGGATGTTAGGAGGAAATTCTTTCCAGTGAGGGTGGTGAGACACTGGAACGGGTTGCCCAGGGAGGTTGTGGCTGCTCCCTCCCTGTAGATTTTCAAGGCCAGGCTGGATGAAGTCTTGAGTGTCCTTATCTAGTGGGAGGTGTCCCTGCCTATGGTGGGGGGTTGGAATTGGATGATCTTTGAGGTCCCTTCCAACCTAAACCATTCTATGATTCTGTGATTAGTTTCTCGCTTGATATGCAGATAAATTGGAGAATTCAGTTCAATCATTTTTTATCCTAAGTGTCTTTTTAGAAAGAGGACAATGACAGTAAATATGTGGGATCACAGCAGGCCAGAGCTGACTGATGCAGCATTGGGTATTGCTCACTACCACTGGTAGCAAGGTAAGAGATTTCAGCCCTTGATGTCACATAAATATCGTTCAAGATGATGACAAGACTGATATAAGGTGTCCTGAAGCCTGTGCCTGCTAAATGCTGGCCTCTGGCCAGTTGTGTGCATGCAGCTGTGTGCACCACAGGCAGTGGTGCAGCTATGGCATTAGGCTTACATGCGTGCTTTGCTGGTGCTGTGGGCAGCCTGGAGAGGGACACAACCCAAAGGTCTTTCTAAGAGAAGCAAGAAGCACTTACTAAAACTATTTGTGTCCTCTTAATTATCCCTTTCTCAAAAGAAAGAGGAACGTTTTGAAGAGGCAGGAGTTGCTGCAATTGGTGACTGTGATCCCACCAGCCTAGTATTTTGTCTATCAGGGACACCCAACCGGGCATCTAAGGAGGACAAGGCAAGAAGCAGCGCAGAAGGCCAATGACGATAATCTGCCACTGAGAAAAATTCATCCCTAATGCCCTGTGGTGAGATATTACATGGAACATGATTTATATTCCCTTCAAAATTCTTAGGGTTTGTACTTCTGATGTAATTTTAACTCATTAAAGTGCCTTGTTTCCCTTTGATTCTATTCTCCTCTCAAATAACAGCTTGTGACAATGAGCTTCCCTGTCTAATTACTCATTGCGTGGGGAAAAAAACTAAACAAAATAAACAAAACCCCCAAACCAACAAAAAACAAACACAACATTCTTTGAAAGGATTTGAATTACCAGACTTTCCATCCAGAGAATATCCTCTGAATCTCTGATAAGAATACTCTGTCTTTCATGTATCAGTTCTACAGGACTTTATGAAGATCACAGAATGTTACAGGTTTGAAAGGGACCTCTGGGGATCAAGACCGAAGCCCTGATAATGCACATCCACCTAGATCGGGTTGCACAGCTTCATGTCCAGATGGGTTTTGAAAATCTTCAGAGAAAGAGACTACAATCTCTATGGGCAGCCTTTTCCAGTGTGTCATTACCCTCAAAGTAAAGAAGTTTCTTCCTCGTATTTTTAGGTGGAACTTCCTATGATTTCATATGGGTTGAATATACACTACAATCCCTTACAGACTCAGTCACAGGGGATGGATATTTTCAGTAGGTGCTTGGGAAGCACAGTGACTTAGGTGGGATGAAGCAGATCTAAGGTTTAGATTCAAGAACCTGTGCGTTTATCTGCTGAAAAGAGCATGGGTTAATTTATTCAGCAGTGACTATAAACACATTTTATTCTCTGCCCGGTTACCCAATTAACCACAGAAGCAGGAATTTCTGATGTGAAAAGCTATGTTAGGTCCCCTAGGTCTCTTTTATGCCAACAGCAGGGCAGAAAAATTGAGACTCACGTGGAAGATTCAGGTACTGGCTCCCACATACACTTCAAACCGAAATAAGCACAGGGTTTTTTTTCTGTTGCAGAGGCTGACTTTGAATGTCCTTGAAGTCTGGCATTATGCATTCTGGTAAGCAAGTAGAGAAATAGGCCAGATGCATCAATTTAGTCATACAGGGAGGTTTCTAGTAAAGTTCTGCACGACAGGCTAGTGACAATGTACTTGATAAAGCCACATGCTTTTTAAAAAATAGTGCTATTGATTTTGTTAGTGTGCGTATCAAATGTTAGGGCGCTCATTAGAACAGCAGCCTTCCCAACACTGCTGTAGAACAACCAGCAGGCCTGCAGTCGATATCCATCTGAATACTGGCTCGCATTCAAAGGGCAGCTTAAAATTAGGGCATTGACTTTTCATGTTATAGAGGAAAGATTTTAAAGGGAGCATTTATCAAACAGCGATAGGCAATATTTATCAGATTCAGCTGGTCTGCAGGTCCTGTTTGAGCAGGCAAAGATGTCTGCATACAACCATGTGTGACACAAACCAACATATATATGTTTGTACATACATATTAACATCTAGGATAATGGGTTCATATTGATGCATGAAATAAAGAGGAAGATATTTATCTAAGGAAACTTTTGCTTCTAAATTCCTGTGTGGGTATGTTGAATTACTGAGTAGGAATGTAATGTATTACAGCGAT
Source organism: Psilopogon haemacephalus (assembly GCA_013396835.1). Classification (NCBI taxonomy): domain Eukaryota; kingdom Metazoa; phylum Chordata; class Aves; order Piciformes; family Megalaimidae; genus Psilopogon; species Psilopogon haemacephalus. The sequence continues at coordinate 76,133 of VWZI01020611.1, read as the reverse complement.
TAAATAGATACTGTGTCTGTATGCTTATAATGTAATTATTGTACGGCACTGTGAATAAAGGAGCATATTGGGACAAATATATCCTTTGTTGGCAGTAAGTTTACCCTGACAAAATACAGTTTACTGCACCTGTTGAAAAAGAGCTAAGGTAACATAGTAAAACTGTCTTTTTTTTCTCCTTTGTAAGGATGAGGGAAGAAGAATGAAGGTCATTTCACTTCTCACAGATTTATATGAATTTGTGACTTGTTTTCACTCTTTTGCCTATTCATGCAAATTTCCAAATCTTTCATGGTCTCTAAGTAAAGATTTTGGAAAATGGATTCAGTACCTGTTGTGCATCTATGTATTCTTAATGTAAACCCATGAGGAGGAGTTATGTCTCTGAAGAACCAACGTTCTCAATATCAGGGCACTCTTTGTTTCCTCCATTAAACTGATTTGGTTTATCTAATATCTGTGGTTGTTAGTTGGTGGGGTTTTTTAATTTTTATTTTTTAATTATTGCCAGGGTGTCTTTTAACACAGTTTATTACACTGCTCTGCTGTCAACTACCTACCTGGAATGATATGGGTTGGGAGAAGATGAGGTGGAGATGACTGATACCATTGCTTTAGCTGCCAGGAAAAATGGCCACAGGAACAAAGTACCCAATTTTTCTTTCTTTCTTAGAAAGCAACACAAGAACTTCAGAACCTTCAGCTTAAGCACCTTAGTTAGGTGGAAGAGCGTAAACATTTCCTCCAGTTACATGCAAATTTTAGCTGCGTGGATTCACACTTACTGCCCCATTGCTGCGGTAACTGTAGTAGGACAATTTAGTGTCAGGATGTACCAGTGTGTCCACAGTGATGGCTCCTGGCTGCTGCAGACATTGTATTTGAGCTGGAACTGCTGCTAGAGATACTGAATTCAATGAAGTCTTCACAAAACGCCATGTTGATCTGTTTTTATTTCCCAGCCACATGCTGAAAACACTGAATTGTATTTTCCTTCCTTTCTGTACTGTCCTTACCTTCTCTCTTGTAATGCAGAGTGGCAGTCTTAAGACAATGCTTTCATTCATTTTATTGTTTACAGCCCCCATTAATTTTTAATCTGCTTGCCACAGTGACTTGTTTGGTGAGCTCTGAGCTTTGCAAACTTGTCTTAAATCTCATCTGTGACACATTAAAAAAAAAAAAAGATTTTGTGGTCTTAGCATGTGGTAAGCAGTTAAATAAATGTCTCAGGGAAACTTTTTGTTTTAAATGGAAACATAAGGTAGAAAAACCTTGGGCTTTTTATTCTTTGTCTTTATTGTTCTCTTCGTTCAGCTGTCTTCACAACTGGTACCTCTTTCTAGTGTACATCTGAGCCAAGTTCAAGTGTTCCTAATGATGATATTTCTCTTATTTTATTTCATTTAATGTTAAATGCATTATTACTGCAAATGAATTTTACTCTTTGTCTCAAGATGCATACCCCAAAGATCTTTACTTAATTTCCTGCTCTGAAAACAGAAGCTATGGCTTTGAGCAGTCAGCCTGCATAAATTATAATTTTAGCTATTTTATTCTTCCTCACATATTATTACTTCTCTGAAGTTTCTCTGAACTCCTGAATCTCTTCCTACTATTAACACTGACCAAAGTTAGGCTCTAGAATCCAAAGTATCACCCAGGAATCCTTTTCATTACAGTATGTTGCATTTCTCTTGTGTTCTTCTTTGATAAATGCTAAGCAATAATTTTAAACTTTTCTTCCCTTAATAGCAAATAAGTTTTCATCTGGAGTTGAATCTCTCCAGAATAAATTCAAGATAATCAACAGAATGAGGGAATGGAGTATTGAGGAGCAAGTATGGCACTCACTGGTGGTAAACGGTGTAAATGATTGAATTAATTCTTGACAACTTTTCCACTTAAACCACCAGTTCAGAAGACAGCTTTAAATAAATCTCTTATAGCAGTAATTCACAGGTGGCAGCAGATTTAGAGTGAATTTAAAATATGGGTTTGAAAAAGTTGACCCCAGTGGCAGAAAAGTTAAGTTCCTAAACTGTGAAGTGTCCAAAATATGAATTCATATCTCTGGTTCTATGAAAAGAGACTAGCATTCTTTACCATGTTTGTAGTATAATCTGGATCAAGGATGCCATGGATGTGCCAAGTATTAAATTAGACTTATTTAGGTAACCCTTCTCCTCCTTAAACTTCCTCTCCTCCCTCTAGTTTTGGGCACCTTGTAGCTGCCAGCAGCCTATCAGGATTTGCTATGTGGATTGCACAGCAAACTCTGAGAAATACTAACTGTAGAGGCTGTTTGGAAATGAGCCAAATTGCCAGGCTCAGATGATTTATAAAAGGTTCACTTTCTATGTACTTTAAAAAAAAAAAAAAAATCCTTTCAAAACAATTGGATCTTGTTGGAGCATGAGAAATAAAAACTGTAGCACTAATTAATCCCATGAAAACTTCCTCTTGGCAATGCCTGACTGTAAGTAAAACATAGACACCCAAAACTGCTTTCCGTAAGGAAAAATGTTCTTAGATAGCCATGGAGATAATATTTAAAAATGGGGTTTAGAAACATCTGCAGGCAAAAAATCTTCAGAGGATGTTCTTGTTGCTCCAGTTACTGGACACTTCCAGTGTAGAAGGAAGTCAAAATCCATCTTTGTCCATGGCAGTCCCAACCATGCTCAGCCTATGCCCACAGCAGAATGTGGGCCCATTTTTAAGGTGAGTGTCCCCAGCTGGCATAGGTTTGCCAAGGACCACAATCTGCTCTCTGACTTCTGTACAGATTGACATGCCAGGGTGGATGAAGACAGCCATGCACACCTCCCAGGGATGGATAGGGCGTGAGGTTAAAGTGGAAGGGGTGATACAAAACTGCTCAGAAATCGAGAAGTTCTGCATGTTATGAAACTTATTTGTTAAATTACGGCTAGATTGTATTCAAAATTGTGCTCCTTCCTGATTTTAATTGAATGTTGCAGCCCTTTGGAATTTAAAGAAATTGCAACTCTCTGAAGACAAAAAACAGATTAATTATTTGAAATATGAAGATTATTTTTTCCCTTAATTTTATCCAATTATATTAAGAGGTCTTTCTGTTAAAAAGAATTACTAAGGCCAAAGAATTGTTAGGAAAAAAAAAAAAAATCTGTCATGCAGAGCCCTGCACTGAATTGTTTGGGCTTAAATAAAATGTATCTTGATAGTTTACCTTAAAACTCTCTGTCCTTTTACTCAGTTCAGCTGAATCCTATGAAACAGATACGCAGCTTGGAGAAGTTCTTCACACCCCCACAAATGCTATAAATGGCCCTGATACAACATGTATTTATGTAACAAAATCATCTGCATTAATATCTTCCTTTCCTTTCTGCAAGAAGCACAGGAGGGACCCAAGATGACACATTTTCATGCATCCCCTTCCATTCTTTTTGCAAACGAGGCAGCAATGACAAGCCACGTTTTCCCTTAAAAAACAGGTCACTAAATGGCATGAATATGACATGACTATTAATAGGGTATTTGGCTGCAAACCTGCAGCCTCAGCTTTTGGGGGTCTCTTTTCTTTGGTTATTCGGTACTGTGTTAAGAATCAAAATTGCTTGGTAACAGGAGTTCTGGTCACTGTTGTTATCCCGATCTTCCAGAATGAAGAGGGCATTAAACCCAAAACATTTCCTCTACTTTTACTGAGAAGCCAAGAGACAGGTTGGCTGACAGGACCAAGTATGATGAATTGAGCCTTTAACCTCTTATTCACATCTGGCAGAACAAATTGAAAAATGGCCCCACTTGGCAGCTGTTTGCTGTCCCATTTGTCACCTTCATGTGGACTTCTACTTTCTAAATCACAGCCTGTGCCCAGGTACCCAGTCAGGTCTGCAGCTCAAGAAGAGGATTTGTGCTGCTTGAACAGAGCGATCTCCCAGGGCTGGTTTATTGGACTCAGATGGAGACATGCTGTCAGGAAGGTGAAGAAGAGTGAATTATAGCTACTGCTCCTGCTGCCACCAATAGGGTCAGAGAAGGTCTTGTCAATGCTAATGTGATGCTAACATCACCAAAATACCTGTGAAAATCAACAAGCATCAAGCTTCCTTGTTTTTCATATGGAGATATAAGTACCAACTCCGCCATTCCCTTATGGATACTGACAGCTGAAGGTGCTGCAGTCCTTCCTCGCACCAGGGATTACTGGGATGGCTCCCAGCTGTGAGCTGACTCCTTGGCAAGGTGTGTTATTCCCAAGGGGCTGTCCTGAAGAACAACCTCCTAAGCCTATTAAGCCATCATTGCTATCCCAACCTGCTGCCTGTTGCAGAAATGAATCCGGACCAGCAGCGAGATTCAAACTGATATTTTCAACAGCAGCTGTAAACTCGATAAGCTCCTTGTCCTCCTTTCCCTCCTCCCCATTCTTCCCTTTGGGGCTGAAACACGCTGAGAAAAGCAGTGCAGTGCTCTGTTTTCGGGATAATATGCAGACCACATGTATGTATGTATTAAAGGCTGTATGGAGTTATAATGAGCCAGGAGCATTTAAATGCAAGCCAAGGGGAATTTGCTGTTTCGTGTGGGCAGATTTCAATTGTAAGGTTGGCAGCTCTGGTATCCTCTTCACTAATGCCATGGGATGAGAAAAAAAAAAAAAAAAAGGCTTTTCTTCCAGAGCAGTTGATTACTGAATCTGTACCAGCTGTTCACCCTAATCCAAGCTTTCTGTCCTTACTCCTTGTAATAGAGGCATCCCCCACCCACTCTCACTTTCATGGCTCTTTTGTAATCTTTTAGGAAGGTGGTTAGCAGATATCAGCCACAGAGGGCAACGTAAGTGTCAGTACCAGGCGAGGCTTGTAACTAATTAATGAGAGAAAAAAGGCACCCTCAGGCATGTAGACCTTGTAGTGAAACTCAAATTCTATTTGCTGCAACATGGGGAAAAAACCATTATGAATCAGAAGGCAGAGAAACATTTTTTAACAGTGACACCTGACTCTCTGCCCAGCAAACCACGTGGGGTCAGAGCTGGAGCGAGTCCTGAGCTGGCATAGAGCTGCAGCTGTCCCTCCCACCCCACCATGAGCCAAGGGACCTGCACCCAGGCATGCGGCAGCAGTAGAGGAAATTAATCTCTTTTTTTTTTTTTTTTTCATAATAAAGGGGGAGGAAGGGGTGAGATAAGAAGTGAGCTCCTTCTGGGTGCTTCTCACTCAGCCTGCAATGTTATGTAAGGCTGGCACAGCTAATGCCTGCTCTGCTTTGCCATCAGCCTGGCTGTTTCACACAATTATTTCATCAGTCTCTCCTCCTAGACATCATAGTGCTATTGCAATTAGTCACATTTATTAGGATAGCAGCTAAAATAAAACTAGCAAGCACAGGGACTCTCTTACACAAGAGACTGGGTGAACACAGCTCCAGGTGGTCTCTGCCCCAGAGACCTTCAAATCTGGAGGAGGAGGACAAGGGACAAGGGAGTGACACACAGGAGCTGAAAGAGGGATGTGAAAGCAGCAGGAGAAATGCTGTTTCCATGAAGAGGTTTGGCAGGGGAGGGTGAATTTAAGTGGGAATGAGATGACTGGGAACGACAAGCAGCAGGAGAAAGGACATTGTAAGGGAAAGCAGCATGGAGGAAAAAGTAAAACAGTAAGTGACAAGCTGAAGAATGAAGGTTGTTGGTGAGGAAAAAAGGATTTGCTCAAAAAGACAGCCAGAACAGCAGATCCTCCCTATCTGCATGTCTCCTGCCTGTTTTGTCTGCTGCTGCTGCTGCATATTTTGGCTCTCTATCCAATTCCCTTGCAGTGTTTAGATTTCTCTGAAAGATGCCTCCTTCCCTGCTTACCTTGTCCTTCTGGGCTCAAAGGATTACCCCATGCTTTGTGACAGGGCAGCCAGTAACCTCCTTTCTGGGAATCTTGGTGGAGTTGCAGAGACTGAGTGTAATGCCAGAACCATGCAAACTGAAAAGCTGCATTAGCACTGAAGATTGTGTGTTAACATTTAGAAAACACAGGTGTGGAAGGCTCTGGGACACGGTGGAGAAGGCAAACTGTGACCTGAGACAGGAAAGATGGACAGCCATGTACAATCACATTCCTGTATGTTATAGCCATAGAAATGAAAAAATGAGCCCTTGAGATGACTACTTGACTTCCGGGAGCTGGAGATGCCGAACAGTTCGTGTGATACAGTTAACATTTAAAATCAGTATATATGGATATCTTACAGATAACTTGTTAGCTGACAGATGTTAATATTTAAAAGATGACTGTATGTGGTTCTTAGATGAATAGAGAGAGGACTAATAACACACAGTAATGGCAAATGGCATTGGTGACACTTCTGATGGACTATTGGATAACGCTCAAGTGCTGACATTCTCAAGAAAATATTGAAAAAATTATGAAGCTGTAGAGAAGAATTTTAAAAAATATTTGAGGAAAGTAGAATTTTAATTTGAGAAAATTCTGTTAAAAGGCTCAGGGTGCTTAACTGGTTATGTTTATGAAAAAAGATTGAAAAATTGCTTGTTTACAGTGTCAGTAACCTTCATGGTGAGAAAATATCAGGTGTAAAGAACTCTCTGTTTAGTGGAGAAACAATAGTTGCAAAGTGAAAGTGATCAGAGAAATTTAAATGAGAAATCAGGCATAATTTGTTTTGTAACGTAAGAATTATTTCTGACTGTACAAATTTTAAGTGCCAAAATTTTCACATCTGGATGTGTCAGATGAGGACTAAACTACTTTCTGAAAGATTCCTCCAGATACACGGGGGTTTCTTGTGATCCATTACAAATTATATTGAGTTGAATGGTTTGTGATAGAATTTGGTACTCCCTTTTTTTTTTTTTTTTTTTGGCATGAAGTCTGCAATCAACGATGGATTCAGTAATGCAGTCGCTTTGAGTCATATGGTCCTAAAACATCTGCCAGCAGGCTGTGCTGGTATGCACCAGCAGGAGCACCAATCCAAACACTAAAAACATGTTTGTTTGGACCAGTGTGTCTCCCATTTCTGTGTGCACTTCCTGAGTAGTCTAACAGGGGAGCTGGCTGGCATGAACCTTGGTGTCAAGAACGAATAAGGGCAAATATGTTCCAAAGTTAGAGCCAGTGAGTTTAGTAGTCAGTACTTTATAGGATTGCTGAAAACGAACTGCAGCTGCCAGGCTGTTTGTCTCAGCAACTTCTACCACCCCATTGGTCCTGTCGGGGAAAAAAATAAAAAAAAGGGAGAGAACATCCCATTTGAGCATAAGCCTGCTACAAAGCCTGCCCAAATAAGTATCAGTGCAGAGCCCTTTAAACCCTGTGGCTCAGTCCCACTTGTGGCAAATTTACCCCACGATGAATCAGTGCTAAAATTGTCACATCTCAGAAGCCTGTCTTTCCCTGCACAGCCTGCTCCTTTCTCACGCTTTCAAACGCACAGCCGGCCCATTTTGTACACAGCTGCCACGGTGTGATTTGCTTTGTGTTTATGCCTCAAGCTTTGCCTCTCTGTTTCCATGTCCACAGCCTCAGTCTATTTTATGCCATCCTAGATGGAACATGTTCAAGAGAAACATCCCCTTCAGCCACACGTGAGGGCATCAGAGCTGCAGTAACACCATAGAATTGAATTTAATTTATCTGATTGGCTCCAGGTGCTGTTGTGGGGTGAAGAGGTGTCCTTGCACCTATTCCCTATTGCCCACCTATTCCCATCCAGTACCCCACCAGGTGCGGCACAGCCGTGAGTTCCAGCATGCCAGTCTTTGGCAGCTTTGCTGCTGCATCCTGTTTATCATCTGTGCAAGGTGCTGATGCAGCATGGCAGGGGACAGACAGTGTGGCAGCCGGCCCCGGCACCCTGCAGCTCCCAGCTCTCTTTGCACGAGCATCACAGATTCAGATCCAAGCCCTGAGCTGTGGTGCAGACCCTGTATGGTAATGTGGATGTAAATTAGGAGCAGTGATTTTGAAGTGGGTGATGCAGCATTGGTGTGGAATGGAGTGCTGTGGTGAGAGAGATAGAGTGGGAGAAAGGGAGGGAAAGCTAAGGTAACCACAGAAACATGGTATCCTTGGATATTAGCAATCGTGACCTACTTCTGGCTATTCACTCACATTTTTTAGTGCTGTTGACAACGGAGGAGTAAGATGGACAGTTTAACGTTCTGAGGGAAAAAAAGGAGGCATTTCTATTTTCTAGGATCAGGATTATCCATTCTAATATTCAGCCTATGCAAATCTTTAACAATTTTATTCACTTACAAAACGTTGTTTTCATTCCTGCTTTGTATACTGTAGTAAGTGTGTTAATAATACATTGCTGAAATATAATTCACAGAGCTGTATTGCTGCATGTATAGTGTAGATTGGAATGACTGACTGGGGTGTCGTCATGCATGTATAAACTAGCTGTTGTCAGTGATGCTAATCTTAGTCCATGTTTGATTTAGATCAGAGAGAAGCTCTTGTTCACACGTGGTATCTGAGCCCGCAGGGCTCTTCGTGACCCTGCTGCAATTCAGAAAACATCTCCACTAATATCAGTGAAATCACACTGTTGTAAATGCAGGAAAAAAAAACAAGCCCTGGGCTTCAGTGGCATATGGAGAATTTATACTACTATGTAACTAAGAACAACTGAGCCTGTCTGTTTTATGCCAGATTGAATATCTCTGTCAGACCAAAAATTGCAAGGAAAATGACCATGGAATTCACAGTCGTTCTTAAATGATCAAAGAGAGTGCTTTATTCATAAACAAAAACAAATGAGAAGACAAGAACGTTGCTTCTTTTGAGCAGTATATGTCCATTGTAAAGAGTGGCAAATATGTAATTTAGGGCTTCAACTGAATACCACTGAATCTTTCACTTCAGTGGACCATAAACCATTGCATTTCAAAAATCTGTGCCTAGTGTATTAACAAAGAAAGAGATAGAGATTTAAATCCACAACTTTAGCTTCTATTCATCTTTTATTTTTTACAATTCTGTACCAAAAAAAAAAAAAAGGTCAGGACTTGTCAAGGTGGTTTTAATATTTTTCTCAGCTGCATTTCTTTTCTGCATTTGCAGTCTCAAACATTTAGTCTATGCTGCCAAAATGAACCAGAAAGAAAAGAATCTGGAAGTAAGTGGTAGGGAAAGTGTAGCTTTCCAGCATGATTTTTTTTTTTTTTTAACTAGGTGAAGACAAGATGTTTTTCCTGAATACTATTCCAATACTGGGTATATGCAAAGCATTGAAATCCATATGTAGTTTATAGCTGCTATCTTTTCCAGAGCTTTGATCTCTACAGCAGTGTATTGACTGAAGACATGACTTGAAGAAATCCTGCAGAGCCCTTTACTTACACCAAACATGGCTCATATCAGGTTATTCATTCTCAGAGCACTAAATGAAGTGCTTAGGTTTGACTATTCCCACTTCATGGGTGGAAAGCCTGTGCTAGATGATGGTTAGGATAATCAATCTAATGCCTCATAATGATTAATTTTGTAGAACTGAGTAGAAATTCATGACTTCCTGGTCTGACAGAGCACAAGACTGAGTCCTTGCCTTTACAAACACAGACCCCAAGATTTTCATTCTTTCTTTTACCTGCTCAGTTAGGACTCCTAGTCAGCTGATTTCTGCTGATGATTTAAGCATTGTCTCATGCAGAGTTGTAGAATTATAGAACTGTTGAGCTTGGAAAAGACCTTAGAGATCATAAAAATCAACCTTATGAGGTCACAGCATTTTTTTTTCTAAACAGATACCAGCTTTTCTTAAACACAGATAATGCTTTGATCAAGTTTAGACTGTCTGGATTGAAATCTTGGCCCCACTGAGGACAGGAAGAGTCTTACCACTGACACGAGTGGGTTATGATTAATGAAACTAAATCTCTGCCACTGTTCTTACCAGGAGCCTCGTCTACTCTACCTGGTAGAGCATGACACACACAATGCTACTCTGGCAGTAAATATATAAACAGTGGTGGAAACAATAGAAAATCTGGGACAGGCACTAAACACTGCCTCCTTCTGCCTCCTCTCATCCCCCACTACCAGCACAGACGTCCTGGGGAGAGCATTAAGTATGCACAAGGAAGCAAACATGGAGAGGGGGGAACGTGTCAGTGGGCTGTAGATAATGCTGAGCTCAATGTGCAGTTTTGCAGTGCTGTCTAATGCCTATGTCCTCAGGGAAGCAGACTTTCTTATTTTGAAAAGGGCTTGTGCAGCAGGTTAATGAAAGATTTTTCACAAAAGCCTGTCTCAACAACCTATTAGTAACACAGCCTTATGACAGACTGAGAGATATTTCTAAAGCTGTTAGCTTCATTTATTGTGGTTGAACTGGGTGATCTGAATTTTTTTTTTTTCAGAGGAAACTGGCGTTTTTTTGTTACACTACAAATTTGGTGGTTTTCAATTAAAAATGCATGGCACAGAAGACTGTTAGGTCAAAAATCTGATCTTATTCCTGATTTTCCCTGCACCATACTACACTGTCTCTACTAGAGGGTCTTATTCATTGGATAGTTTTTCCAACAAGCCTGTAAATTTCCTTCCCCATTTAAATCATTACTTAATTTTTCTTTCTTCTAAAGGGGAATTTAAAATATAATTTACATAACAAGTCACTCAGAGCCCATTGTGTGTCAAATAAAGAAACCCTGCCATAATTTATCCTTTCCAGCTGACAGGCTGAAAGAAATGTCTTGAAAGGGACATATGCAGTTATTAAAGGGTTTTTACTTTTCTTTTCTTTACCTTTTTTTTTTTTTTTTTTTTTAAAAGATATAGTCACGTGCCCTTGTCATAAACTACAATTTTTAAATACTAGACTGTGATATCTGGACTTTATTCTTGAAAACATGCAGAATTACAAGCAAATGGCTTGTAGGAGGAAAGTACAAGAAAGAGGCAAGACTAATAAAAGATCCATGATGAAGTAAAATGCTGGTAAACTGGTTCTTGCATTCTGTACATGAGCAGTTCCATTGATGTTAAGTAAAACACTAACACCAGATCCTTTAATTCTTATTCATCTGCTTGATGTTGAAAATGTGCTTTGCTGCTTGGGATTCACAGTGAAGAGTGCTTTGAAAGGCTAAGTTGTAGGTAATTGGCAGAATTTTAGCTTACAATTAATATCAAACACCTGAAGCTGTAAGGAACATTTGGGCAGCAGTAAAGCCTTATAACTTATGAAGTGCCCAAGGTGGTGAAATATTCAATAGCAGTTGGTTTTGGTGTACAGGTCACATATCAAGGTGGCAACAATTTGCCTATGGTAGTTGCATGTACCTCCAGTTTCACACTGTCCCATGCCGTGGCATAGCATTATCTTCACTGGTTACAAAGCTCCTGCTTCTCAGCAGAGAAGTGGCAGTCTCTCACAGTGACAGCAACGTGCGGCAGTCAAGGTGACAAGAAAGTATCTGTGATGAAGAGGAACATGCAAATGCAAGTTTTCCCTTGAAGAAGGTGGAGTCTACAAGGGTTTGACCCTACCTGTGAGCACTTATGAGCTGAAAGGTTTGAAATCCTTTAGCATCAAGAACAGACAAGTCTGTCCATGGCTTCCTTCAACAGTAGGTATCTCTTCCTGGAGTCTCCATGAGAAAATTAGCCTCGTGTTTGCAGCTTTTTGCCAACGATATAATTTGTGGGAACACTGGGTATCCCACTGTGGAAAATCTAAGAATAACATTACTAACGTAATCCTTATGAATTCAAGCATTGGCTAGAGCCCTTCAGAAGCAGTAGAAGGGACATGACACATCCTACAGCTAGCATGGCAGCTTCAGAGTGCATGGACAGCATACGCACAATGCCACTAAGTGATATAAATACTCCTCTTAGCAACTCCCTGTTGATACAAGCTGTTCACAAGAGATCCAGGCTAAAACTATCCACAGACAGAAGGAGCCCAAAAGGTTAGGATTTTTCAGATGGAAAGTATGCAAGGTCTGCAAGCTCCCAGTTACTAATTATCCAGTACTTCTTTGAGTACAATTTTCTGTTATGAGCTAATCTCTGTACTTTTGCCCACCAAACACACCATACTCTGGGGATAGTGAGGTTCACCCTTACAAGAATGACATAAAACTTAGCAGAACTCTTCCGTGCCATATCCCTACATCTGCTATGTGAGGACAACACACATGCACCAATCCCGGCATCATATCTCACCACAGTGTGAAGTACACACCATAACTGCAAGCATACTGTGCCTGCACAGCAGCCTTTAGCAGGGATCCCCATTCAGTCAAAAGGCCTTAAAGCCAACCACAGTCCCCAGATACAGCCTAAATAATAAAAAGGAGATTGCAGAAGTACCTTCAACAGGACCGAAGTCATAGTGGAGATCCCACAGTTGGAGGCTATGGCTACATATGACTCCACACTGACTGGGGAAGACACCTTCTCTCAGAGCAACTCAGCAAAGTATTTCTGCCATTTATCACCATGCTCACTGGCAACACTACAGCAATGCTTTATGCAGGCAAGAACAGGTCACCCAAGGCCTCATCCAACCTGGCGTTGAACACCTCCTGGCATGGTGGTAGTGCCAGGCAGATATAGAGGGTTGGAGTGTCCATCATGGCATCTCTGTCATAGGATGTAAGTTGCATTGTCCAGAAAGGCAAACCATCCCAAAGTACTAGCTGCTTAGAGCAAGCTAGTAAGTGGCCACTAATCTTTGGGAATTGCCACCTCTTCCCAAAGATCCCTAGTATCAAATACGATGGTAGTGAAGGAAATAAATTATTTTTTCCTTCAGTATGTTCTTAGCAGGATAACAGGTACAGTACTTCTGGCACTGGGCTACCCGATAAATTCTAAAATGAAAAGACAAAGGGTTAGCATTCACAAAGCTCATTATTGTGCTGTGGATCTCAGCACAGGGTGAATTTTGAATGGGAAAGGGGCATTACTATAGCAACATATAATGCAAATACATAGTCATTGCTTCCAGAAGCTCCTAGAAGTTGCAAAGAACTAATTTTCCTTTGGATAGCTCTTCTTTTTCCTAAAACAGTTTTTGTGAAGAGTTGGCTGCAGGGAATGGGCATCTCTTTTCCCTGCTTAGATTACTGGTGACTGGAGGCATTTGCAAGATTATTACAATTTTTAAATCTTGGTTTTGTACATCTTAGGATAGCATGTGCTTTTCTGGAAAAGCTGCTCATTGATTAGAGCACAAACTTGGATGCTCAGAATGCTCCTGGCTAGCTACAGAGTTGGATGACCTTGGATAAGTTACTTAACCACTACACATTAGTGAAAGACATCTTCCCCTTGTAAAGTTTATGTTAGAAGAATATAAAAGACTGTAAACTACTAAATGTGTTACAGTGGACAATATACATTTAAAACAGATATTTTTGCATTGTCAAAGAATAGATCTTAGATGACAATACTTGGTATGCTTAATCAGACAAACACTGAAATAATAGTGAGCTGATCAAAACTGTTCTGTATAACCTCAGTGAGGATGTAGCAAGTTGTCCTAACTATACTTGTTTTGGAGAATATCTTGACAGAAAAGGACCTTCCAGTCCAGAACCAGAAGCAATCTGTATAGCTGGCAGCCAGATCTCCTGGTTTCTATTTCTTTTATTAATTTGTGCCTTCATGTATTCCTGGTTCTTCCTGTGGCAGGATTTTCAAAAGTGAATACACAACTTGGATGCTTTAATTTCTAGAGAGCTCTGAGGTGCTCCCTCAATGTCCAGATGCACCTGTCACAGGATGCAAGAACAGGAGAGCAGGAGACGCAGACCCTGAAATAGGCTCAGAGGTCAGTCTCTTTTCACCCTGCAGAAATGCAGATGTGCAAGGCCCTATGGTGGTTTTCCAGTTACCTGCCCCACCACCTTTTGAAATAAACCCTGGCTAGGACTCAGAACACTGGAAGTTAATAAATGAAGCTTTATATTTACAGCTTTGCACAATATACAAGCAGATATTTACAAGGTACAACAGATATTTACAGATATATACAATAAAAAGGTAATACAGAAACACCACACCCCTCCCAGAGACCAAAATCCCCAAGAAGGGTAACCAACCCCCCCCTACCGCCTTTCCCCCCTTCCCCACTCTTATCTCACCACCTGTTGATGCTGCAGATAATCTGAGGTAGATCGGCCAGGGGAGTTAGCAGTAGGAAAGAAATTAGTAGTATTACTGAGAATTAGCTACCAAGGCAGAGACAAAGGAGACCATGCAAAGAGCAACTACAGCCAGAGCAGTCTGAAACCATCTGCACTATCTATATTTTGGTTATAACTTTTTAAAACAACGTTTTTTTTCTTTCTAAGTAAAGTTCTAGTGAAGTGACATACTGTGTTTTCCTCTCTCAGCCAATAGTCTAATTTCTCACTCAAATTNATATATATATATACAATGCCAGAATACATAAAAAATGGCATTCTGCATTTTTTTGCTATCCTATAACATGTTAGAGACAGACAGAAGAGTATCAGTCAGATCTGTTTAACCCAGGTAAATGTGATCACTTCATCCCTGGGTATTGAAGGGTTTTAAGTAGTAACCAACTTGCTCATGTGAACAAGCAGTCATTTGCCTGATGAACTTTGAACAGTACAAAACAGGCAGAAATAGCAGGTAAATAATGAGACTTCCTTTGGTTTTAGGAATAAGGATTTTCACCATCCAGCTGAAGTATCCTGCTCTGGGACCGTCTCCATTCAATAATTCCCTCAGGAGAAATCAAAGGAAAATGCATTGATTGGCTATGGAACAATCTGCCAACAGGGGAGACTTACACTGCTCCTATTTAGCATTTAGCCTAGACTAGAAAATATGGAAATTAATTTGCTGTTAAGATGTCTTTAATCTTGTTTAATACAATCGTAGATATTTTTCATATCAGAATAGAATTAATCTTCTCCATCCAGGATGAAAAGTCTGTCTCCAACATTATCGTTAATGTCACAACCTGCCCTCCAGAAAATGTGGGGCATTGCACTGAGATCAACCTCTCCTCCTTGTCATGCTATGTTCTCTTCTTTCCATGCAAAGAAACTAAAGCACAGAGCCTGGCTGCACAACTGTGCGCTGCAGAGGAGGACAACTACTTGTGACCTGGCAATAGGACAAGGAGTGCCCAAAATCTAGAAGGAAATTGAAGCAGCACCAAAACCATAGGCCCAGAATCCTAATCTGTTTCCACCCCACGGGTTACCAGGGCAGAAATGGTCTGCAGCACAACTTGCCCTGCCAGGGCACCTGTCTCAGACACACAGCAGTCTGTAATGGCTTTGGTCACCTTATCAAGCACTAGGAGAAGAAGATATTACTATCTTCTTACAAAGTAAAGCAACCAATGAGTCAAACGAGTCATATTCTCAGATGAAGTCTCCCTTCTGGTGCTGTATTTTACTATGATCTATTAGTTTTGCATCAAATTCTTGTTCTGTAGGAAAATTCTTTTCTGGAAATAAAGTAAATGAACAAAGGCTGAGAAAGACTCCTTTTGGTTACTTCTATTACTGTTCATGCAATGCTAGTACCTTGCAGTCCTCCTCAGAGCAGCATCCTTGGACTATGCTTCCTACAAGCCTGGGTCTGATGCCCATGTAACCAGGTCTAAGTAGTCCTGCAATGTTCGGTGTACTATACTGGCACCTAAAAAGATGAATAGTCTCTGGACAATTAGTTAATAGAAATATAGACAATACATTTAATATATAAATATAAGATAAAAGCCAAAATAGAAAACTTTCTCCTTTTCATTCCTTTTCCCTTATTTAGAATCATAGAATAGAATTATAGAATGGTTTAGGTTGAAAGGGACCTCAAAGATCATCCAGTTCTGACCTCCCACCATAGGCAGGGACACCTCCCACTAGAACAGGTCACTCAAGGCCTCATCCAACTTAGCCGTGAANCAAGGCCTCATCCAACTTAGTTGTGAACAACTCCAGGGAGGGAGCAGCCACAACCTCCCTGGGCAACCCGTTCCAGTGTCTCACCACCCTCACTATGAAGAACTTCCTCCTAACATCCTGTTTAAATCTCCCCTCATCCTGTCATTACAAGACCTTGTGAATAGTCCATCCCCAGCTCTCTTGTAGGCCCCTTTCAAATACTGGAAGGCCACTAGAAAGTCTCCTTGAAGCCTTCTCTTCTCCAGGCTGAAGAGCCTCAACTCTTTCAGCCTGTCCTCATAGCAGAGGTGCTCCAGCCCTCTGAGCATCTTTGTGGCCCTTCTCTGGACTCTATCCAGCAGCTCTATGTCCTTCTTGTGTCAGGGGCTCCAGAACTGCACACAGTACTCCAGGTGGAGTCTGAAGAGAGCAGAGTAAAGGGGGACAATCCCCTCCCTTGCCCTGCTGGCCACACTGCTCTTGATGCCGCCCAGGACACAGTTGCTGCCTGGGCTGCACACACACACTGCTGGCTCATGTTGAGCTTTTCATCAACCAACGCCCCCAGGTCCTTTTCCTGAGGGCTGCTCTCCAGTCATTCACCACCCAGCCTGGATTTGTGCATCGACCCAAGCTGTGTTGAGACTCTTCTTTTAAATATTTTTAGAAATAATGAAGTAACTGATGCATTGTAATGCCAGCAGAGGCCTCACCATCGCACCCTAAGGCATTGCTCTGCTATTTCAGGTTTTGAAAGAGTGCAGTTTAATAGAATGAGAAGATCAGAAAGCTTTGTTTTTGTCCTAACTTGATGTCTGAGTCCTCTAGGATATGCTCAAATGCCCTGGGACTTCCACTTAAAAGATCTAAGCATTATTCCAGCGCTGTAAGAGAAAACTCTTGAGCTGGGACCATGCTTCATCTCTAGAGACAAAGAAGCTTTAGGGTAATAATTTCCTTGCCCAGGGACTTGAAGGATGTTTAAGGCATCATTGTGCCTGAGGATTTTAAGTTATATCAGGAACCAGAAGAGCTACTGGCATACATCAGAGTAGTTTCCATAGTCCAAATCAACCCAGAGCCTCCAGAGCAGCATATGCTACAAAGCATCCTTTCATCCCTTCCATATTTGCTGGGCCTCATAATGCATTGTTTTCAAAGGCACAACAGAGATTGTTCTTGTCTCTTAGTTACTCAGCTCTGGTCCACATGTGCCTTTAGAAATGTACGCCAAGACCAGACTTGGAGCAGAATCTGCCACTGTTCAGCTGGATTTCCAATTTCAAATTGTGACTCATACAAACTCACTAAAGAAAATATGTAGAGGGATCTCATGTAACACAAATAATTACTTATGGTCATAACTAAACAACTGTTACACAGTGTGAGTGGCTGTGCTTCTCTTTCTATATCTAGGTAATCAAACCCACACTAGAAATAATAAATATATAATAAACAGGTAATTAATATAATAAAAAAATCTCAAGTGTAGTCATTCAGACTTTAAATTCATTGCCATAAATTCTGCTTTCCTGCCATCATCAATGAATATTCAAGAAAAAGCACTTGCAAAAATAGCTCACTTTAATTAAGCAATAGAGAATATTCATAGAATTGCATTTGGTATTCATAACTGTTAAAACCACACCAGAAATCTTTCTTTAATAAATTTGCCCACTCTAGCAGACCATGGAGACCTTCCATCCAACCTCTGTCCCTTACCAAAGTGCTTGAGTGCTCTGCAACCAGAAACAAGGACCTTCTGTAATGATTTCCTTTCGATATTCTGTTTGGTGCTACTTCATATCCACAAGAACCTAGGTATTTTAAAAATATTGTTTTCTGCCCTCATATTTATCTGACATTTGGCATCAAAGTCCCTTTGCTGAGCAAGATGATTTAAGCAGCTGAAGCAGTCGCCCAAAGCAGTGGCAAAGGGGGAAACACGAGTGAAGATTTGCTTTCTGTGAACATGTACTGTAAATATTGGGAAAATTCAAATTAATGGCTACCCCTGGCAGAAATCCAGGAGCATGTAGAAGCTTTTTGTTCAAGAAAACTGTGAAAACTTCCTTTTTATTAAATCTTACTGTTGTCGTGAATTTTGTGGACATCCTTTGTAACCAAACAGGGATCTGTAAAACCCATTTCCATGCACAAGAAGCAGTCAAAAAGCGTGATAGTTCCTGTCCTGCCAAAAAGCACACACTGATGTTAGAAAGCTGATATTTAGCTGATACAGCTAAAATTAAAAAATAAAATAAATAAAAAAAAAAAAAAAAGGGGGGGGGAGGGGAAGAAGATGACAGGGGCATTTAGCCAAGAGCAGAGGAGTTGCAAGATTTAGGGTGCAAGGTCAGTGTCCACGGCTCTGGGCTCTCTCTGGAGAGACTGTCTATACCCATAGGCTGTGCTATCATCAGAAGATGTGGGATGAAAAGGCAAATGGAGGAAGGAAGAAAAACGTTCCCAATCTACCTCAAAAAATGGTGAAAAGTGGTGTCGTACTTCTGCCAGCCATGTGGGAAGGTCACAGAGCAGACAGCCACAGCTGTGCCTCGGTGCCCTCTGTTTGCTTAAAGCAGAGGAGGCAGCCCTTCCTGTGCGTTTGACACGGGCTTTAGTAATTAATTGCATTCGAATTTCCTGCTAACACGAGTGGAAAGAGCAGCTAAGGCAGGCTTCTTTAGGGAGACTCATCGGTATGGAAGTCACATACTCCCATGCATCTATTTAAGAAATGTGTTGGTGCAGTGGTGGGAGCACAGTGACTCAGTGCAGGCAGCGGCAGCAGCGGCGGAGTGGACCTCCTGTGGCCTCCAACCCCCACTACCGCCGCTGCCTTGCCCGCCCACCTGGCTGCAACCTCCTGTCTTCCTCTGCCGTCAGAGGCAAAGACGAACTTTCAGTGACTCTCTTCCTTGTGGCTCCACCTCAGCCCTCTTCTCCTCCAGACTACGGAGGAACCCAGCAGGGGCACACTGCGGTGTGCTGGGAATGGGGTGGGGAAGGTGGGGTGCAATGACAGCTTCCTCCCCGGGAGAAGTGGTGAATTCCGTTTGTGACCTGGTGCAAGGTTTGCAGTACCCTGTAGGACCCAGCCTGTCCCAGAGCTGATGGCACAGTGGGAGGCCCAGAGAGCTGCAACAGCCCAGTAGCTTCCTCATCTCTCCTGAAGCGCTGGGATGAATCTAACCACAGCGCTGCGGCGTCTTGGACAGCAGGTCCGCAGCAATGTGCGCAAGTTGTAACCCGCGGGGGTGCAGAGACTCTTTTTCTGCTGTTCTGCACCTCGCAAGGTAAAATAAAGTGTGGACAGTATGTGGTTAAGGTAAAGGTAAGAATATAATTTCATTAATAATAATATCAGATCAGTGAATAGCCACTTATAATTTGCTTTGGTGTTAGTTTTTCTCCTTCTCCAAAACCATCTCCTGGAGATAACTTAGGAAGCTGAGGCATTAGGCAAGGAACGACTGTATCCAAATGGTTTAGTTCTAATACAGGCCTACTTGGAGTGCCTAGGGACAGTTTTAAGTTGAAATGGATTTTAGTGTTCGTAATGTCTATGATTACACTCTGCCTCAGAAATCCCTTGAGGTTAGGCAAGTAATACATATCTAGATGCAGAAACATTGTAAGAGTAACATTGTGTCTCAGGTATATAAGAAATTGCGCATCCACAGGAAGAATTCCTTATTTTGTTTTTCTTCCTGAAGAGAAAAAACATGCGAGCAAGAACAATTTGTGTTTCGCAAAGTGCTGTGTGAGCCTAGTCTCAAAATCAACGTTAGCTGTAGAAGGCCATCAGTTCAGACAAAACAACTAAACACAGAAAACAAAGTAAACCAAACTCAAAACTATCCTGACCAGCAAGAAAAGGATTTCACCAAAGCGAAGGAAGTAATGTCTGAAAAATTCTTCAGAAAAGCTGCTCAGGAAGGCAGCTCCTCAAGGGCTTCTAGCTCAGGAGTGAGTGGAAGAGACCCAAGGGTTTATCTGCGATAACAGTCTTGAGAATAACCTGTCATTGTGCCCCAGAAAAATAACACTGATTAACCTATCTATAATCAGGATTTCCCCCCTAATAGAAGAAAGGAGCAGAGAACAGCTTGTCAGAGTGTTTGCTTTCTTCGCTGTTGACAACACACCCTTGCAAGTGGTACACCTAGAGAGACAGTACAAGATAGCAGTAACTGCAGAGCAGTTAGTGGAGGAAAAAAAAATACCTTGATGGAAAGCTAGGAACATTTATATCCAATTGCCATTTTTGAATGGAGCTAGGAGGACAATTTCCCTGCCTTTTTACCTATAAATAAATTAATAGAAAGATATTCAAGTGCTGGTGAGACAATGGACATTTTTTCTGACTCTCAGTAAGATAACCTGGCTATATGAAGGACTATCACTGCCCTGTGGTTTTTTTTTGAGCCAAAGAGTCTCAATGGATTGCTCAGAAAACAAGGTTAGACTGAGTAAATAAAAGTGAGTTCATATGTTGGCCTCCAAGACCAAATTAAAGCATTGACAATTCATATGCAAGCATACAGACAGGAAAATGCAAAAAGTTACCATCATGATTGTTCTTGCCCAGCTCTGTGAAGGGGCTTCATGCTCTTAGAAGGGGCTTCATGCTCTTAGAATGGGCTCAGCTCTTTCTGAAAATCAGCTATTGTTAATGAGCTAATTTGCTAGTGCTCCTCCAGGCCCTGGGTCAACTTCTCCGTGTCTGATGCACCACAACAGTGGGCATTTGTCAAGAGTCAAATGAGGGGGAAGCCTCAATTCTCGACTTATATAGAGTGCTGTGGGAAGGACTGGCAGTTAAATAAAACTTACTGCAAGTAACTTCACAGAAGAGTTGCTACACTCTTGACAGCACATCAGTGTGGTGTTATGCTTCTTGAGAAGCTGAATGCATGCTAGGTGGGAAGGCCTCTTCATTTTTTGCATGCATCTGTGTAATTTTCTTAAGCTTGCTGCTATTTTTGGTCATCTTCTGTGTCAGCAAAAGGAGAAAAGGTTTGTCCTTGTTGATGCTGAACACAGATGTCTTTCCTTCGGCCTGACCCGTGGTTATTTGGGCTCTGTAGCAGAGGAGAGGAAGGAGGGAAGAGGTGAAAAATTTCAGTTTTAGCAGCTTTGCTTGCTAGTGCCCAGCACAGAGCAAAGACTGCAGCATGCAGTGGTGCACTGCACCACTCCAGCTGTCACTAGTGGTATCTTTAGACAATTCTACGAATAGGGACTTGATAACAAACCCAAGGGTGTTTTTTCCATCGTGAGACCTGCTGAACTGACCTGCTTGCACAGTTCCCTTTGCAGCAAATCTCTGCTATAAGAATTTCTCTCTTCAAACATGATAAAGATCCTTTCCACTGTGGCAGTTACTGTAAAGTGGGGTGACAGCTTGATACCTTACAGTGAAAGCTGTTTAAGGATCTGTGCTCTTGCACTCAAGCAATAAAATTAAGTAAACCTCTGACAGTCTTTTCAACATTGAGTTGGTCTGTATGATTCTAACCACTGTGTATTATCAATGCCTCTCAACATTGCACTGAGCAATGCAAGAAATTTAACATGTTTAACAGATTATTTTTGTATCTTAGTCAAATGTGAACTTTTATTGGGATTCAAGGGATTACTCTTAATCCCCAAGCATCCAAAGAAGTTGTGAGTAGATGGAATATAATCTGAAGCTGTTCTAGTATCCAGTAGCTGTGATTTTAAATGCAAGACCATGATTAGAGAAAGTAGGATTGACACCTGAGCTCTGGTTGTTGAAAGGAGACATGACTGATAGCCAGCTAAATGTGATTTCCAACAGAGGATCAAACAATCAGCTTAACCTGGGTATGCAAAGAGAGGAATCTTAACATTAATGTAATTTGTGCTGAGTATGGTGCCAAGATAGGACCCAGTATGTGATTTTGGAGATGAATCAGGTAAGGAGTAGGTGCAGTAAATGTGCTTGATGAAGAGATTCCCAGTGATAAACTGGAGGTGATTTTAACATGATGTGGCCATGGGCTACTAATCTGAATATGATCTGGATGGAGTTGCCTCAGCTGTGTTAGTTTGTTAATTAGGGGACAAAATTAAATAGCTGTAATGATCTCATTGGCTTTGCACGTTTTGTGATTCCTGGTGAGTATGGTTCCTGTGATGAGCCTTGTATAGCTCTGAAAGTAAATGAGTGCCAAAGTGCATGCTAGAGTAGTTCCTAAGCCAAGGAGCAGCCAATTACCAAACAATATTCTGTCTTCAAATAAATAATTTATAATATTTTGTTCTTTCATGAAAATATTTGAAAGATGAGGCCATTAAGATGATTAGAGGGCTGGAGCAGCTCTCCTGTGAGAACAGGCTACTAGAGTTGGGGTTCTTCAGCCTGGAGAAGAGAAGGCTCTGAGGAGACCTTATAGTAGCCTTCCAGTATCTGAAAGGGGCCTACAGGAAGGCTGGGGAGGAACTATTCTCAAGGTCTTATAATGACAAGATGAGGGTAATGGGTTTAAACTGGAAGAAGGGAGATTTAAATGGGATGTTAGGAAGAAGTGAGGGTGGTGAGACACAGAAACAGGTCACCCAGGGTGGTTGTGGCTGCTTCCTCTCTGGAGGTGTTCAAGGCCAGGCTGGATGAAGCCTTGAGTGACCTGTTCTAGTGCAAGGTGACCCTGCCTATGGTGGGGGGTTGGAACTGGATGATCTTTGAGGTCCCTTCCAAACTAAACCATTCTTATGATTCTATGATACAGTGGGGCAGAAATCAGCACTATTCAGTGGGATGGCTGCCATGAAGGTTTTCACTGCAGTTTTCTGTATCATTTAATGCCAGGAGATGTAATGTAGCATTTCAACATTTTACCAGTTTTAAAAAAAATGTGCAAGTAATCCTTAAGTTAAGGCACAAATCCCTAGAATTTGAGCCTTTTTTTTTTTTTTTTTGGTTAGTTTTGATCAGTAAAGCAAAGATTGCAGTAGTGTTCTCCTCCTCTAACCACAGAATTGTTTCCGATAATGTTTGCAAAGTTTTGTTTGAGGACAGGGTAGTTGCTGGTGTAAATAGAGCAAGATATAGGCAAGAAGCCCAAAGGATGTGAAAGCCTGGACTGCAGAGAGATTTGGGGCATGCATAAAGGCCTTGCCAAAAAGAGATGAGGGAGCACAGGGAAGGAGAAGCAAGAAAAGGAGGTAATTACTTCTGTGAAATAAGGGATAAACAAAGATGCCTGAGAAAAGAGACAAAAAAAATCTGCAGTGACAGACTCAATGAAATCCTTTAGATCTGTCTTCTGCTATTGAATACTCTGGTACCAATTTTTCCATTGCAATCTCTTAGCATTTTTTTCCCAGCAGTTTTGAATCCACTAGGTGGATTCCCTTTTTCTGAAGAAGTGTTGAGCTTCGATTTCAATTCTCCTTGGTGGGAGACCTAAAAAGTTGTAAGGGAGAATTAGTGCTGGTTTGCTTTGAGCAGGGTATTTCTATTTAGTAACTGGATGTCTGGGACATTTTTCTGTAGACCATTCCTCACATTATGAAGGCTTTCTCTGCCTTGGTGCCTAAGGTAGCTGAGAAAGTGCCTTTACTCACTTTAACACTCATTTTGTCCACTGATACCAACTATCCACAGCCAGGCATGTTAACCCCAGGAAGAAATATCCAGATTTAAATTTTAAAAAGCACCAAAACCATTTATACCTGGTCACACTGAGTTTCAGTCTTACGCTGTTACAGCAATCACAGAATCACAGAATCAATCAGGTTGGAAAAGACCTCCGAGATCATCGAGTCCAGACTCTTAAGGATACAGAAGTGGGCTGGTATAATAGAAAGTGTATGAACTTGGACTCATTATTTACCCAGATTTTAGACTTGCATACATGCCTCAAAGCAAACACAAAGTTTTAAATTTCTGTCACTGTGTTCAGATTTTACTTAGAAGAGGAGGAAGTAAAAAATAACTTGAGCAAACCTACATACTGCCTAAAATGCACTAGTCTTAGCTGCCAGAGCTGCAGTGTAGAAACCAACTATTTCAGAGAGAGTCTTGCCTTGTTCAGCATCCAGACAGGGCATGGGGTCAAATGCTTGAAAACCCTAGGCTTTTGGGTTTGGTTGGGTTTTTTTTCAGATAAAATGCTCCCTGTGCCATAAAGCCTCTTGAGAAGGGTCAGGGTGAAGGCATTGCAGGTAGGAGGCAGCATGGCAGACACCTAAGACCTTTCCTCCATTCTCCTCCATCCTCAACAGCCTTCACAGGCAGCTGGAATGCTTTCCTCCAGCCCTGTGCCTGCGCATGCTTGGGGCATCTGTGAATGCCAGTGCCTGGGGACCTTCCAGAGAAGTTGTGGCAGTGGCTGGCACAACAGGGCAGCTATGGGAGGCCAAGGAGTGGCAGCAGTGACATGAGGGACGCTACTTCCTGCCCCCAGTCACCCATGGCCTGGCAGCATCTCACAGAAGCTCAGTGCAAAGCCTTGTAGGAAATGTTGCTTCCCACCCAATGCTGTCATGGTGACAGGGAAACAGGCCCAGTTTCAGGCTCTTTTCTTGGCAGCAGTGTCTGAAAGGAGCAGCCAATGCGTGGGTGCTTAAGTCAGCCCTGCTCCACACACTTATCACTGTAATCATGCACACACACACACACATATATTAAAATACATATATACACAGATTTTTTGCTAGAAAGCCCTTGCAGAACCCGTTTCAGGAAATAACCTAAGTGATTGATATGAACCAGAGAACGAAGAAGGCAGTTTAGGAAAGGGAAATTCTAGTTTTGGGAAAAAAACACTTGTGCAATGCTCATCGTTCAATCCAAAGCAGCATTTGGTTCTTTCCACTGCTGCCAGCTGTGCAACAGGCGTGGGAGGAGCTGGATGCTGGGTGGGGAGGCAGCTCCAAGCTGAAGAGTTCCCCCTGGAGCTCCCAGAAGCTCCTTAGTCATGTGCAGGAAAGCAGTTTCTGCAGAGAGTGGCTCTTTAGGTGAAATGCAGTGCGTCTTGGCATGCCAGTGATCTTGCATCCCTGCTGGTTAACCTTGCAGTGTTCATAGACCAGGGAACATTCAGCTGTCAAAAGGAGACACATCTCACCACAGTGGGGAAAAAGTACTAACAGTGACCTGCTGAACACATTGGCTGCAGGCAGCTGCATACGGACTGCTTATGTTTGTGGCTTATGCATCATTTTTACTTGCTTTTGCAGAATTAATAGAGTGAGATCTCATAGTTTTTCTTGTTAGTTCTTTTCCTGAAAAAGATTCCTGTATACTGCAGCCACATACAGAAGTGACCCTGAAAGAACAAAGCAAATTGTGCTTCAACAGGGAGAAGACTCTGGAATAACATCTGGTCTGCAGTGCAGGGATATTTTATCTTTTGTAACGCTGTGCTAAGATTCAGCCTTGCTTTAGACTGGATTAGTCCAAAGACTTCCCTGATTCAGAATATAGTGAATTGTGAATTCAGAGATAGTTTAGTTTTCCTTTATTCTGGTCATAAATTGAAGATGTGATTAAAAAATAAAACAAAATATTCCAGTATAAAGCAAGAGTATCCTGTTGAAGATACCAGAATTTTACCAATATAAAACTCTACAGACTTTTTGGTCCTGTACTGGGTTTAGGCTAGCCCCCCCTGAGCTCAAAAGCCCAATAAATACTTGATTCGACTTGGAAGTAAAAATATATAAAACTTTAACAATAAATAGGAGATATGGGGAGTTTTACAGAAGGTGGGGAAAAGGGGAACCAGAATGCAGGGTATGGGGAATGAGGGAAAAGGGATCAAAATACACAAAATAGAAATACAACCCGTGAAAAGGGTGCGATGAGTCCAAGCAATGGGATGGATGATTTGATGATGGATGAAGCAGGATGTAGGCTTTTGATGATTGGATGATGCAGTTAGTTAAGAGTTCCAAAGAAAAATGGTTGCTATCCCCATGTGTTGGCTAGAGAGCACATGGTGGTCTAGCAGCAGAGCAGCAAGAAGTTAGTCAAGCAGGCAGGGCAAGAGCAGAAAGAGAGAGAGGGCAAGCTGTCCACCTCTTTTTATAGCAGACAGTGGCAGGAAGTGGGAAGGAGCTAAACATGACACCTGGGGGCAGGTCAGACCTGGGAGGAATCAGAAGGCTCCAGGTGGGCTTAACCCTTTACAGGTCCCCGCATCAGTACCAAAGCTTGCAATTTCTCTTGGATAACATTCACTGTAGCCAAGGCTTTTGATGGAGGTCATCAGTTTTTCATTGTTTAATATGGCTTACTAGACCAAGTAACTTATGGTAGTATTATGGACTACTCGCTGACTTGAAGCCCACTAAAATAAAACAGGAAAGAAGATTGTTGATCTTATGATAACAGTAATCAATATCACACAAACAAGATGCATTGGTATGTTGTGGAAGGAAAGCTTTTTTCTTCCCCTTGTGTTTGTCTTCTTTACCAATGTAATTTTCTTAGAACATATCTCTGAGATACATTCTCAGAAGTGTAGGTTTCTGTCTGGTAGAACTCTGCAGCTGTTTCTAAAGGAAGGAATTAGAAACTCAATAGGGAATTACTCACTGGAATTTGGCCAGAACTGCAGCAAAGTCAGTTGACAGCATAAGAGGAAAAAATGTAGCAAGGTAAGACAAAGGATGAAATTTCAAGAAAATGGAGTGGATTTGTCCTAACTCATTGCATGATGCTTCTTAGATGTTGCTGATGTTTCTGAACTGTGTGGTTTAACTGTTCATGGAATCTTCTTTATATAAAAGTGAAACAGAGGCAGTGGAACACTGCTGTTCTGGCCTTATATTCAAACATCTTTGATTTCACTCTGTCATGGATGCTTACTTAGTGTTATATTTGTCAGAGCCACTTCTGTGGGAGTGTGCAAAATACCATGTAAATATGTCAGTTCATATTTAGATTACTACTACAATTCATTTTGCATGCCCTCGTGATCATTTGCACTAGTCATTGGTTATTTCTTCCAACTAATCTGAGTGGCACTTGTCACTTCACTGGCTGATCTGTTTCCTGTCAAATGCAAATTCTTCTATAGAAGAAGTGCCAAAGAACAGGAGAGTGATTGTCCTTTTTCATCCTCTCCCTGCCACTTCCCCATGGTGCTTGGCTGATGAACTTCAACGGTGAACTTCAGACTTGAAACATAGCACTGCCTTTTTAGCAAGGCATCACCCAAAATGCATGAACTGTTTGAGAGGTATTTCTGTGATTGCAGGTTCATTGTGCCACATAGTCATCTTGCTAGGGATGGATGCTATGGATGTGTGAGCAAAACGAACCCTTAACTTTTCTGGGCGACACAGTGAGTAAGCCCTCAGGGCTCAATCATGGAGAGACAGAAATGGGGACAGAGCTAAGAGCTGAAGTCTGGATGAGGCTGAACTGGGATGGGAAGGATCTGCAGAGCTGGAAGCTGATATTTGATAAATTACTGGACCAATAGACTCTAGCATTCAGAAGCCAGATGCTGCCCAAAATATAGCCCCATAAAGCCCATCAGAGCTTGTTGATTTTGAAGGCAATTATGACTTTCAGTATGGATCATATCTTCTTCTTTTTTTTTTTTTTTTTTT